>JADLZK010003123.1:0-209382 GCA_015847255.1 Hyparrhenia diplandra
TTAGCCTTATGCATCTTTTCAAAAGCTTTTTGCATAGCATACAAAGCCAAGCCTTATGTTCTTCACATCATTTTGAGGAGCTTAAAATTTGTATGTTTTCTTCGAACAAATATGTGTAACCCCCTTGTCATCCATATAAATGGACCTGTTTTATTCTCGTTCAACTCAAATGTATCTAGAGCTCCCCACCAACCCGTAATGTATTGATTGACAACATCTAGAGGCAAGATCAAAATTCATCTTGCATACAGAATATTGACATAGAAAGTTTCTCCAAGGGGTAGATTACCCTATCATATCCAAGTTTTGATAGATTTTTTCGAACACCGTTGTCTTCTCTGTACCATCTTCTTGTCCAATAGCATTAACATAGGACTCCAGAAAGATATCTAAATTATCTAATGATATAAAACTGAATTTTCTATACCCTTTCCATTGATCCACCCAAGCCCTACCACTTTTCTGATTATTTCAAAGAATAATGCATCAGATTCCAATTCATTAGTTTCTTCAGTTGTGGTGTAATCATCACTTGTTAAAGGGTCAAACATATATATAAGCAATGCCACAAGGTTCAATTTTTAAATGGAATAACCATTCATATATACACACTTTCCCCCCTAAAAATCAAAAATTCAATAAACAAACTAAGGTCATATTGCTAAAATGAAGTTCAATCGACAAATAGCCAATCTTATTTGTTTACCAAACCTAATAAACGACATAATGCACAACACATCTAATAGACATCAACAGCTAGGGCAGCACTACGCACGTACCACCCAATGAAGTTCAAAGCATGCTCACCAGGCTGGGAGCCACCATTGTCGGAACTCCACCTTGTGTTCTACTGATATTCCTGATTTTCCATTGCAGGGTAACAAATCTTTAATGGCATCTCACCGATGAGTTCTTGCCAGCGCTCCTCCACAAGGTCCAGTCTTGCTTTAGTCCGCTCTCCGATCATTTGGTGATAACAGTTGGAATGGAGTTGCCTAAGCAAAACTAGCGGAAATCCATCCTCGTAGGACCAACACTGCCAATGAACATCGTGTTACACATGGAAGAACTTCATGGGACATCACATTACACATGACAGAACATCACGGTGGAATATCGAGTTACACATGGCCCGTGTTTCCAAGTTTTGGCATAAGTTATATGTTCTAAGTTAAATGCTATAAGTTATAGGTTATAAATTATGTTTTAACTTGACACAGAACATCGCACCTTTATATATGTTAGATGTACTCCCTTTGTTCCAAATTGTAGTTCACTTTGTCTTTTCAAGATCCATTTCTTGTATTATGTATCTAGACATAGTGTATAACTAGGTGCATAACAAAATTAATGTATCTATAAACGTCAAAATGAACTACAATTTGGAACACAGGGGAGTATAAGTTATAGATGAAAGTTAGGCGTGTGGCTTTGTAACTTTTCTTTCTTTTGCTAGCGATAGAAAACTTTCCAAGAGAAGAAAGTTGTGTGTGTGTGTGTGTGTGTGTGTTTTGCCAAAAAAAAAAGGAAGTTTGTGCTGTCGAAGATAGTCGCTCCATGGGATACATGCAGATCTTCAAGTGTTTTGGACAGCTGCACTTGGCGTTCTTGATACATGTCATTCCTGCGGTTCATGGGCGAGGAGAGGGAGGAGCAGGGGTTTGGGTACAACCTGAAGGTGGGCGGTTTTGTACTTAAATTAGTTTTGTACCGTTTTAAACTGTGTAATTAGTTTTTCTGTTTACCCGTGTTACGGTTTTGTACCCGTGCAATTATTGGGTACAACTGTTGAGCTACCCGTGTTACGGTTTTGTACCGAATAACAAGGCATCAGGGAAAAAAAAGGTCGGTACCTGATCGTGTCTCTCAGTCACAAGTAGCAGCCAACTTTTTTTTTTGTTACTAGGCTTTGTCTGGGTGCAGTGCAAGACACGATTTCGTTGTCTGAACGTGCACGTGTCCACACGGAACAAAAAAAAAATGTTTGCTAAAAAAAAGCTAGAACAAAAGAAAGTAAAACAGTCTGATAAGGAAAGAGAACAAATTGATAAATAAATTCTTGTTCCCAGTCTTTCAACAGTGGGCCAGTGGCGCTTTGGTCAAGTGGTTACGGCGTATGCCTGTTAAGAGCAGGTACAATAATGAGCCATAAGCCAACTAAGTCAGTAATTTTGATGACGTGGAAGGGAGAAGCAAAGAGAGAAGAGAGCTTGGCTCTTATTCTTTCTAAAGAGCGTGGATGCATAGGCGTTAGTGGATCCCAATAAATATATAGGTGAGAAGGAATAGAAAAAAAAAAGAATAAACAAATAATAATAAAATATTTTGTAGCCAACCAAGATAGCTTTGGCTCTTATTACTTATTTATAAGCTTAACTTCACTTATTCTAAGTACGTGGGGTTCCCCGCAAGAGCTCAAATCTCTCGGTGGTCGTTCGGTTTTCATTCCATATACATTGTTAACAGGCCAATCGAGGAAAATGGTGGTGGATCCTGCTGACGCGATCGCTGTCTCGTATGATCGTATCTTGACGCGGAAATCCGGTGATGAATGGGGTGCATGGGACTTTGGGATCCAATAACTTGGGGTCGCTGCTAATTAAGCACAAAGTAATGATGTAGTGAAAATTTGAATACGAAGACTAGACTGTCAATGCCATAATGCATGGGTGATTCTGAATAATGTTGGGCAAATTCTTTTTTCTTTTTTTTTCTAAAGCTTTTGGCAGTGTTTCCTAGTATATTTCAGAAAACCCCTAGGAGAGAGAAGGAAAAGATTAGTCGTCCGTGTGTTGGTGAAACCTATGCAACTACGCAATTAAACCATGTAACTTTCCTCTATTTTTGTGCCAAAGTTTCACGAAAGATCATCTAATAGTATATTTCAGTTGAATTAGTCGTCCGTGTAAATTTCCTCCTCGAGATCATCTAGTTCAAATTTCTCAGGCGTCGTCTCTCTCTCTCTCACGCTTCCTGGGCTTCACGCCTGAGAAAACGTTTGGGATTCAGGCGACGGTTTCAACGTGCTTCATGCACCGGCAAATCATAGATCGTGAACTCGTACATCCCATTATCATAGATCGTGAACTGTGAAAAAGCGGCACATGGAGATGTGTGTAGCGCCCTGAACGATTCTTTTTGGACGACATGGAAACCGGTTTGGAGTTTGAACATGACCACCTATGCAGGAGAACTGCGGCACTGACGCAAAGCCAATCGCTAATCGCTGGTTCCGTCACCGAACTGCAGCCTGCATGCTATTGCTAGAATACCAAACCTGTGCTGCGGCAGCAGGCGGCTGAGCTGAAGGCACCTGTAATCCATGGAGGAAAAAAATAGCTGGTTACAGGCGGTTAGTAGAAGCTCAAAATTCAGGATCACAAAAATCAAAATCTGAACTCAAGTAGGTTGCGAGATCCAGTCTTTTTACCTGCAGAGCAACTCAGGCAGTGAGGACCAAGTTATTTCAACTGTACAACACCATGCCAACAAGCAATTACTTAGGCATTCTGAAGGCAATTTATAGTCATACTTTCGCCAGATGATTCTGCAAATGATTGTGCAATCTCACGAAATCATCCAAAACCAGATCAGAAGGTCTAGCCTGCCAGCAGTTGACAAATGAGCACGATAGCACATGCACGCAGAGAGAGTAGGAGGGGATACAGAAGAAGGGAGCGACAGCTTACTGTAACTGAAAGGCCAATGTTGTCAAGAGCAGCCTCGATCTCAGAAGAAGAGCATATGTGCTGAAGAGATTTCCTTAGCATCTTGCGCTTCCCCATGAAAGCAGAATTCACCTGGAAATCAAGGATAGGAGCCAATCTTAATGTAGTTACAAACATGAGGGTAACCGCAACTACAGAAATGAATTCAGATCTAGGACAAGTTTCTGCACATCATGGCCCCATGGTCCACTACTCACCATTGAGAAGAAACTTTTTGGGGAACTAACTGGCGGATACTCTTCCTCATTCTTTAGTTTGAAGCTGATAACAGCACCATCAACCTGCAAATGGTATAGGCCAAGAACAAAATAGACTTGAAATAAGGTTCATCAAACTCAAACCACTGGGACACAACAAAATGTTATTCCCCAAACTAAATCACACATGTAAGAAATAAGTTACTTTTGGCCGAGGGAAAAAATTCTCTCTGTCCACTCTGAACTTGTATTCAGGTTCTGAAAAGAAGAAACAAAATATATCCCTGTCAATAAATGCAAGCTAATTGTACTATCTTTTCCATCAAATTTATAAAATGAAGTGCTGTGGGGACCTCCCGCACAGTTTTTGCCTTCAAAAAAAAAAATGCAAGCTAATGACTGTGAATAGCTACACAAACATTGTTAGGGCTATGTTGCTCACATTTCAAAACAGTTTGATCGGCCTTTTTAAGAAGAATCCTAAGATAATGAGCTCTCCCAATTTAACTAAGCAACATTAATGTGTACTTCATCTACACGAGGAACACCTAACAAACAAAACTAGAGTTTAACTATCTAGTAACAAACCTGACGAAATGTACACAATTATAACTAAAAGACTGACAAGAGTGCACTATAACTATTCAAGGCAGACAAAGTGATACAACAAAAGATTGTTGACGAAATGTAGGGCATGAACTAGCAGTTGTGGAAGATGTATCTCAACTGTTTTCTTCAAGTGACCACCATTGTTCTATGGGCAACATAGAAGAAAATTTTACAGCACAATTTAATTAAACCCTTTAAGAACTGAGTTTGTATTTTTTTCTAGTTTTTTTATATTTTTTTATTTTTGCTCTCCTCGGTCCCTCATACTTTTCACTGAGAGCTTCCTTTATTCTCCTTGGTAAAAAGGGATACTCAGAAGCCTGGCTATTTATATGAAACAAATAGATACGATGTAAATATACTCTCAACACTAATCGAAGTCCCTCAACATGTTCCATAGAAAAAACTTACTTGAGTAGAAATTCACAAACACATTGATAGGTCGGTACTCCGGAATTTGTATTGAAGTATCTGCAAGGCGCACCGCTGTTTCATCCTGGAAATGAGGATAGGAGAATGAAGTATAATAATTAATGAGTCAATACCAATATTTAAAAGTATCATTCAAACAGAGAGTGGAGGTAAAATAAGATAGATCGAAATGGCCCCTTAACAAAAATGGGTAGTGTTCCTAAAATCGAAATCACACAGTAATACATGCTAGTTAAAACTCAAAAGTTCTATATCTTCTGAAATCTGGAACACCACTGGCTCATTATTAACTGTCTGCAACATTATCCATTGCAAAAGTGAATATAAGAGCTGTCTCAAACCTGAAGCATAAGCACCACGACAGAGAATACATCCCCCATTGGGAGAAGTAGCTTGACAACTTCGGTGCTGACATTGAATGGTAAGTTTGATACAACCTGCAAAGTAGAAACTGGAACATGATCACAAAAAAAAGCTGCATATAGATTTCTGTGGCTGAGCATAAAGCTCACCTTTGCAAGTTTTGTGGTGGCATGGTATTTCTCCTTCATGAAAGGAAGAAAATGGGAACGGATGTGAAATTTTGTGATGTCTTCTTCGATGACCTGCACCAGATTTGTACTATTAACACAGATCGAGTGTAAGGTAACTGTAAGCTTTATTAAAAGCAATATTGTTCATCTGTAATGAATGATGACAGATAGAATCGATGTCCTGGAGAGCAACAAGAGAATGTTGCACACCATATGTGTTAAGGAAGCATGACATGTCAAACAAAGAACTAGATGCTACCTTCAACTGTTCTGTAGATCCAAACCTATCTTTAACAAGGGTAGCCATATGCTTGTCCTGTTAACAAAAAAGAACAGAACATGATGATGCAGATTATGGATCCGTAATCGAAAGAATTTCTAGACTTCAATTTGGACGGATACACAGCTGGAATATCAGGGGAGGCACTTCTATTTGGATGGATACACCTCAAGTTTAGCTTCAACTTATAATGTCATGCTCACATTTGAATCTATAATAAATGTTTACAGAACCAAAAAAACTTATATTAGACAGATAACCTCTTCCAATCTTTTGCACGTGACTGAAAGGCCACACTATCAGCACATCATTCATAACTCAGTCTCAGGTCAGTCTATATAAAAGTCTCATAAACAATCATGATCTCAGTTAGAACTTACAGGTCCCAAATCCCAAAAACTACTCATACTCGAAATCTGTAGCCACATATGACATAGCCATCCAAACAGAGCTACATTTCGAGGCGTCAACATTGAGACTGTGACACCGATGATAGATAATATCACATCACCCACTAGAAATGATCCGACACCTTCCTTCACCCAAACACGCTAAACCATTTCGCGCGATTTCGTTTCAGAAGCTCTCTCTCTCACTTTCAGCAGACAGCAGTCAGCACAGAAGCCAGCTACGGAACGGAACACCACGCAAAGCAACGTTACGGACCTTCTCGACGGCGAAGACGGTAGCGCCAGCCTGGAGCAGTGCGGCAGTGAGCGAGCCAGTACCCGGGCCGATCTCGAGCACGACGTCCCCCTCCTCCACCCCCGCTGCCGCCACCAGCTCCTCGTTCACCTTGGAGTTGAGCATGTAGTTCTGCGAGGAGACGAGAGAGCCGCGTCGGTAAGCCGTGAATGTTGAGCTTGTCTGTGGGAGGCGGTTCTAGCCTAGGGGCCGAATCTCGGGGAGGACCTGCCCGAGGGATTTTCGGGGGACGTGGCGGCCGCGGGAGTTGAGGGAGCGGATGGTGGAGTGGTAGTCGTCGGCGCCAGGCGTGGCGGTCGCGGCGCCGAGGATCCTCCCGCCGCGTTGTGAGGAGGTATGGACATGAGGTGTCGGCGGCGGCCGGCGGCGAGGAGTCGCCGGAGACGGGCGCGGTGGCCCTGGGGATAAGAAGGTGAGCGCCACCATTTTAGAGAGAAGGTTTTCGGTTTTCCTAGCCCTTTTTTTTTTAGAAAAAAATCCTTCATTTTCCACAAGCCGATAGACTGATTCGGTGTGAGGGACCGGCGTGGACCCCAGTTGTCCGCGTTGAGAGGCATGACGCGTGCGCGTGACATGGTGCATGTCCCGCCATCGGATCACCTAGGTGGTCAAAAGTCTCTGATATCCGATAAGTAGCGGCAGGTACCGGATATAAGTACATGCCATTGGTCTCCCAATAGCCGATAGGTAGCCGAGTCAAAAAAACAAAACAAAACAAAAATATCCGATGAAGTAGCAATTAAGGATACCAGTTGTTTTAATTATCGGGCTAAAAATGCCATTGTCAAAAAACGTCTGCACTGCAATATGTTTTCATCAAGTTTTAGTAATTCTCTAGTCACCATAAATCTCTCCCAAGTCAAGAGAAATCACACCATATGAACGCTGGAGAAGAATAAAGATGCAATGTTTGGCAACTCAAGCATATGTTGGCTTGCTCAAAAGAACAAAAGGAATACGCACGACCTTACATGCATATAACCTTAATTTCCATAGCTTAATCACGAATTGAGGAATATATATGCACCACTGACAGGTGTCCACAATTCAACAGCATAACGTGCAGTCGTCCGCCCTGGTCCTGGTTACTCTCTATATGTACACTTTACAAATCTCGCGCCCATGCCTATGGACTGACTACCCAAAAACTGCTTTCCAGGAGCCATGTGCCCGAGAGCAGGGAAGCAGGTCATGCATCGACCCGCCACTGAGATCATCGTCTGGCCATCAGCGTGCTTGGCAGACGGTGCATGGGCCCTGACGATGCGAAAAGATTTCGTTTGCGAACTCCTACTATCCTCACTGTGGCATCGGTGTCACTGTCGCAGCTGTCACAAACTACATCTGGAATTCGCGAGCTACCAATGATCTCATCATTCCCCTCCGATCTTTCCGGCGATGCTATTTCAATAATATCGCATTCTTTCTCTGGTTTCGAGCTGCCAGAATCTGCTTTCACGGTACCTTCTTCGTCTTTGACACTATCTGAAAATGAAGCTGTTTCGGATACAACACAGGTTGTGGCCTTCTTGTCGTCCTTGTAGCTGCTAGTGGGAGCTCTGTCTGATACTGCAATCTCAGAGTCAGACATGTCTTCCATAATCACATCAGCATATCTAGAATCCACACTTGCTACTTCTGACAATGCAACCTTGGTGCCTTTGTTAGTCTTACCAGCCTCTCCAAACTCCCCACTTGCTTCATCAGATTCTGCAACATTGATGGCTCCTATACTCTTATTACCAGCATCTCTAGACTCTTCACTTGCTTCTTCTGGTTCTGCAATATTCATGTCTTCAATACTCTTACCAGCATCCACAGACTCTCCACTTGTGGTCTTCCTTTTGCGTTTGTAGCTGCTAGTTGGAGCTTTGTCTAATACTACCACCTCAGAGTCAGAGCTGTCCTCCATACTCTTATCAGTGTATCCAGACACACTTGCTCCTTCGGACACTGCAACCTTGGTGCCGTTGTTGGTCTTAACGATCTCTCCAAACTCCCTACTTGCTTCATCTGATTCTGCAACATTGATACCTTCTATACACTTACAAGCATCTCTAGACTCTTCACTAGCTTCTTCTGGTTCTGCAACATTGGTGCCTTCAATACTTTTTTCTTCTGATGCTGCAACAATGCCTGTACTCTTACCAGCATCTCCTGACCCTGCACTTGCCTCTTCTGATGCTACAACCTTGATGCCTTCATTGCTCTTGACAGTGCTTCCCAACCCTCCTACCACCTCTACGACCATTTCTGAACTGTCAGAAGGTGCATCTGCTTTCAATTCTCTATCCTTTATGCTGTCATCAGGATCAGATGCATCTGCTCCTGATAAAGCATCATCCAGCTTGGCACTTTTAAATTCTTCCAGTAGTAGCTCTCTTATTCTCTGCCTTAGATCAGATGCTTCTTCAGGCTTGAACCAATTCCGACCAAACTGTCACAAACACAAGTTCATTATTGAAATCTCCCAAACGATCTTATAAGTTGAACAAAACAGCAAACAAGAACTGAACAAGTACAGAAAAGAGCTGGCAGCACTAACCATATCAAGCTTATCAATTGCGAGTCTTTCGGGTGCCTCGTCTATAAATCGTTCAATATAATAAAGCATGAAGATGCCACAGTCGTACTCATTATTCTGCCGCGGAACCTAACAGTTTTTGAGAACATGTTATATTGATTTCTGAGTAAACACAAGTAGTTAGCAATCTCAACAAATATTTAACGCAAACATCAGGAAATCTATGTGCCAAGGAGAACTGGAAGGGCAGTGTTACTTTGCAACATTGTTAAGCTGTATGTACCTCGACGCTTTCCTTGAGTATATTATTTTTAAGATCCTCCCATGTTGTCCCTAAAATTGATGATAATTGGTGCCATTCTTTTTCAAGATATCTGCGACATATTGTTGGCAATGTCAGTGTTGCGCAGAGGACGGTAGATCACTTGAACCAAATTCAGCAGCAAGCAAATCTGCCACATTCTAGAATTTCTTGTTTTCTTAATAGCAAAATGAAAATAGCTAGACAACTATAACTGAAGTAGTGAAGTCATTACTTGCCTCTCAACTGTGTTCAGGATCTTATTACTGGGATGCATTGCTAGGGAGTCCAGATGAAGTATGATTGGTCCTTCACTCTCTTTTGCAGGAATGCAAATGATTACCAAGCTCCAGTGCGCCCTGGTTTACAAATGCAAAGAGACATTTTATTTTCATAAATATACTTACTATACACGAAGGTACAGAGTGAATGACATGATTGTAGTTTGCAAAAGCATCAGCATATGCTAAAATGCAACAGTTCAGGCGATAAAAAAGGTTTAACAACAGTACAGATATAAGTACAATATTAGGAATCTCAGGAGCAACATTGATGAACCATGAAACTTGCTAACAAGCTGATAATGTCTTAATAAACACATAAAAGTGTGGCCTTGAGAACAAATTATATTGCGCGGATCTGAATAATAGTATTTCAGCTTCATAGTGTAAGTGTCTTATTCAGTATTGACTTACGTCCCATGGATCGGCAAGATGATGTATGCTTTATTAAATATATTGACACCTTTCCACCATCTTCTCAACTTTGAGAACTCATCCTGGAACAAAATCCAACAAAAACACAAATTTTATCATCTAAGATATACTGTTAAGATAATAAAAATGAACAAACAAGTAGACCAAAAGATAATGTCAACACATGAACACAAAGAGAGAGAGAGAGAGAGAGAGAGAGAGAAGAGAATACTTCAATTCAATTTGAATTTGGAAAAAGAAGATCAAATTTTGTGAATGACTAGTGGGAAAATGGTGGAAAATGACTGGATTGAAATGTAGTTGAATAAAACTCAAATGTGTGTCCACCCCTTGAGCATCATAGGTCATACGGGTACAAAAAAAAAAAAGGTAATTCCTCACTCAAGAAGAAAATAATTGGTTAGTTGCAATTCCTCCCTCAAGAAGGCGGACCTGGAGCACTGGTATAATCTCTACTTGTGCCTTGGACATCCAGGGTTGAAACCAGACTTGCAGAATAAGAAAGGGTAAGACTCTAGAAATTCCCTTCCCCAGACCCGTCTTGTATGGGGGCTCAGGACTGAGCATGCCAATTCTTTAATTGTAACTACACCCAAGGACCTATCTCATAGCAACTGGCAAGGAAGAACAAAAACTGTCTATTAGCATGACCTTTATCGGCACAAACAACGGATGAACCCCCAACCCCAGCTGAAAGGTTTTAACTTGCCAGCCATTTTGGTTGTCCGGCTTCTTTCAAAGCACCACAAGTATGTGTTCAGGAGTCAACTGGGTACCTCAGCTGAGGTCAAGGGTGAATGAAAGCTAGAGAAAAAAATAGAGGGTGTGCAGACTGTCTGTGAGTAGACTTGGGGTGTAAATTGGGTGAAAATTGTATAGCAATAAATTGGGGTGCAATTGTGCAAATCAGGTGAAAAATCTATAGCATTAACTAGTTTCTTTGGTTATTATAGGCCTGGGTATGGACACCAAAATGGGCCTATATGGATGCGCCGCTGGCTGTGGTTCATGGGATCTTGACGGTTCACTCTCGGCAGGTGCTTCTGGTTTGACCTCCATGATGCCACAAATCAGTACTGTACTAGTGTCCATACCTTCTTAGGCTCTGTTTGGATCCATAAAGGTATACTAAGCTGCTAATAATTAACTCCTTTGGATCCAAAAAGGTCCAGTAATAGTATACCTATTTGTTAGCTAATACCCAGCTAACAACTATGCCATTAGTCGAGCCAAACCAGCTAATAGTTAGCTACTAATATCAGCTAGCTAAATATTACTCCATTCCAAATTATAAGATGTTTTGGCTTTTCTACATGCATTGCTTTCCCTATGTATCTAGACATAGTGTATATCTAATTGCAGAAAAAACAATATATCTAGAAAACCCAAAGCATCTTATAATTTGGATGGAGGGAGTAGTAGCTAATGGATCCAAACTAGACATTAATAGGGGGACTGACATCTCTCCTGCTGGTTTGAGTAAAAAATGAACAAATACTTCTATTACAAGGCACTCATGTATTATGCACCAAGAAGAGTATAATTATCCCAATTTTGAACAAAGACATAGTGCAAAGCCATTTGGTAAGAGAAGTATGACTTCATGGCACAAAAAAGATCGTACGGACAACACAAAGCTTCTTCAAGCTTTCCATAAAAATATGTGTTAAATATGTAGAATCTGTCACCGGAATCTTTGTTACACAATCTGTTCCTTTTGATGTACCTGCACAGCAACATCACGGAAAGAATCCAGAGTATCTTTTAATACCTCCCTGGAAATAGCATAGCCCAGAGTTCACATAATACTACTTTAAAAATTCTTCAGCTAAATAGCCCACAATAAATAGTTTGATGGCATTCAAGACATTACAATTCGCAATGCTAGTAGCAGTAGAAGAGCTTTTCGAGAAAAAAAGCAGTAGAAGAGCAAACATTATCACTTAAAGCTTCGCTTTTCTTTCCTCGAGCATGTTTTTTAAAGCACCCACTTTCCCATATTGAACCTTTCATTGGTTGCTTCCTATTTGTTTGAAAAATAAGTGATACACTGGAGCAATTTAAGTAAAAATAATCATCATACAAGACTTACTGGATGTAGAAGTTTATCACCGGTGACGACAAATATACTCCACGATCAAGACATTTAATATCAGATCTGGTGAGCTCCACAGATTCTCGATTATCTCTGTTCATAATAAAGTCCAAAGAAGGTAAAATGGACACCGACCATGAATTTATGATCTTAAAAAATGCACAATAATCACCTCGATGGGTAGTAGATCTTCGGTTCATTCCTGAAAATATAATTGGTTCAGTTGAAACATAAACCAAAAGCTAAGCTAACAGTTTACATGATGAATACAACACCAGAGAGAAGCTTACCGTCTGTCAGACATCTCACAATTTACTTCTTCCTCAGGTTTCATATCTTCATCATCCAATAGAACCACATCTTGAGCCTTATAGGGAACTTAGGTTAATAAATGTGTAAGGTCAAAATTACATGTAAACGTGATGCTATGATCAAACTACTATGCGAAAGCATGGCATAGTGCCCGATAAGCGGCCTTTCTCTTGCCAATGCCACATATGGCAGCCAAACTTATTATGAGCGAATAATACCATGGCAAAATTAGCAGTGTCTATTAAAGAAGGTAATAACTACCTGAACTTTCTGAAAACAAGATTTGGTACGAAACACAAAGCTTTGTGAAGTAATGTTAACAAAGCAACTGTTAATGCAATGAATCCATCAATAATCCAAAGAAATGTCCTTGATAGTAAACACCAACACTCACTATGTTCTCTACAGTTCTTAAGACCACTGAAGTCTGACATGATATGCTTATAGTTGAACATACGAGGATCGTGTGATTTTTAACATTCAAGCAACAGAAAAGTATGGATGATTAGCTATGGAATAGGAAGCTAAAGGAGAATTCATAGAGTACTCAGTATCAGCATACCAACCTTTCGAGAATAAACAGAAGATGAATTCTGAAGCTGTTCCTTCCTCCTGCATATATACACTAATGGTACATAAGAGATGCCAATGTATATGGCCATATGTGAGTAATATGTAAATGCTTTGTGCAACATAAGAAAACAGAGAATATCTTTAATAATCTACAAATTTCCACAGATTGTCACATTTTCATTAACAAACATTAGACGGTTGTACAAAGCGGGAAGATAAATAGAAACGTAACATAAATAACTTGTCTGTAAACACAAGGGATATGGACGCCTACCTCTTAGAGAATCTTCTGGGAAAGGGGATTTTCAATCTCCTGACACTTTCCATGATCAGACACCTCTGGATCAATGGCATTAGTCCTCTTCGCAGAGAAAGATGTGGAACTTGGTTGGCTTGAGTACATCTTGTCCACCGATATAGGATTCCTTTTCCCCACACGCCCTTGGCTTTTGTGCGTCTTCAAAGGTAACTGCATCCACAATTCCATCATAACAGCTTCCAAGAGAGAGAGATTTCTACAGTTCAACGAGGCATAAAAAAAGGGAGAAAGAAAAAAAATGTGCCATACCTGGCAATAATTTTTTTTCTGAATGGGATTGGGATCTGTTAACCACCAAAAGGATCTGTTAACCTCATGTTCTGCCTGCTCATCTTCGTGGCCTACAAACAAATGAAACATAACAAATCAATCAGAGATTGTATCAGTGAACAGCTGTAACAGATTCAACCGACACTTTATCCCGATGAATGATTGATACTCCACACAGACAGCACACATTTCACTTGATAAATCCAATCCACCATTTGTGGCTGGCAGATGTGCAAGGTTAGAAATGATAACAACAGCAAGAGTGGAAATCTTACTGAATTCATACACATCCTTAGGAGCGCCATGAGCACCCTGTCCCCGATCATCAGCGGCCTGCAAACCAAGCGAGCAATGTAGTACCTCAAAAGGGGGACAAAGACCTAGGCGCACACCACACCTGAGGAACAGTACCGCGAGGTCCAACTTGAACCATCCGTAATCAAACACCCCAGTTGGACACAACCACAGGAGAGCGGGCGTAAGCGCGTACCTTAGCGGCGGCCGCGCGGGTCACTGGTCGGCGGCGCGGACCGTCATCCCGCGCGCGGCGGTGTGGCGTTTGGCCCCGCTCCAGTCTCTATCGCGTTCGTCGCGCAGCGACTCGAACTTCCCCTCCGGTGGTGTCTGTCCGGGGACCCACGCCGCCGTCCGTCGCCCGATAACGCGTTGGCGACGCCCATCGCCCGCGCCCGCGTCGCCGACGCGGATGCCGATGCCGATGCCGATGCCGACGAGGGGAGGCGAAGCAGACGTCGGCCTCGCGGTCGGTACGAAACATCTCTTCCCAATCGATATCGATCCGCCCCTTCTTCTCCGCCGCCGCCGCCGCCGCCGCCGTCGATCGGGGGAGAGATGATTGGCTTGGAGGGTTTAGCATTTGGGGGGTTTGTGTTGTGTGGGAGGGAAACCCAAGGAGTTGTGGGGAGGAAGAAGTCGGGAGGTTACCACTTGTGCCGCTTAATTGCTCGGCGAAATCGTCATTTGTTCGCCAGCTTACGCCGGAAGGAGACGGGGTTACGGGCGAGGGAGGGGACGGCCGGCCGGACGGGTCCTGTATAGTACTGGGCCTGATGGGCCAGCATCATTTCCTTCATCAGATACTGTTAGTTAGGCCCAGGTCCGCTAAGTATGTGTGGGGAAAATTTTGATGGGATGGGCTGATCTGGGCTTGCCAGGTGTGTAAATGAAAAGGAAAAAGTCTACTTTTGGTCGCCAACTTTGCGAAAGTCGATTTTGGTCCCTCAACTTCAAAACCGGATAAAGCGGTCCCTCAACTTTTGAAACCGTGCAGATTTCGTCCCTCGGCGGTTTTGAGCGGTGGTTTCGCTACGATAACTCCGGTTTTGTTACGGTGACCGTGGTTTCGTTTTTTCTTTTTTTTTTTTATTATCGGTGAATCTTTCAAAAATCATAGTAAATCACAAAAAATTCATAAAATAGAAAATCCAATTTTGTTGGACTCCACATGAGTAGAGCTACGCAATGAATATATAATATGATATACTTTTGTACAAAGTTTTTGCTAGAAGGTTTTGCCTTTTTTTTTTTTATTTCGACTCAATCTTTAAAAAATCATAGTAAATTATAAAAAATTATAAAATAAGAAATTCAATTTTGTTGGACTCCACAGGGGCGCGCATTAATAACAATATGCGTATATAGGTGGCTCTTTAATTCGGAGTTAGGTTAGCTAGGTTTCTTTGTCGACGTGCGTACGCACGTCTGTATTTGTAAAACGATGGATCTGGCTAATAAATTAAATAGTACACCTATATATCTTTATTGTGTAAATATGCTCATGTGGAGTCTAGCAAAATTATTTTTCAATTTTATGATTTTTTTATAATTTATTATGATTTTTAAATATTGAGTGAAATAAATAAAAAGAAAAAGGCAAAACCTTCATAGCAAAAAAATTTTATATTAAAGTATACCATATTATATATTCATTGCGTAGCTCTACTCATGTGGAGTCCAACAAAATTGAATTTTCTATTTTATGAATTTTTACGTGATTTACTATGATTTTTGAAAGATTCAAATTTAAATAAATAAAAAAAAAAAAAAACGAAACCACGGTCCTTTGTAGTAAAACCGGAGTTTCTTGTAGCGAAACCACCGTCCAAAACCGCCGAGGGACGAAATGCCGCGGTTTCAAAAAGTTGAGGGGACCCATTTTGTCCTGGTTTTGGAGTTGAGGGACCAAAATCGGACTTTCGCAAAAGTTGGGGACCAAAAGTAGACTTTTCCAAATGAAAATGAAATGGTGGACCAGACCCCTATATGCCTTAGTTTTGGTTCAATTTGAGCTCAAATTATAAACATTCATGCAAACACTATTGGCATGCTGTGATGAAGTATTAAAGAGCAGTAATAGAGGATCACATTACTTATATAAAATCTAGATACGACGAGTTGGCATTTGGCAACATGTCCCATGAGCAATAAAAATAAAAATGCACGCCCTATATTTTCTGTTTCTAAAACAATACTAGTCGAATGTATCTGACTTGACCTCCATCGAAGAGGACTCAGAGCAGTTATAATATTTTTTTATCCTTTTAGATATGTAGATTTTTTTTATCATACACTTAAGTACACATTATGTTTACACATATAATAAAATTAATACTCCTATATCTAAATTAGTCACAATTTGTATAATGTGGAACGAAGGTGTACCGTTTAACATTTGGTAAAGTAAACCATACATACTCTCTCTCCGTGAAGTGGAGTTTCGTTTTGACTTTTGAACTTAATGTTTAAATCCGTCTTATTCAAAATATTTATGCAAATCATAAAATAAATTAATCAATATTCAAGTATATTCATTGATAAAATAAGTCGTAATAAAATAAATTATATTTATGCGGATCGAATAAGATGAACTCAATGGACTGTGGGACGGAGGGAGTACAAGGGATTCAAGTTTAACTCAATGGACTGAAAGCGAGCGCAGTTGACGTACTACGTGGGTCACGACTTCCCGCGCTTGCAAAACTGAAAGCGGGTGCGTAATTAGAAATGGGTGGGGCCTGTCCTAGCTGGGGTGGACTGGATGCCGTGCACGCCACCTCGTGCCGTGCACGCGCGGTCCATGACACGACGACGCCCACGCCCAGGCCCAGCCATCCCGCGAGCGAGACGTGACCTGGCAGTGGCAGAGGCCGTCCGTCCCCGTGCCGAAAATAAAATTGGCGGCACGCCGCACGGCTCGGCATGATTGCTTGGTCAGGCCCGCGGGGCGATCCCAACCTCATCCCCCAACCCCGGGGCTTATTAGGCTCAGCTCGAGTCATCTCCTCTCCCGCAGCCTTCCACTTCCACCCCCAAGTCCAGTCCCAGCCGCCCCACCCCACCCACTACTACCACCACCACCACCACTCCTCCCCTCGCCGCCGCCCGATCCGGCCGGATCGCCCCGCGCGCCATGGACCAGGTGAGCGCGCCCGCCGTCTCCGATCGATCCGCTACTTCTGCTTCCCCGCCTCTCCCTCCCTCCCTCCCTTCCTTCTCGACGACCTGCCGCCGCAGGCCCGCAGTCGCGCCCTGCCCTGCCCTGCGGCGGCGAGCGAGTTGACCTCTGCTGTATGTATCTATGTATGTGATTGTGATTGTGATCTGTTGTAATGTGACGCGGGCGGCGGGAAATGGCGCTGCAGTACGAGAAGACGGAGAAGATCGGGGAAGGCACGTACGGGGTGGTGTACAAGGGCACCAACCGCCACACCAACGAGACGATCGCCCTCAAGAAGATCCGACTCGAGCAGGAGGACGAGGGCGTCCCGTCCACCGCCATCCGCGAGATCTCACTCCTCAAGGAGATGCAGCACCGCAACATCGTCAGGTGGGTATTTCCTACCTATTAGCACTAGTATCTGATTCATGATACGGCCGCTGTGTTGGAACATTGCCCCACCCGGGCGTCGCCGTTGATTGCTGCTGCTGCTGCTGCTGATGCGCTCCGTGCTGTGCGTGCAGGCTGCAGGACGTCGTGCACAACGACAAGTGCATCTACCTCATCTTCGAGTTTCTCGACCTCGACCTTAAGAAGCACATGGACTCCTCCGCCGACTTCAAGAACCTCCGCGTTGTCAAAGTCAGCCACTCCTTCCCTCTCTGTTTCCTTCCCTTCCTCTGCCATTTGCTTTCAATTCTGTTACCGTACCACTACTACCCCCAGACGACAACACATGGATATGATGTGAATGGTAATTATGAGACATGAACAAATGCAAAATTGTAATGCCGGACTATGCTCCCTGTGCTGCGCCGTGCAGAGCTTCCTCTACCAGATCCTGCGGGGCATCGCTTACTGCCACTCCCACCGCGTGCTCCACCGCGATCTGAAGCCACAGAACCTGCTCATCGATCGCCGCAACAACATCGTCAAGCTTGCTGACTTTGGATTGGCGAGGGCGTTCGGCATCCCCGTCCGCACATTCACTCATGAGGTACATTTCACAACATGCCGTTCGTCTGCTAGTATTCTGACTTAAGGTGTCTGTCTGCGTGAGTCAATCCGCGGTAGCCGGAAAATTGCCTTGCCATGTTGTTACTTGTTAGCGTATTGGAACTGAATGTGGTTTCGTACTTGTTCATGAATGCCACAAAGAGAAATGCTATCATCATTGCCTTTTGTCGCATTGAAGTTTGTAATTGTTCGGTTCTTTAAGCCACATGCATAAGCATTTCTTCATGGCGCACCGGTGCCATTGTCTTACTTGTTTCCACACTTCTCATATTTCTGCAAAGACTATTTTGTAACTGCAAGTAACACCGTTCCCATTTGCTTTTGTGTAGTGCCCCTTAAAATTGTTTACCTGTGCCGTTTGCATATGACAGAGCAACATATAAATAGACTTTTATTTATGTAAAATTGGAAAGGCCGTTACGAAGGAGAGTTATAGGACAATAACCGAATTCGTAATCTGCTTGGCGACAGTGCAGTACGAGACGGCAGTATTCTTGAGTAATTTCAAATTTAAGGTCGCCTTTGGATTGGTCATAGTGCTGATTTTGGGTTGGCAAGGGTGTTTGGCATTCCTGTCCTGACTTTTACTCATGAGGTACATTTTACAGCTGGCCAACATGTTATTGGTCTGGTGCACTGATGTAAGGTGTCTGCCTGAGTCAAGCCATGGTAGATGAAAAATTGTCTTGTCATGTTAGCACCCTGGCATGCAAAGGAACACTGTTACTTTGATGAATGCAGCAAAATGCTTCCGTTATTGCCTTTGTTTGACAACTTTTCATAATTGTTCAGTTTATTAGGCCACACACATATGCATCTCGTCATGGCGTACTGATACGACTGCCTGAATGGCTCGCACGCTCCTCATAATTGTGCAAAGACTTTTTGTAACTGCCAGTAACGCCATTCGCATGTGCTTTTCTGTAGTACACCGTAGGATTGTTTACTGTCCTGTGCATACAACAGGGCAAGTATTGAAGCTAAAAATGGAAAGAGAAATATGTATATAAATAGGCCTTTATATAAAACTGGAAAGGCTGTCAAGAAGCAAGTCCTAAAAAAAATCACTCATCTGCTTGGCGATAGACCAATAGTGCAGCTTCAGTGATCATTGTTGACTATGTTGCATAACAAATTGTAACTGCCAGTTTGTTAGGCTATGTGCATACGTTTTTCTTCATGGCGTACCAATACCACTGTCTGACTCATTTGCATGCCTTCCATATTTGTGTGAAGGCTATTTAGTAACTGCCGGTAACGCTAATGCCATTTGCATGTGCTTTTCTATGGTAATATATGTTTTCGGATCACTTACTTTGTCCTGTGCATATGACAAATCAAGTGTTAATAGCTAAAAACGGAAAGAGAAACGTAACACATGTTTATGCATATACATATCTTAATAGAATTTTGCCAATCTTGTATAAAGCTGCAGTTGTGAAGAAGGAAAGTTTTAGAAAAATCAATCATCTGTGCAGTCCTTTTCTAGATGCCACATTGTTCTTGTAAGCTTATGCATAAAAAAGAATTGTTACCATGTTGTTCCTTCCCTTTTGAGCTTGTCACCATTTAACTGGAGCTGAACTTTTTATTAGGTGGTGACACTCTGGTATAGAGCACCAGAAATTCTTCTTGGTGCAAGGCATTATTCCACCCCTGTTGATGTGTGGTCAATTGGTTGCATTTTTGCTGAAATGGTGAACCAGAAGCCACTTTTTCCTGGTGATTCTGAGATTGATGAGCTGTTTAAGATTTTCAGGTCTTATTCACAAGAGTTGTTCAAGCTTTCTTTAGTTTATTGCATGTTGCAGAAAAAAATATCTTATCTGGTTTGTGCATTATCTTCTATTAATGCAGAATTTTAGGCACTCCAACTGAAGAATCATGGCCAGGCGTTTCTTCATTACCTGATTATAAATCAACTTTCCCAAAGTGGCCATCTGTGGTAAGTAATAAGCAAGTTCTTTTTTTTTTTATTGCGAACAATGGGATAGGGTTTTGAGTTGTGGGTGTGGATGAAAACTTGTAGTGTTCTGCTCTGTTATAGTTAAGTTTGGGATCTTCTTTTTGCTTGTGTATGAGGGTAATTCAATGTTACAGTGATTACCATTTTTGGCTCTAACATGAGGTTCATGCTGTAGGATCTTGCAAAGCTGGTCCCAACACTTGAACCAGCAGGAATCGATCTTCTATCTGTAAGTCAGACTCATATTAATTCTTTGCATTTTCTACTTATATTTACTGGTTTACTTTTCTCCACTTTTCCTCAGTCTACTAGATCATCTTCTGCCTTTTGCCCATGCCATTAGCTTTTCCTAGTCTCAGATGATACAGCTTTCTTTTGTGTGTTATATGAAGGCTGAACAATCTGTTTGCATTGAGGAGCACAAGGTTTCACCCACTTTTTTTTTGCCATGTCTCTATGCACTATTGAGGCCGCAACCTGCAAATGTTGCATAGAAGGCTAGCAGCATTCCAGGGCCATTGTTTTAACATGAGGTTCAGCCTATTCCGTGCACAAATTCTCTCTTTTCCTTGGCACAAATCTGGTATCTTGGAAACTCTTGTGCTTGTGGGGCTGCAAGTGCACCTGGGTTGTAACACTGTAGACATCTCTTCAAATATCGGTTCAGATTCATTTCTCTTCAATCATGAGCATCTAAATGCACAGGGTTCATTTTTTGTTGAGATATTGCAATTTGCCCAGTCTAAAGGACAGTAACAGTACTATTTACACTGTGGGTAGTGGTCTAGTGGACCGACACCAAACTGGAATCTTGAAACTGCATCGCTTTTTGTACAAGCCAGTAGTAGGGTTGAATGTCAACTTACTGATTGCCTTTATGTACGTCCTGTGTTACACTTACACCAGCACATGATGATTTGCTTTGATGTCAATGCCACAGAACATAATCAGTCTAAATACGTTACGATAGACGAAATGCTTATATTAATTATTTGCTCACGCTAGCCTTTGGTTTCACTGCCCCCCCAATTCTGTACCACTGTATCAGCGTGCACCTTGATGTTGCTGACTTAACTTCTACCCACCCTTCTTTTTGCAGAAGATGCTGCGGCTAGATCCCACCAAGAGAATCAACGCCCGCGCTGCCCTCGAGCACGAGTACTTCAGGGACCTCGAGCACGCATACTAGACAGATGGATGAACCATTCATTCCCGTTCCCTGCCCTGCCCCTCTGTAAATTATAAGATCGCAATGCTTGGACCTGGCGAGTACCCATTTTGGCCACTGCTCCGTTAATCCATATAGTAAGACTAAGATAGTATAAGATGGTGTGCCGTTCTATCCCGACCGTGCACCTTTCTTTGATTTTTGGCTGTGTAGAGAAAATGAGAACGGTGATACGGAGATCCTTGTGCCATTGTTGCTCTAGCTATGTCGCGGTTTTATCTTTGTCGATGTCGACACAAGATGGTCCTGGGATGCTTGGCTGTCAGTGTCATGGTGTAATAGCATTTCAGGTAATGGTGAGCAATATGGTATGCCGTCAGTGAGATCTGATGCTGCGCCGTTGACCTGTTGCCTTGAGATCACTGGTCAGCGATCTTGTGCCCGTGCCGTCATTTTTTTGTAACAGAATTTGCACGATCTCGCCTGTTGCTGGTATGAAAGAAATTTTGGCAGTTGATAAATGCATGCCGTAGGGTACACACGGCGCGCAGACCTCACATGGTGTGTGGACAGCAGCCAGGGAGTTGATGCTCATGTGCAGCTCCTGCTGTTGGCCTTGCAAGCTGCAGCTGCAGCAGAGTGCCTGCCGGCCGAGTGGTCACTGCGACTGCGAGTCGTTGGACCATGGCACAGGCGAACATGGTTCTGGTTGATGGTTGGGCTTGGTTCGGCACGCCTTTTTGGTGCAGGAATTTCGCTTTCGCACGAACTGCATCAACAAATCGCATGGCATCTCCGGCGGGTTCTGCTGGGTGTTGGCAGCGGGGGCCGATGGATGGCGGGAGACAAGACAACCAAGTAAAAGCAGTGAGAGCGACGCAGCATGGCTTCTTTTGTAATTCTGTACATGCTAAACACATGTGAAGAGATCAATTTGTTTTCCTCGTATTTGGTTTTGTCCTCGAGAGATATTTATGTTTTTGGACGGAAAGTCAGTACAATGCGCAATGGCTCATTTCTCTTCCTGCGTCTCTGACAGAAGTACTAGGGGTAATGGTAAATTAGCAGTCCAACAGTCGTTACTGCAGGAAAATTGCAAAGGATATATATATACTACAGTATAATCTGATCTTGTATTTCAGTGACAAATATCCCACCGGAAACTTTTGCAACTGCCTCGATAAATTGTTGACAGAACAATTGTGTTGTTGTTGCTGCTGATGCTGTGTAGCCATTATATGCTTGATTCACATTTTGTTTGTGACATCTGTGACAATGATAATTGTACAGAAATTTCACGTGAATTAATCCATTCTCACGGGAGGAACGTAGTATACAAGAAAATCAGAAATCAGCTCCTGCAAAAAGCCAAAAAATAAAAATTAAGAAAAGAAAGCAAACCGAAAAATCTTTTAATAATATTTTTAATCATCAATTGCAAAGTTTAGAAGCTGTTATAAAAAAAAAAAAAAAGAAAGGAGACATACTATAGCATCCTGTCGGCAACCACCTGTCGGCGCCTTGGGCCGACAGGCCGACGTGGCGAAGCCGGCCCACCAGTCAGGGGTTTAACCAGTTACCAGGCTGACGCGGTAACGCCGTCACAAGTCAGACGTCTTTACTAGAGAGAGACGGAGGGAGCCAACAGCCAATCCTCCCTTCCCATCCCGACCGCCGCCCCCCACCTTCTCCGCGGCCGCCTCGCCCACTCGCCCACGACTCCGATCGCAGGGGCATCATCGCCCTGACCTCCTCCGGCACTTCCCTTTCTTCCGTCCTTCTCCCGGAGCTTCTGTGTGTAGGGGAGGCGGTGGCGCCCGAACCGGCGTCGTCGTCGCCGGCGTTGACGCCGCTGCCAGCGGCCATGGAGGCGTACAAGCTCTGGGTGCGCAGGAACAGGGACCTCGTCCGCTCCCTTGAGTCCCTCGCCAACGTAATCCCCCGATCCCGCTTCCTGCTCTGCTCCCGCTCCGTTATAATCATTTTCTACTCTCCGTTGGTCCTGTAAGCTTTAGTCCGCGATAATCTCGTCGATTCGGGGGGATGATGTGCTCGCTTCGGGTTCGTTCAACTTGAATCGCGCAGTCTCGTGGTTCTACTCGGTTGGGGCTTGCGCGAATTCATGTGATTCACGCTCTTCCGCGCTACTCCATGTCTTGTTCCTCACCACGGATGAGTACCGGCTTCGGGTTTTCGGGTTGCAGATTTTGTATCGCGGCCGCTTTAGCTAATCGATATGAGGGCTAGGAGTTGCGCCACGTCCCTTATGTTTGCTCAAACTCTTTTCAGGGGCTGACTTGGATACTCCCGGAGCGCTTCGCCAACTCCGAGATCGCGCCGGAAGCAGGTGATGTCAATGATCCTTACTTCAGTTGGGAGTAACATTTAGTTCCACAGTGGTTTCCGCTATCTGAATCTATTGCTGGTCATATATATATGTTTGCTGTCTCATGGATTTGGATTTTTAGATGTATGAGTGCCTTATCTTTGTTAATGCAAGCCTATAAGCGTCATCAAACTGTGTGAGCTGGTATGATTTGGAAAATAGGAGCTGCAACTTTTGTGCTGCAAATATATTGTATTATTGTGAGCTGCTAGAAGTAGAACGTACTGAAATAGTTATGATTTAAGAGGCATAGGTGGCATATCTTGTGATATGCTCTATTACCTAGTGACTGTTAAGATATATGGATGCCCAGATCTCAAATTATGGACGGTAAAGTTGACGAGTGCACGTCGCATGTGATTCCACGTCTCAAAGCCCCCTTTTCTTCAATAATGATTAATAAGTGACGTTATATAGATAACACATGGCGACAATAAAAATTTGACAACTGTCTTTGGGTCATGTTTCTTATTCGGTGTTCCGTTACTGTAACTGCTTTCCTAGGTTTCTGCGATCTCATGTCTGCATCCACAGGGTGATACATGATCTTTTGTGCTTGAAGCCAAAATGTGATCAATATCGTTGTGCCAAATAATCTTTTTGTTACACGACCACCCAAGTGCAAACTGCAAACCGTCTTTTCATGTTTGATATTGCTCTAAAATCACCTAGATACCAGAAGTCCAGCGTGCTACCATGGCCGCTATGTGAGTTTTTTTTTTTAACAAAATGATTGTTATTTGCTCCTACCAGGCCATTTATTTCTCTATGGAACTCATATAGTCATATGCAGCTGCATGGGGGTGGCCTTAGCACTAGAGTGATTAAGCTTATTTCCAGAATCTGTGCTTGCATTTTATCCTGGCATCTTCCATTGTTACCTAAAAGAAGCATTTTATCTGTTTGTGCTATTCAATGTAAGAGACCATAGGAATATATGTTTCACTGACCATGAAGGGGCCTTAGTGTCTGCAGATATTACTCTGTTTTGACTATTGAGCTTTGAGCATGTATGTTTTGCTTCAAGGTATTATATGTCTCAGGGAGTCAAATTCTTTGCTATTACTAAAATATAGAATTGCAGACTGTTTGCACCTACTATTTTGGTACTAATCCGAGATAAGTTATTGCAGAGCTAGCTCTTGAATTTACTATAATCTTGTCTAGGTGACTCGACCTCCTATGCAATGAATCAATATTTTGTTCAGCTCATAGCATACTCATACTAATATGATAATGTTTTCAAGAATCAAGACGCTATTTACAGTTTTGATTGAGAGTAGTCTATTTTGAGTTTTATATGCTTGATTTCTTCACTTTAACGCACATGTCATTTTTTGAACAGTATATGCACTACTGGGTGTTGTGAGTTCTGTCAATCAGCACATAATTGATGCGCCCACTGAGAATCACTCATTTGCCTCCAAGGAGCAATCTATCCCATGGGGTCTTGTTGTCTCTGTACTAAAGGATGTGGAGGCAGTTGTTGAGGTTGCTGCCCAGCACTTTGTTGGCGATGATCGCAAGTGGAGCTTTCTTGCTGTTACGGAAGCACTGAAGTAAGGCACTTACCTTTTTTTGTTTAGTTGCATATCTATTGCTGTTGTTCAGAATCAGACAAAATGATACCAATTCTGCAATATCTCAGAGCAGGTGTCAGGTTAGCTGCTTTTCGGGAGAGTGGATACAAGATGCTCTTACAAGGAGGGAGGTGGCAAATGAAGAAGAGGTGACCATTCTCGAAAAATAATTATGGAGTAAATGGTAATGGAGTTCCAGCCATCTATCCAATGGATGGACAGGCCAGAAATGGTCACAAAGCTATGACCAAGGGTCTGGATGGAAAAAATGGATTTGTGTCTAAGAGTCTTGAGAAAAGAGCAGTAGCTGCTTTGAACAAATTTGGTGAGAATGCAAAGATGATGTCTGATCCTATGTGGATGCGGAGGCTCCAACCTACTCCTGAGCCAACTGGTAATAGATTTTAACTATGAAGAGTTTCATTTTTGGCCTCTAACTATCATGATAGTTTGAGTTTGGTCCCCAAACTCAAAATACCACACAACTAGCCCTTAAGCTGTTTGAAGCTGTTTTTTGCTGACATGCGATGGGTTTGCCATGTAAGATGTGTTTATATTATGCACAACCGTCCGGCACTAGATTGAGAAAGAGAGAGAGAGAACCAAATTTAATGGTGAAACCATCCTATGTGGTATTCTGACCTACTGCTGACATGTTGAAACTATCACCACGCTACAAAGCAGCTTCAAAACAGCTGAAGGGCCAAAAACAAACGGTTTGAATAGTCCAAGGGCCAAATTGTATGATATTTGAGTTTGGGACCAAAATTGGACCCTCGTGATAGTTCAAGGGCCAATAATGGCCAATAATTGACTTCCATCTATTTAATTATCTTGATATTTCTATATGTGCTTCTGGGTCCTGTTTTTTCTTTTCTTATAGCGAGTTAAACCTTCTGTGCTGTGCAGTGATGGTGGTCGAGAAGCCAACTTTGGCAAGTATTTGGTCTGCTAAAGGGGGTACTGGGCGCTTATTTGTTTTTAGGGAGGTTGTTCACATATTCAGGCCACTTGTATATGTACTTTTGATCAGAAAGTTTGGAATCAAATCATGGACCCCATGGTTGGTGTCGCTAGCTGTGGAACTCACAAGTTTAGGCATCCATTCCCATGCGACCGATTTGAATCACAGATTAGGAAAGTGCATCAGCTCAGTTCTGTTGAGAAGGATGAGGCAAGTTGATTTCAGTTCTCTAACTAGTTAAATAGTAATTAAATTTTGTTCCATTGTATCCTCACTGTTGTTGAACTAACTATTCTTTGGTTCGATTCCATCAGTTGAAAAGGCGAAAGATGATGTGGGCCCTTTACTTAATGAGAGATCCTTTCTTTGCCAGTTACACCAAGTAATTAACACACTGCCCTAAGATGATCATCACTCGTTTGAAATTGAACCTTGTATGCTCATGCTTGCATTGTGTCCTGACAGGCGTCATCTCCAGAAGGCTGAACAGGTGCTGAATCCGGTGCCACTGATTGGCTTCCTTACAGGTACGTACGCCTTGTTCATGCCTTTGATGTATTTGTGATCCGTGAAAGCACATTGCAATAAGCCTTTTGTTGCTTGATTCATCGCAGGGAAACTTGTAGAGCTACTGGAGGGGGTTCAGACAAGATATACATACACATCAGGTTCATAGAGATGGCCAGTCCGAGCCTGCTCTCGATTTGCCCAGGAGGACCTGTGCTTTGTGCGAGTTGGTTGATGGGTTCTGTTTTAATGGCTGGGAACTTGTGCCCAAACCTGAAACATGTACTGCCTTTTCTTTGCCAAATGTGGCATCCTTGTGACCTTTTCTTTGCCAAATGTGGCATCCTTGTGACTCTGTCTTGTGGCTGCGAAGCTGCAGCCACTTCATGATGTATGGCAGCAGATGAGAGAATTCAGAATCTAAGTATATAATAGTATACGGGTTTAATGCTAAGAATTGGTGTATTTACCATTTATCGTGAATGATTGCCTTGTTGGAACATAATATATCTACAATACATTTGTTCCTTAAACAGCGAAAATTGGATGCCACATGTGGAAGGGGCAGAGGTAAGTGACCTTACCACTGATTTGTGCCTGAAATGAGGATCTTGAAAGTTTATCTGTATTGCCCATTGTATAAATGGGACTAGGTAGACCAGGATTTCAAGACCCATCCAAATGGGCATTCTAGATACCGGAGAACACGAGGTTTGTTTTAATTATCACTGACATGACCGACAGACCAAGAGCCCAGGAAGGAACCAACAGGCTCCTTCCTCTCCGAAAGCAGCTGCAATCTGAAAAACTTAGCATTTTACCCCAAAGGCAACTGCAATTTGGCAGAGGGCAAAACGAAGAATCAACAATCCTTGCAATATACTTTTTTTTTCCTGACGCGAGGGCATCTCCATTTCCATTCCAGAATAACGGACATACAAGTGTACAGGTGACATCCAACCTTGTAACTCAATACTCAAACAAAAACTAGAAAAGGATCCACTACTTTAGACGCCCTCCAAGCTTCAGTCGTGTCCCCCACCTTGTCTTTCCAATTTACCGTATTATGTACTGCTAGTTTTACAAGCATGACAAGATGGTGTGTCACAAGCGCGCCATGGCTCTGTTCAGGGTCAGCTCATTGCTTACTCCAGATGCAGAATCGCTCTTGGCCTTGCTGTGAGATTCACGGCTCGACTGTGAGCTCAAGTAGGAGAGAGACTGCAGCCATGAGACGAGTACCGGCTTCCGAGTGACATCATCAGACTCCGCGACATGGGCGTGCATGTCATCCAGCAGTGCATCCTGACCTTCCTTTGGTAGCAGGGTCACGAATTCTGCCAGCTCCTTGAGCAGGTAAGGGAATGACTGCAAAGGGAAGGAAATAGTGTTACTATACAAAACATTGGACAAGCCAAGTTAGCCTCCATATTCATAAACATTCAATCAGCACATGAGAAATATTTGACACTTCTCTTAGCTACTTTAGTTTCAATTACTGTTGGAGAAAATTCACTTCTATGTTTCTAACATTCTGCAAACTGACAAAACATATCCCCAATGCAACAATTGAGCTAGCTATCAGCTTTACAGAACTGTTGCTCTAAAACTAGAACTACAAGATAGGGAAAAAAGGTGACCGTATTCTAACCTGAATATCCACAAGGAAAATCAGTCTCAGCAACAGATCCAAAATTTTCTTACACGGATCTGTGCTCTCTTCCCATGATCTCCACAACGATTTGTTCTGAACCTTTGCAACCAAGAGAGAGATCTTTAGCCTTGACAATAAGGCTATGGATACAAAAAGTGGCAGCGCTGCTGGCGGGAAGATTTCGAGCAAGTGCTGCAACTCCTGATGCTAATCCATCAAATGGGGTGACCCCAGGATAAGCCTATTGATGAACAAAGTCACAAAACCTTCCAGTTGAAAATCAAATAAGGAAAAAGATGTTGAATGAACTACCTCCAAAGATCTCTTGATGTAGTAAAAGGCAAGTTGCTCTTTCAAAGCTGCTCGATCATCCTGATCAGTATCACTGCCAGATGACAAGAACGATAACATCACAGAATGTGAAGCACTTGTAACTTTCTCATTTGAATGTTGTAGATATCTTTTTTTATGCTAAGGGTCACATCATTTCGTTAATACTGAATGTCTTCATAAACAAATTAAAAGTAATAAATAAGAAGACAAAACAATAGAATGGAATGCAAAAAGGATACAAGAACATGATTGAAGCCACTTTATCCTGAATCATATGAACTGGAATGAGGCCAACACAAGTTGGCACAACCCCATAAGTAAAATAGCATGCGCGATGTCTGAACCTCATCTCTGTGCCAGATATATGTTATTCCAGCCAAGGTCGGTAAATCTGCAACACATCAAACATGAACCTTAACCAACAATTGCTAGCACATCCTGGTAGTAATCACAACATAGCAGCAAGAGAAGTGTCATTGAAATAACCTGGTTTACTTGTCAACTCAGTATATGAAGGCATTGACTCAATGAACAAAGCTGTAGCTGCTGCATTATCTTGATTGGCAAGAACAGCACTCCGGACTGCCTCAGTGTACTCAGGAAGACGCAGTCGCCTAAGATGTTCCACACAAGAGAACGCCACCAAGATTCTAGCAGCAACCTCGGGTTGGAACCCCTCGGATGACTTAGCATTCAGCCTGTGTTTAGTGACCTCGGCTGCAAAGACTACAACCATAAGAAACGAGGCCTCAGCAATCTTGTCAATAGCCGTAATCAAGTCATCCTGCTTCCCCGATGCAGCAACACTGTTGCACGGAGATGGCAATAAATCTCCTTGTGCATACTCCCACATACAAGTTTCGACAAAATTTTTAGCCTTGTCATTGGCATATGAATACTGGTTGCAAAGAACCCCAGTTACCGGGCCTGCTTCTTTGAAAAGAACACTATCAAGGTGTTGATTGACCTGAACCTTGACAAACTCGGCTGATTTCCCTTCTGCACTTTGAACCGACATCCGGAGCAAATCAGGGAGCTGGAGGAGCTCCTTCAGCAATCCCATACAGACACACTGTAACACAGACTCATGAAACGCAATCTGCCCACACCGTGTCAGTCCCAATGCGACACACTGAACAAGGATACGCCGATCATCGGGATTGGGAGTCATCCCTTCTGAAACAGCCTGCTCAGCTACAAACTGAATTGTCCGCTCAGGTGCCTCCTTCAGCCGTGGATCAAAATCCAGTCGGTATCTCGCCCGAAGCAACCCTCAATGCCCTCAATCCACCGCAGGCCGCCATCACCACTGGAAACAGCACATAACCCTCACCCTCACACTTCTCCGGTGAGATCAGCTCAAAGAGCACCTGAACCTTGCGCATCTTCCTCGACTCAACGAACCCCATTACCAGCCACTCCATCAGCTTAAGCACCCGAACACCAGTAGCCAGATTCCCGGTCCTCCCACAAATCCTAAGCAAGGACACAAGAATCCTTCTGAACTGCAACTCATCAGCAGCCGCCAGCGCGTAACCAACCCCTGTAAGCGCGAGGTGGTCCAGATCATCGATGCTCTGATCGCCCCGCTCCACATCTTCAAGGATGCGGCTCACAGCCACAACAGGGTCATCGCCATGGCTACTGGTAGAGGTAGACTCACCGCTGCCGGGATTCTTCGCTGTGGAAGCCGGTTTCCCCGAAGCTGGCATGGCCAGGGAGATCCTTGCCGGAGGCGCGGGCTCCGAGGAGGAGTAGGCGAGCGGAGAAGGGAGGGACGCCGGGATGGAGGCGGAGGCAGGGACGAGGTGCGGGGCCGCGGCGAGCAGCGGGGCTACGAGGCGGGGGTGCAGCGGGAGGAGCGGGAGCAGGACCGAGGCGTGCGCGGAGGAGAGGCGGAGCGCGCGGCGGTGGTGGTGGAGCGTCTCTAGCGCGGCGAGGGCGTCGGCGGGGGGAGGTAGAAGGGTCGCGGAGGCGTGACCACGCGGTGAGGATAGTCGTGGGAGAGGGCGGCGGCGGAGGGGAGGGGTGGCGCGAAAGTCGCGGACTCGAGGTGGTCGGCGAGGTGAACCGCCGCCGCCGGTCCCGGTCGCGGCGGAGCTGTCGTCATGCTGGGGTGGGGACTTGAGACTTGTGTTCTCTGTGTGAAAGAAGACTCCGACGAGACCGTATTCGTGTCCACTTAAAAAGGATAAGTTTGAATTTTGAAAATGAATTTGCAACTGTATTCAGAAATTTCTTCTTTGTTCCAAATTATAACTCGTTTTAAGTTTTGTTCTAAATCAAATTTGTCTAATTTTAATTAAATCTAAAAAAAAATGATTTTGACATCTATGATTTCTATAAGCTAGGTGAAAACCTAGAGAGGGTTTTGATGTTGCCAAACAGATTATATATTAGAATAAGGTTATGAAAAACTATCATTGATGGTTGATACCTAGTGGTTGCTACCGGTGACTTTAATTTTCTCAACATTATTACCTTTGCTTCATACTAGGCTACATTGTATGCCATATGTGTAGTTTATTGGTTTGCTTAGAAGGTCAAATATATGAATGAACATCCTAGATTCATTAGGTTTCTTTGTTTTTAAAAATATGCACTGCACGTACTTTGTTAAGAGAAGGTAGAGTTGTTAAAAATACAATGTTTGCACACCACATCGAGTTGCCATGGTGTGCAAACCAAACACACTAACAAAGGTGACTTTAACGACCGAGCTAAGAATTGTGCTAAGCTAAGAAACTAATGTTACGACTAACAAAGATGGGCACATTTCAACTAGCTAGCCGAAGAGCGGCTCAAGACACCCAAAAACCCGCTAAATAAATAAATAAACTCTCGTCACATTTCAACTACCAGATTACGCGTCTTCTTATTGGAATGATTGATTTTTATTTAATTAGCAATACCTTTTTCCTTTTAGTAATATAACAACAGAATACATTTTCTTTCATGGTTCACCTCTTGGGTTGTTATAAGGTGTACATTTTTTTCAATTGTCTTGATCTATTTTTTTGAACATATATCAAATTTTCCTACTCCAAACCATAATATCCTCATAGTCTTGATCAAAATAAAATTACTTCACACATGTGTTTTTCACTATGCACTCTACAGTATCGTATATGATATATAAAAATAACAATTAGTAAACGTCAGAATAACACATTGGCACTCTCAAAATTAGTATAGTCCGAATGTTCTCTTGGTTGAGAAAATGTAGAGTTTTTAAGGTTACTTCTATTATACTTTGATATGTTTATACTCCTCCGTTAAAAAACGAGCAATTCTAAAAGATTACTGTTTTAGTCAACCAAGTTTGACTAATTATAGATAAAAAACTATAAATAATTATAATATTGAATAAATATCATTAGATTGATTACGAGATATATTTTCATAACAAAATAATTTGGAGTCATAAATTTGATATTAGAGAACTTTAAAGTTATACTTTATATGACATAACCAACCCATTTGAATATGTTCGGAACGGAGGGAGTATCAACAAATATTCCAAATACAGAGGGATATATATTATCAATTTCGATTGCATTTTTTTTCATAGCCGCGGGGCACTAGTATGCTAGGGTTGCATTCATCCACCCGGCCACCCTCATCTCACGCCGCCACCTTCGCCTGCCGCCTGCGAGTCTCCTCTTCTACCCAAGGCCTCACTATCCCCAACCTCGCGTCCCATGCCGCCCAGCCAAAAACCCCTTCCCTCCGCCATCGATCGGGGGGGCCTCCATGGCCGCCAAGCGCCGCGCCCGCCGGCCACGGCCCAACGATTCTAAGGAGTTGGGCCGCAACGGTGGCATTGAGGAGGAGAGCGGCGTGTCCGGCGAGACCGCCATGTCCGCCGAGCCCAAGGAGATGCCGCTGAAGCAAGCTGAGGAACCCTCGCCGCCCTCGAGGGATGCTGGGGGCCAGGCCTCCCCCCCTCCGGCGAGGATCGCACCCGCGCGGTTGGGTCGCGCTGAAGACCAAGACGACCTCGAAGCATGTCGACAAACCCCCACCGGCGTCCCACGAGGAGGATGAGGCGGGGGACTCTGGCGATTCCTCACCGGCGAGGGACGCGCTGTCAGAGGACACTGCCGACTCCAGCCACAACAAGAGGGCCGTGACTCCGAAGCGAGGCCCACTGCAGCAGCAGGGGGAAGAGCTCCGGGAGAAGCGTGCTGTGCGATCTGATGTCGAGACCGTCGCCGCTTCGGCCTTACAGCACCTTAGAAAGGCGTTGACCAAGCCGATGTCGCCGCCTTCCTCGCCTGACATCACCTATGGTAGGGAGATGGCAAAGCGAGAGCGGAGCAACACCTCACCGAAAGAGGAACATCATGAGAAGAAGAAGATCACAGAGCAAGATCATGCCGGTGATAATTCAACCCCACATGACATGCACAGCGCCCATGGAGAGGAACAGCAAGAGAAGGAGGCTGCAAATCAAGAGCATGTGGATGACACTACACACCCAAGAGATGATCACAGTGCTCCGCCAACCAAGCCACGCTGTTGAGACAGAGAAGAAGCCAGGAGTTGAGCGATCTTGGTCCTATGATGACGAGCTCAAGATTCTTAATGCTTTGGTTGTGCATGCTCAGTCCCATAACGGTGATTTGCCTGACTCAGCGCACCTTTTGGCCAATCTCACCTTTGACAAAACTGATGCCACCGAGGATAAGCTCACTGACAAGATCCGCAAGCTTAGGAGACGGTACTGCAAGTTCCTTTCACAAGGCTGCCCATCTGATAGCTTTAGTCGTCGGCTGTTTAAGCTATCTGAAATCCTCTGGGGCCAAGCTGATGAAGATGAGCAGGTTCAGCCAACATCTAGGGACTTAAGTGTACTATCAAAATTGTATCCTCACCTGGCCAAAGAAGTCAAAGCGTACGCTGAAACGCACAGCTCGGGGGACTTAATCATGTCAATGTTCATGACCATAGGTGATGACAAGGCCCGCGATCTTGATGCTAAGTGCAAGAAGCAACATATTGAAGCATTCAAGTTGGAGTTGGGCCAGGCAAGTCTAACCAACGAATTGCTCTCTGCCCTTTCAAGTTTGACCACCAAGAACACAGACCCCTATCAGGCCACACCATGCAAGAGGAGGGCCGAGAAGCTGAAAGAGCCCCTTGATGAGCAGTATCTAAGGCGCAGCAAGAGAGGGAAGACTGAAGGCTTCAAGGACAAGCCAAATGCATATAAAGTCTTCGACCCAAAGCCATTAGCAATGGCCCCTGCTCCAAACTTCCCAGCCCCCACCTCACCAAGGACATTGTGGAGGGACGTCTGACGCGCTGATGTAGCTGGAAATTGATGATGGAAAGGCCTAAAAGTTGGCGCCACCTTGCACTAATCCTAGGGATAGTGTAATTTCAGTTTGAACACTTTTGGCTCATGTCACCTGTCTCTCTACCTTTTCCTGCGAGCAAGCATGTTCTATCGAAAGAGAAACAACAACTTGTTGGCAAAGAGACAGGTTCCCATGTTAAGAAAAAATGGGCAGTTCATATGGAGTAGCTGTGGGTACTTGTTATGAATTCATCACATATATCTATGCTCAGTTATCCAACGAATTAAATTTTTAACTACTGGTCTTGATTTATACAATAATTTCATTCATTTGGTGTTAGGCATACACATAGGACTATAGGAGTATATTTCTTACTTACTGATTTTTTTTCCAGTTTCAAGCTGCTGCAATGAAACTAATATTATTCACATTAAGATTAGTAAGAAATTGCTGTTCCATAAGCGGTGTCCACATGCATGCACATTAGTTAAGTCATCATAAACAAAAATGTCATTTTTACCTTTTTAATCACGTTTCTTTGTAGTTATAATTATGCATCTAATTGTATGTGGTGTGGTACCTCTCATCTTCTTCATCAACCCTCTCGCCTCGCTTCAACGCACGCGATGCAACCATCTGGTGGACCTCCATCTCCTGGTTAGTGACTTTTATCCCACTGCTTGAGTCTAGAGATGCTACCACAAAATTGTCCCTGTGCAATTGCTCACCAGTTGCAGTTAAAATTGTGCGACCTTCTTTTGCACCCCCTTGTGTCTCCTGTCTCCCTGCTAGATTCACCCTGCCCAGTCTGCTATGTAGCTTTTCAATGTTTTTAAATTAACAGCGGCAATTTCAACACCCTCTCGGCATGATCTGCAATCTCCGGCCATGTTTTGAAATGAAATCTCGCGAAATTGTAGCCTGTATGATTTGTTTAGATTTTTTTATTGAGGGAACATGAGTGACGAGACCCTACTGAAAAAATGGTTACAGAGGTGCAAACCAAGATTAATAGAAAAACAGAGAAAATAAGCAATATTACACAAGATTCTCTAGCCATGAAGAAATCAGAGACAAAAAAAAAAAAAAAATAAATGCTTTTTTGCCATAAGAATAACTAGAGCAAACACGGACTTGCAGATAAACCTGCAGCGAGTGAGTGCCTTCTCTTTTAAAGATAGGTTGTTTCTGACCGACCAAATGCTCCAACATAATAATAATAAAATAAATTGATAAGATTTACAGTGAGCTGAGAGCTGAACTTTAAGGCTTTCCAAAACTGCAAAGGGTGAGGAGTCTTTTAGGCAAACACAATTTGTGTGCGGATTATTTATTTAGTACTCGTTGCGTCTTTGTAGAAGCTAAAACCAAATCTTCAGATGATCACCAAACGAACCAAACTACCTGTTCCTACATAGTTTCCTTTTCTAACAAACATTTAGCTCCTTGTTATTCACTTGTGTTCAAGTATCAGACTCAATACAACTCTTCGTATTTCCAACTATTTATTCAATTATTTAGTACTAAGCACCTATGACAACTTTATATCCAAGATGTGCCAACGTCTGGTGATGTGCATGTGTAACTGCATCAACTCTATCTTTCTTGAAAAATATCATAAGAAATTACATATTTTTGGTTCCCTGTGTCTTGTAACACTAACATGGTTTGATGTTTTCACCTCTACAGCTGAAACTAAGGCAATTGGCTGGGGATATGCTTCAAAGTAATCAAGGGGATCTGCAATGGATTACGCTTCCTTCATAGGGGATTGGATGTGCCCATTTTTCAGGTGTTCATTCATCCCACCGCTATATTGTTGGATGATAATTGGGTGCCATAGATTTGTGATTTTAGTTGAACAGAGACAATTTGGTGATGAACAGAGCTGCGGACTAATATTAAAATAAATGTTGTGGGAGTAAAGTAAGATGAAATAATCTGCATAATATGAGTATTCTTTTTTTTGTTCTTAGAATATACAGAGGTGAAATTTCCAAACCTTGTCCAAAAGTCAGACATATATAGCTTAGGCATTCTAATTATCATCATCATGACTAGAGAGAAGATCATCAATCCTGATGATACATTAAGTCCTGAACACAAACTTTTAGATAACGTAATACGACTTTGCATTATGCTTTGAAGGTTTAACAATCAATTTAGAAGCTTATGGTATCTTCAGTTTGTAATAAGTTACCATTAAGGACTATAATTCAATGCTGCAGGATGTCAGAACTGGATGCAAGAAGACTTCGTCATTTGCAAGTACCCAACACTATGTCCCGATGACCTCGTGAAAGTACAGGCATGCATTGATATTGGATTAAGCCGTTAAGGTGTGTGAAGGTTGATAGGAACCGGAGGCCTTCCATGGCGGAGATTGTTGACAGGCTCCAGGGAAGGCATTCTTTTTAGATGAAAGACTAGGTATGGACACTGGGGACACCGAATGCTGTTAGTATGATTTGGTTTAACTATGGTGTATTGTGTAGTGTGTACTGTGTATGAGAGGCTGACAAGTTTTCACAAATCTAGATGTAGCGCAAGCAACAGGACGCCTATTGTATCTTAAATGCTGAATGCCACTAAAATTATGCAGTAGTACAGTTTATAGTAGTTATAATGGGTACTAAGGAGGTGTTTGGTTTAGGGACTTTTTAGTCCTTGGGACTAAAAAAAAGTCCCTTTTAATCCCTACCAAACCAAACAGGGAGGGACTTTTGGAGACCTTTTCTCTATTAGTCCCTAAAATTACCTACTAGAGAGTCTTTTTTAAAAGTCCCTTGGACTAAAAAAAGTTTAGTCCCTAGTAACCAAACAACACCTAAAACATTCAAAAGTAAATTCACATTTCACATATCATCTAGTGATATCTGAAACATCCAAATGGCTACTATTACACATGTCCAAAAACAACTTGGGATTATATTTTGAAAATCTTCAAACAATTTCAGAATTTTTCATATCTAAATGTCCATATGTTACCGTATATTTTCTTGAGATTTCATCTTTGTTTTTTCACCCACTAGATTATATCAGAGCCATAGAAGCCCCGTGCATAGTGGATTAGTATAACTACCTGCACAGCAATATCAGTCTCCCCCCCCCCCCACCCAGTGTACTAAGCTCCAAATGATTTGTGTGGAACTCTGGTCTTCAGCATGGTTTTATTTGTTTCTATAGATTATTTATCCTTACCACGTCTGTTACTGTTACAATAATGGTTCAGCATCTCTAAATCGTAGTTACTGTTCTGTGGTGCTGACTGGCTATTTGGAATTTCAGGGAAATCACTTCCAGCCTGCTTGAAGCATTGACTGTTCAAGGCGATATTGATGTCCAAGATGAAATAAAAAACATGATCTATTATCAATAGAGCGACATGAACTTCCTTTCCTAAATGAGACCCTTTTGATGATATAAACCTGGTGCAGCTGATGGTACCAAGTATTTGATATATACTTTTTGAAAATTAATAAGTTTGTATGGAACATTGGAATTTCATATCAGTTTTATGAGTTTCATGAAGTTACAAGTTTGTTTCCACACCATATATCTCTAGATCTCGACTAGATAACGAGCATCCAACTAATTTTCCATTAGTACACATGAGAGCCACTGAAGTACCAAACACAAATGAAAACCAAATTAAACATAGGTATTTTTACATCAGCTATTTAAATGTCCTGCAAAAATGCAGAACACGAGCTCACATGTAGGTGTGCAGATACTTATGAGATTTATGAGAAGCTTAATAGGTGGTAAGAGAGATTCGCTGGGAGTTGATGGTTTGCCAGCGGAGCGTTGTGATGAAAAAAATTGCTATGCGTGTGCTGAGAAAATAAAGCACCACACAGAGCGACCTACAATGGAGGCCATTACGTAGAGGAATATATGACAGGTTGCCATGACGATTCCGATTGAATCCCGATTGAATCCCGATTGAATCATGGATACTTGACAGAACTGTCGGCAGAAATGGTTAAAATTGACGCAGAAGAGGCATGATATGCACTATCTAAATTCCACAGAAGAACGGGTCATTGTACATGAAATCAGATGCTCGTGCCAAACTCCAAACACTGCCTTCTTCAACAAGCCTAGATCGATCTGATATACCTGAGTTTGCTGCTTCCAGATGCCCATCTTGCATTATTCACGCATAGCAATGAGTCTGGCTGCCAGCTCTTCTATTTCCGAGTGCCTTCGGAGTCCCAACACAACAGTCATTGACTCCAATGCCTTGGCATTCTCAGCAATGTACATAAGAAAAGCACACTCATTGTCATCCCCATGAAACTCCCAGAAAATTAGCCTCGAGGTGTGACTGGCCACACTTGATGGGACCAGCTTCTTCCCAAAACTTGGCGTTCAGGCATCTAGTGGGCTCATCAATTTTCTCCGACTGCAATTCAAGTTCGAGAACAGCAATAGTTCACTCATTATATGCAACAACAATATAGTGCTACAAAGTGCCTAGTGACGACAACAAAAATGCAATTATTATAGCAAAAGTTTGCGAACAGTTCAGCCATTCTCTCCTACCTAAAAAATATGTGAGCAATTTCTCCTACTTAGAAAATACGTGACCAATTCACTCCCCTTCATCCGTGCGTCGCCCTCAGCCCTGCACTCATTCTGTCCGACACTCGCCTTCCATCCACGGAAACGGGATCATTTGCTCCCCATTCAGCTCAGGCCTTGTTACATCCTACTCCCTCCATCCCAAATTTTAAGTCGTTTGGCTTTTTTTTGGCACCAAGTTTGACCGCTCGTCTTATTCAAAAAAATTTGTGCAAAAATAGTCAAATTAAAGTTATTCTTAAAGAATTTTTATTAATAAAGCAAAGCTACGACAAAAGACGTGATATTTTGCAAAAAAATTGAATAAGACGAGTGGTCAAACTTGGTGCCAAAAAAAGTCAAATGACTTAAAATTTGGAATGGAGGAAGTACCAATCTACCATTTCAGCTCAGGCCAGGACTTCAAATATGTTCAGCTCAGGCCGGGACTTCAAATATGTTCACAATATAGCTGCTTGTAGGTGTGCAGATACTAAGTAAAAAGAACACAAACGCTACATAAATGTCTTAGTCACTCTGGTAGCAAAACAAATAAAACTGGATCAAGTAGGTCATGGATTGGATTATAAAATTATTTCTTTAGTGTTTATAATAGACAAAATACACGAGAAACTTCAATATTGCAATTTACTCTACCATCAAGTAGCTAGGTCTATGTCAAAGTGAAAGACTGTTCCATTGTGACTACATGAATGATAGATTGCAATTATGGTAGCTTTATTTTGATTAGCCAATTAAATAGAGAAAAGAATAATGATAGTGTAACTGTAATGCTGAGGTTGATGTCCAGAAAATGTTGCTGATCTTCAAATAGACAGATACAGAAGCAGAATGCGACAATGATATGTTTTAGAATAATTGTTATTTTATCCAAATCTTGTGTGCCATATCAACACTACAGGCCATTAGCGTATATGCAACAACAACGTAGTGCTGCTAGTAACAACAACAGGAATGCAATTATGCAAATGCCAAAGTAGATTACCTGGATACAGAGTGTTTCAACATTGGGGAAACATCTGAGAAAACTTGGCAACATCTTGACCTCATTCTGAATTTTGAACAGGTGCAAAATCCCTAAATACGGCCCTGAACAAGGCCTGGGTTTGGGCTGGACTTGTTCAGTTGGGAACCTTTGTTCTAACAGGTGCAAAATCCCTAAATACGGCCCTGAGATTCCATTGTTTCGTGGCCATCGATCCTCTATTGATGGACAGACAGAATTGCTCTTCGATCTCTGATTTGCATGTCCCTTATTACAAAATGAAGCCGTACACCTCATCCTCGAGATGTTTGCTCCTTCGATTTACACTTGCAAAGTAACACAGCCAGAAGCAGCAGCTGCTGCAGCAGCAATTGCAGCTCTGAAATGTTCAGAGCTTGCATTACCAACACGACCGCCTTACCGAGCTTCTTGGTCTGGCTGATGAGCTTGTACTTGGCGTAGGTGAACGCGGCGTCAGGATGCGTCTTCTGGAGGCTCGCCTGTTTGTGTTTTGTGGCGTCTCTCTCTTTTTCGATCGGAAGGAGACCAATGCACTACTAATACAAACGACAAGGACATGGATAGCAACACGACCAACCAACAATTTTTTTTTTCAACTGGCCAATGGTTTTGTAATATTTGTTAAATATCTACCACAACAATGGGTCATTAGTTTCTTATGATCAATACAATATTATTGGTGATTTGGTATTTCCTCTTAATGAAAAACGTGGAGCATCATGGTCACAATTTTTTTTTAATAAGTTGTTAAACCTACCAGTGAAGATATGCACAGAATGTGAGAAAAACTGTACTCGTCGGCAAACACCGCGTCGTGTATGTGGTCACGAAGCTAGCTGAAAGCAGAGAAAGGAACATGTGGGGATAACAACAAACCCAAACATCAACCTCACACCGTCACGTGAGGGAAGATGATGAGATCGGAGATCCTCATTATTGATGCTGTCTGGGAGCGGCAGATGGGGCAATGATTCAGGAATAATGTCCACACATATGGGAGGCTGAGGCTGAGATGCATGCAGCTGAAATAAGCTAAGCAAACAGGTCGATGCCCCAGAATTTGGCAGGCTGGTTAGTCCGGTACTTCCTGTCGACGGCCTTCATCTTCTCCATGTCCTCGCTGGAGATCTCGAAATCGAAGACCTCAAAGTTCTCCTGCAGCCTCTCCACCTTGGAGGTCTTGGGGATCACCACCGTGTTCCGCTGCAGACCCCACCGGAGGACGAACTGCGCCGGTGTCTTGCCGTATTTCTCAGCCAAGCTCTGCAAATTATATTGTAGCAACAATGCCAAGTTAGCAGATCACACTGACACCAGAACTGATGATATCGCAAGGTACCCAAACAGAATGTACTTCCTAGTATTTGTTAAACAAGGATGATATGATGATTGATAGTCTAGAGCTAGATGTAATGGAGATTTGAACTGATAACCACCTTGATGACAGGGTCGTCGAGGCACGAGACCGACCCGAACCACTCGGTGTTGGCAATGGAGCCACCTAAGGGGGTATGTGCGGTCACGCAGATCCCATGCTTCTGGCAGAATTTGACAAGAGAATCACGCTGGAAGTAGGGGTGCGTCTCGATTTGGTTCACTGCAGGCTTTATCTTGGCGTAGGCCAAGCAGTCTCTAGTGAGGAAGATGTCGTAGTTGCTGCACCAGTAATAACTCTATAATTGTTAGTATTATTGTTACCGTAAAAGACTTCTTCTAGCATGAAAAGTAGACTGAAACTCTTCAAACATGGAAAAGTGGCAACAAGAAAATTTTAGTGTAAGATCTATTATACTCCAATTCACCCTATTTCGAAAGAATCGAAACTAAACTACTCTTAGTAGAACAGGACTGACAGAGACTACTCAATGTCAGCAGACAAGGGATAAGGGCAAAACAACAAACATGATATTGGACTGCATAGCCAACATCCATTTTACAGATCCCCTTGAAGACAGACATACAAGATCCAACACCGTAATAGAGTTTCCAGTTTCCAAAAAAAGAAAGAACTGGGGAACAATGAAAGAACATAAGCAAATTTTAATAGAAAGTAAATTATTTTCATGCAGGCAACAACCTGAACTTTAGTTTAACATGATTAATAAGTTCATGATTCTGATTAAGCATGCAGTTTTCACTAGAAAAAGAATGAAGATAAAGTGGAGGGTGACAAGAGTAAGGAATGAATTTGCATGCATATGCAATGAAACTGAAGAGATATGGAAGAACACAACCATTCTAACCATTATACACATTGCGCTGGAAAACTTAGGATATATGAACCAAATGATCCTGTATCTGCAAAACTATGGCTACAAATAGATCATATTTATCTACTTACTTTGCCAATGTAATAAATCATAATACAAAGGGAAGCTTGCCAAGACTATAAATATCTCAAAGGTCAAACTGGTGCCAACAAAACAGACAAAAAAGTTGTTGGTTCAGTTTACCTGATTCCAATGCTGCGCACAAGTCCCAAGGAAACAAGTTCTTCCATTGCATGCCATGTTGTTTCCAATGAGATGGTGGTATCAATGTCTAGCACGCCATCCTCACCGAGAGCACTAGAAGTTGTGCCAACTCCTGCAGAAATACACATTTCTATGAGGTACCCATTGAATCTTTCTAAATATTATGCATAGGGCAAGTAACTTACCTGTATGCCTAGTAGCTACTGGGAAGTGAATAAGATAGAGATCAAGATAATCTAGCTGCAGCTTCTTTAAACTATCCTTGCAGGCTTCAAGCACATGGCCATGATCTGAGTTCCACAGCTGCAATGAGAACAGATGCAGAACTTTCAAGCACATGAAAATTATGGAACAGAGTGGGGGGAAAAAAATCAGAAATCTCAGAAAAATCTGCTAATTAAAAGACCTAGTGACATCCTGGTTGAGTCAAAATCAGGTGTTCCAGTTTAAGAAAAGACAACTTTAGTTTCATTGAGTGATATCAGGGTTGTGATGACAGCACATGCTGTCCATAACACCATAACAATTCCAAAAATGATGAACTGCAAAGTAACAATTGGAATTAAGTATAACTGATTCATTTTCATTAGCTGCTGAATGCTAAATACAGTTGGGAAACCAACCGCTGCAACCAATTCATGGGGCATAATTTTAATGGTCATATCCATTTAGAAAGGGCAGTTTTTAAGAATACAGAGTGTAGCATTCTGTAATTCGGATAACCTTGGTTGTGATGAACAGATCCTCCCTCTTGACAAGTCCGGTCTGAAACGCCTCTGCGAGTGCATCACCAACTTCAGCTTCATTCTGGTAGTCAGCTGCAGACCAAGTTACCAAACACACAGACAGTAAATCACCAAGTGGAAAAGGAAAACTCCTGTGTCAACACTAGTTGTTGAGACCATGTTAGAATATACTCCACGATTGACAAAGAAATCTTAGTCATGGAAAGCACAGTGCACTGTTTAAGCATGCCCGTGTCATTCGTGCTATGAATCAAATGTTTATCAAGACAAATGGAACAGCGATTGTCTAATTGACACACAGACACTTAAGTGGCACTGAAAGAAACATTCAATAATTTGATTGTAACATTCAGACTGACAAGCACACAATCGTAGTGTTTGCCAAGAATAAGGAAGATTGATGGACACACCAACACTCATGAGGCATCGAAAGAAACATCCATCAATTTAATCGGTATAGTAAAACAGACCAAGAGTGTGGGAAAAAAAATCATACTCATCTAATCAGCCACACGGCACACCATATAACCACGCCTGAACCATCGATAATGTCAATCAGCTTCTGAGACAACTTTGTACAAATCTGCAAGTACATGTACCTAGTTGTCTAACAGAATTACCAAATTCATCATTTATGTAATCAGCTGAAGACAACAGTAAACACACCCAACAACCAATAGTGGCCGTCTGATGGACACACAAACACACTCATGTGGCAGTGAAAGAAGCACTCAATAGTTTGATCATTACTGTGCAACACACAAAGATCACGACGTCACCATTACTGCGCTGTTGATAGTTAGCATTATTGAAAGCGTCCTGTCTTAATTAAGCATACGAGTTTAGTGTTGAACACACAAACACAAACAGTCAGTGGTTTGGATAATTGGATCGGTAGACTGGTACAGTACAACAGACGAACAGCACCAAAGAAGTCCCGCTCATCTCAACAGCATCAGCAACGATAGGGCACTATTAAGCTTGCTTTGCATCATTGGCGACCGCCCGAGACAAGGATTTGCCTCAACTTCGACTCATCCGATCCGTACGCTACGCTAATTCCAGCACGGACGGACAGAGCCGGCGGCGGCGATTCGCAGTGGGTGTGCGGTCGGGTTCCGATTCCGAGGGGATTTAGCTTACCGGCGCAGTCGAGGTGGCGGTATCCGATGCGGAGCGCGTCGTGGATGAGGCCGCGGACGTCCGGCTTGTCCATCCGCCACACGCCCAGCCCCACCGCCGGCATCCGGTGCCCGCTGCTCAGCTTCACCGCCGCGTCCTTCGCCGCCGCCATGGCTCCCTCCCTCTCCCCTCACCTCACCTCCCCGCGCGCTCTGATGGATGCTGGATTGGCCGCCGCCGGCCGCTTCTTCGCCTCGCTCGTTGGAAGTGTCAGTGGGGTGGGAGTCTTTTTTTTTTTCCTTTTGGATTTTTGTGTGTGGTTTTTATTCATTGTTTGACTTGGATATACCCGCCTGATGTGGCGGATTCTGAACCATTTACAGTGGGCCGTACTGGGCTGGATGCAGTTTAGGCCTGGTTTAGTTGGCAACTTTTTTGCCAAAAATTTGCTACGTTTTCAACTCTCTCTCCATCACATCACATTAAATACACCAAAAGACATATGTTCGGAGCAGTAAATGTAGGTAAAAAAATTAACTAATCACACAGTTCTGTTGTACATCACGAAACGAATCTTTTGAGCCTAGTTAGTCCATGATTGGACAATGTTTACCACAAACAAACAAAACGTGTGTGCTACAGGAGTCAAAAAAAAAAAAGTTACTTTTGCTACTTTGTAGCCAACTAAACGGGGCCCGCGGGCGGCAGGTGTTCCGTACAGGACCGGCGGCAGTTTAATAACGCCTTTCCGTATGAATAGGACTTGGAAGGAGTAGAGAGGATTGGACTTCTTCAAAAGTAAGGCCCGGTTGAAGAGGTTTTTTTTTTCCTTGTGTAAAGTACACTGGCGGTCATCAAACTCTCAAAACGGTTGTTTAGATCCGCAAACTCTATTTGAATGTCAATATAGTCCAAATGGATCGAAACAGTGACTAATGTGGCTCTGGTTTCAAGAGGATATTTTGCATTGTAGCCGGAAGTTGTTTCTCCCTCTCGTTCAAAAATGAACTGAAACCTATGAGGCTAGAAAAACATCGCCTCCTGAGGAGCCAAAGCTGAAAAAAACCCTCTACCAAACATATCCTATGAGTGTGAAGTGGAATCTGTCTTAGAGCATGTTTAATTTGGAGCTCTTTTTTTTTTTGAGATCGGGTCATACCTGTTTTTCATTAAGGGGAAAGCAAGTACAGTACGGAAACAAGAAACCAGACCCGACGCAGGAGGCGAGTAGCCACCTTTGGGTCTAGAAGCCTACCTACTAGATCTATCACCGAAGTTTTTTTTTTCTCTTTTTTTTTCTTGCTAACGCCTCTTAAACGTCCTAGCATCACCGAAACTTTTTTTTTTCATAGAAAGTATCATATTTTTGGTGGAGGATGTAAGCGCTCCTGCTCCATCATAAAGATTTCAAATTGAAGGTAGAAAATAGAGTGAAAATATCTTTATGTTCCTTCGTTAACGAAAAGGGCCGGGCCGGGTATATAATCATTTCGAGTAAGAATTTACAGGTAGACATTTCAAGCGCACCAATATTCAGGCCATTCAAACGCAACACAAGACGATGATGCTATGGTAGTAGGGACTAGGGAGGACTAGAGGTTGAAAACACACAAGGAAACCGTGAACTTGTTTGGGCTGCATGTAATGGGCTCCCATGTTGTGAGCTACAATTCCTCAAAGAAAAAAAAGAAGAGTTTTGTGGGCTGCAATTGAATTGGTGTTTCTCCTGCGCTGGGTCGTGGGCTTGGTTAGCTTCCCCGCGCGCTCGGGGCGTTCCCGTGCGCTCACGAGTCACGAGTTCTCCCAGCTCCCGTGAATTGGGCCGGGAAGCAATGCAAAGCCGCCGCGATTAACGACTACGGCAGGGTCAGGGTGGCGGCTACCTAATTAATCCGCATTTTCTCCGGTGATCCTTTCTCCGGCCGGCAGGGACCGGTAATCCCGTGCCTGGCCGCCGGACGCGGGTGAGCCTGAATTCGCGCCGCCGCCGCCGGCCGGTAACTGCATGCGTGCTCTGGATGGCAAATTCATCCCTGGCTTAGTTGCATATAACATGCTAAAGATACAAGAGTACTCCAGAATGAAATAAGCAATACACCTAGATTTTAACAAACAGTGATAGATGTGTAGGCGTTCTCTAAAAGGAACCTCCAGCTAGTTTTGAATGAGAAAACTCATCGTTGATCAGCTTATTAGTTGCTCCAACTAAATGCAGATGATCGATCGATATATATATATATAAACAAACGTACTCCACCAAAACAAATAAGCTAGGCAACAAGTACTTCTAAACAGATCGTAACAAACTTATCCATATGTAGGATTCTCTCCAAAAGGACCCCTTAGCTTTTCAATAACAAACTCCTCGCTTGCATATCTAGTTGTTCGAAATGCTAAAAATGTGGCACCGTGACCAATTAGACAATACGTCTAACGTGAGCCGACTACAACAACGTACTGCTGCTCTTGCTTCTAGCTACAAGCTAGCCTCTTGTGAGTTCTCGAGAAACTCCTCTCGGGTTCACGAGCCGTCGTATCAGTGAGCTCGTGGTGGTCCAATGCATGCCATGCAAAGCATGGCTACAAGCCCGGCCAAAGTCCTGGACGGCAGGACTGCGGCGCAGGTCGCCGCCGGTCGCCGGAACGTCGGCCCGTGACCCGGCCTCTACTCACTGCAGTGCACTCAACTGCTCCGCAACAGACGCCACCTTTTCAGTTGCTTCCAACGAACAACTACCATACCTGTCGTGCCCCCCTTGCGTGCGTGTCACACTAATATTGCTCCTCGATCCACTGGCCTATATATATTCCACCTGATTAACACCCTGAAAGCACACTCACTCCAAGCTGCCTACAACTACGCCTACGTGCATATCGAGATCGAGCTAGCTACCCAATGGCGCCGCCCATGATGATGAAGACGAGCTCTTCCACGGCGACGTTGTCCCGCCTCGCCCTCGCCGCCGCCATCCTCTTCCTCACGGCGTGCGGCAGCAGCAAGACCGTCGCGGCGTTCAACTACGCCGACGCACTCGACAAGGCGCTGCTCTTCTTCGAGGCGCAGCGGTCAGGGAAGCTCCCGCCGCCGCCGTTGCAGCGCGCGACGTGGCGCGGGGACTCCGGCCTGTCCGACGGCTCCGCGGCAGGGGGTTGACCTATCCGGCGGGTACTACGACGCTGGGGATAACGTCAAGTTCGGCTTCCCCATGGCGTTCACCGTCACCATGCTCTCCTGGAGCGTCCTCGAGTTCATGCCCGACGCTGGCAACGATGGCAGGGCCGCCGTGCGGTGGGGCGCTGACTACCTGCTCAAGGCGGCCGCGGCGGCGCCTGACGCGCTGTACGTCCAGGTGGCTGATCCCAACCGTGATCACCAGTGCTGGGAACGGCCTGAGGATATGGACACCCCGCGGGATGTGTACAAGGTCACGCCTGATAAGCCTGGCTCTGACGTCGCTGGTGAGACCGCCGCCGCGCTCGCTGCCGCGTCGCTCGTGTTCCGGTCCTGTGATCCTGCTTACTCCGCCAAGCTGCTACAGACTGCTCAGAAGGTACACCATGCATGAACTCACTCACAAGTCACATGCCTGCCTTGCTCTCTTGGGCGGCGGGTCGGCGTGCCGCCCGTGACGTGACGCGCTCTGGCCTCGATCTGATCCAACGTCGTGGCGTGGCGTGGCGTGGCGTGCTCTTGCAGGTGTTCGACTTCGCGGACCGGTACAGGGGCTCCTACAGCGACTCGCTCAGCTCCGTGGCTTGCCCGTTCTACTGCTCCTACTCTGGCTACCATGTAAGCTTTCTGGCTCTGTTGTCGTTGTTGCAGGAAATCGTCAGAACTGAATTCCAGTGTCATATATGTTGGCACGGAATTCAGTTACAGTACATTCAAAATCTGTTGTCTTGGGGTTCTCTCAGCCCTTTTCTGAACTTTTGGCGTAGCAGTTTCAGTTCAGTTGTTGGATTCAGGTAACCAACAATGCATGCATGCAATGTAGGACGAGCTGCTGTGGGCGGCGGCGTGGCTGCACATGGCGACGGCGGCGGCGGGCAGCTCGTCGGACGTGTACCTGTCATACATCTACGCCAACGGGCACAACCTGGGCGCGGAGCAGGACGACTTCACCTTCAGCTGGGACGACAAGCGCGTGGGCACCAAGGTCCTCCTCGCCAAGGCCTTCCTCCAGGGCATTGCCGGCAAGGGCAAGTCGTCGCCGGACTCCGACGACGCGCTGCGGCTCTACAAGGCGCACGCCGACACCTACGTCTGCTCGCTCGTGCCCGGCGCCGCCAGCTTCCAGTCGTCGCAGTTCACGCCGGGAGGACTCCTGTTCAAGGAAGGCGACAGCAACATGCAGTACGTCACCTCCACGACGTTCCTCCTCCTCGCCTACGCCAAGTCCCTCTCCTCCGCCGGCGCCGGTTCCGGCGTTGTCTCCTGCGGCGGCGGCGTGGTTTCGCCGTCCGCGCTGGTGGCCGTCGCCAAGCGGCAGGTGGACTACATCCTCGGCGCCAACCCGGCGGGGATGTCCTACATGGTGGGGTTCGGCGCGCGGTACCCGCGGCACGTGCACCACCGCGGCGCGTCCATGCCGTCGGTGCGCGACCACCCCGCGCGCATTGCCTGCAACGATGGGTTCCAGTACCTGCACTCGTCGGATCCCGACGCCAATGTGCTCGTCGGCGCCGTCGTCGGCGGGCCGGACGGCAGCGACGCCTTCACTGACAGCCGCGATAACTACGCGCAGACTGAGCCTTCCACCTACACCAATGCGCCGCTCGTCGGCGCGCTCGCGTTCTTCGCCGCCGGCGGCCGTCACCGCTGAAGCTAATAGAAGCTAGCACGTGAGAAATCGATATGATTATTAGCGCTTTGCTGGTGCACTGCATATGATGAGCAAGTGGCATGTGCATGCATGCAAGGTTTGATATATTGTGTACCTGGTGTGTCGTGTTTTGTGTGAAGCGAGTTGTACTACCCTTACTGTATGAAAACATTGAGTTGGACATTCACTCATTTCCATTAAAAGAAGATATTACAAATAGAAAAATGGATAACAATGATGACAAGAAGACATCAATGTTGTCCATGAACACAGATCCTAGCTACTGGATTCGTTATTATTCGATTACATGGTGCCTAAATGTTGCGACAAGCGTGGAGCTGCCATGGCTAAAGTCCTAATGGATCGGGCGCTGGGGAGTGTGGATCTGGTGTTGAATGGCGTAGGGAGCCAGTGGCTGGGGCGGATCTAGGCTGGGAAGGTTCCGACGAGGGGAGGACGAAACGCGGGAGCAGAGGGTCAGGAGGTAGTTTTTATTCTCCTTTCTCTTGTTCGACTGCATATATAGTTTTTGTATAATGATTTTGATCCTAGATAGATAGAATCGTCTGGATCGCAGATGCATATGATTTTTCCACAAAATATGTAGTTTTACATAAGATTTATAATGTGCTACAAAGATATATAAAAACAGTATACATGTATATATATAGTCATCAGAGACACTGCACTCTTCGATTTACTTATAGGATCGGCATATATAAAAGTTAGGACATGCATAGAGCGATACAAATATTTCCTGATGAAACAAGGCATACGCATTCGTTCTATTAGCTAGCTATGACTGGCAGGGTGCTAAATTTATGTTATATTAGCAGCTCTAACTTTTTTTAGAAGAAATTTATATTGTCGTCAGTGAAGGCGTGTGGAGCTCTTGTGCCAGTATATAAATATACAAACATGTCTCTTCGTAAAGGTACGGTATCTGAGCATCTACGTACTGTATCATCTCTCATCACACACTGAGCTCTAAGCTATCGCGCGTGTGGTAGTGGGCCGGCCGGCAAGAGGAGCATGACGATGCCCGGGAAGTCGTCGTGGCCGGAGCTGGTGTTCGTGCTGGCGACGCTGGCGGCGCAGGCGATCGCCAACGACAGGCCCGACGTGGCCGTTGAGGTGGTGCCGCCGGGGGCGCCGATCATCCCGCCGGAGGACCCGTACTACAACCCCAAGCGCGTCCGCCTCTACATCGACAACAACGGCATTGTCACCGAGGTCCCCGTCGTCGGCTAGCTACCTAGCTAGCGCCGGCCGTCGGCGGTTTTGTGTCTGTGTCGTCGCCGTCCCTCGTCGTCTGCTGCTCGATCGTCAGTTATCACACGGTGGCGCGATCGTCCTCACCAGTGTGTGTTGTGTGTAATGGAATAAAAAACTACTGTGTGTCTGTGATTGCTCGTTAGTCATCACACGTCGACGAGTCACCAACTACTATACAACTCCTTCCTACGTGTGGGAATTGAAGAATGAACTTACCGGTGTTTGGTTACCAGCATTAAGTACTAAATTTCCAGCTATATATAGGATAATAATCACCGCGGGATCTTTCGCCACCGGCCATGTGAGAACTGGCCGCTAAATATTTAACTAGCTACCGGTTCATCATAGGCTGACGGGATGCAGATCTTCAAACAGGCGATGAAATTTCTTATCACCCACTGCTACAAAAAGGGAACTAAGAGAGCGCCTGGGTGTTACATTAGGGGCGGTTCATAATTTGAGCCGCCCCTAATGTATGCGAAATTCCTGGGTAGAAGCAAACCGCCCCTACTGTTGGCACATTAGGGGCGGCTCGTAACAAACCGCCCCTACTGTTGGCACATTAGGGGTTACGAGCCGCCCCTAATGTTACCTGACACATTAGGGGCGGTTATATTTCAGCCACCCCTAATGTCTCCTCAAATTAGGGGCGGTTATATTTCAGACCACCCCTAATGTGCTTTGGTCAAACTTGGTCAAACGAAGCACTAAATGACCTCAAATTGAAAAACTTTGAATACAAAAAGTTGTATATATAGAGTGTAGATCTTGAGGAGCTATACAAAGTTGGTGTTCGTGACTTTTGAAAAAGAGGAGATCTAGGGCTCTAAAAAGGCGTCTTTAGTTTGAATTGGAAAAGTCAAACTTGGTCAAACGAGGTGAAACGAAGCACTAAATGACCTTAAATCGAAAAACTTTGAATACAAACGTGTTAGAGCTCATCGAGATCAACATTAGTTATATGGGTCATTTTGGCTTTTAAGAAAGTGTTAGTAAACACTAGAAGAAGTCGCGCGGTAATTAAAATAATCAGAGAAAATTACCAAACAATTCCAGAAAATTCTTAAACTTGGCGGTGCCTTTGCACATGCCATGTAGATGCCTCAGAAAAAGTTTGAGGCCGATAGCACACTGCAAAGCACACAGGCCACACAACCATGAGAAACCTAAGTGTAAGGATAGGGTTCGGTGAAAGGTTCCGTATACCACTATGAAGCACGTCTGCTCCGCCTATGTCTAAACTTCCTCAAATTTTTTTTATGGTCATTTACACCCAAAATATGGCCCCACGCAAAATCCTAGGTTCTTTTAGTCATTTTTGAAATTACCGTATTTTTCTACGTGCCGTTTGCGACCAAATATGGTGAATTACACTTTGAAAACACAATAATTTCGCACCGGCCTCCACAAGTTTTGCCTCCTAGGGCACAAGAGACCTTGCGGCAAAGTTTGGCACCGTTTCAGGTCTTTTTGGGGTGGTCATAGTTCAACGTATAATTACCGGGAGAAGTCGCGCGGTAATTAAAATAATCAGAGAAAATTACCAAACAATTCCAGAAAATTCTCAAACTTGGCGGTGCCTTAACACATGCCATGTAGATGCCTCAGAAAAAGTTTGAGGCCGATAGTACACTGCAAAGCACACAGGCCATACAACCATGAGAAACCACTTGACCCAGTGCTCGCCTGGCATTTGCTGTCTGTGCGTGGTCTCGTATGTGATTTCGAGTGGAGGTTGGAGAGTAGAACGTGAGCAGCTACAGCTAGTACTTGCTTCTAATTGGTCAAATGAACTATCTTCTTTTGTTTACGTGATTTTCTTGCCCTCATTTAATTAATCTATTTCGGTTGGCAAGGAAATAAAGATTCAGTACTACTTCGTTCAATAGCTGCTAGCTAGTGTGACTTAAACGTGTTGCAATTCTTAGCTTCAGCACACTGCAGCTTCTTTAGTTTCTTCAGTTCATATTTCAAACCACTTGATGTTTGTGAGTTCAATTTATTGTTATTCTTTTAATCTTTAGATGACGGTAGTATGATAATTTGAAGCTATTTTGTTTCAAGTTAGCTTTGACCGTCTCCTATAATTTAAATTACCTTACAATTGTATTCTCATCCTATTTGGTAACTTCATTCTTCATTATGTGGTCACGTAGGAATATAAGTTTCGCTCTGAAATGGCTAGCACTTTAAAAGTATATGCTGCAATGAAGTCTGGAGCCAAAAAAGTGGACAACTGATGCAATGGATGGGAGTGAAGCTAAACATGGTACTAGTCGGCTATGCCCTGTGTTAGTTGACTATGACTTATGAGACAATATTGTATTTCATCAATGTAATGGTGCTGAAGACTTTGTAATATGTTTGGAGTGCAAGTGTTGGACACTTTCGATATGTCTGAACTGAAATTAGTTGAAGTATGTGAGTTTTGCATGATGCATATATGTTTATTTGAAGTATGGAGACATTATGTCAATTATTAATTCAATTTGTGAATTATTTATTTATATATTTTTTTTTGTGAAATTCAACTCTAGGGCGGGTTTAGATAAACCGCCCCTACAGTTATAGACATTAGGGGCGGTTTGTGATGAGTAGAACCGCCCCTGGTATGTCCACATTAGGGGCGGCTCAAGGGAGCGCCCCTAATGTGGAGACATTAGGGCGGCGGGAACAACCGCCCCTAATGTCGACGAACATTAGGTGCGCTTGTTTAGGGGCGGTTGGAAAAACCGCCCCTAATGTGCATCTAAAACCGCCCCTAATGTTGCCTTCTGTAGTAGTGACCGTCGGTTTATAACTGTGTCGTGCATTAGGGCGATTAACCGGCGGTGCTAAATATTTCCACAGCCGGTTCACTGCCAGATCATACGTCGAATTGGCGGTAAAAACGTTCATCCACCTTCGGTAAGTCACGTGCCTGTTTGAAAATGGATGGGTCGGTGTCCGTTAGAGCCAGTGCTGAAAATCGCTGGTTATATATGCTTATCAGAACCACCGGAACTACCATGCATACATGAAGGTATACCGGTCCCTGAACCATAGTTAATGTTGAAATCTAGAATCCGTCAAGGGCAGCAGCAGGTACTGATCAAATGGAGGAACTAGACAGCAGCAGATGCTTCGTGGGAGCATGCAGAGCTGTTTCACTAGATGTATCAGAATTCCAGCTCGAGGATGAGCTGAATCTTCAAGCGGGGAGAGATGTCGCACTCAGCAAAAGGATTCCCAAGCCTAAGTATCGTGGCTGAATATTTATTTATTAAAATAGCTTTATTATGTATTTTTATTAATTAAATTAGAGTAAAGTATAAAAGACTAATTGGCCTGACCTGTTAGCACTTGGAAACCCCTCATATAAATATTGGGGCAGACCATTTGTGTTAATCGGAAAACAAAAATAATTTAGGATTTTACCCTCTGCCTCTGCCTAGCCGCCACCACCCGTGCTCTTGGCGCTGCTTGCGCCATCCGTGCCATCACCGCTGCCGCCCGCGCATCACCTCTGTTTGCCGGCGCCATCTTTGCCTGTGCGCCGCCCGCCCATCCCGACTCTTTGGCATCTAGCGCCGCCTCCCCATGCCGTCACGCCCTCGTCATCCTCTCGCGTTGATCGATCAGACGGCGGTGATAATAAGTGAGAAATATAATTATGGGAATATCTACACCAAAGAGGGTGATGTATGTAAGAGCTAAAGCCTTGCAATAACAAGTGGCACACAAAAGAGGGTGATGTATGTAAGAGCTAAAGCCTTGCAATAACAAGTTCCATTGAGATCTTCCTTAAGGACATGGCACAAAATTTGCTTATCCAGTTTGTTTAGCAAGTGGAATATGTAAGACCGTCTCCAACGGGAGACGCTGCACGCCGACGCATAGGCAAAGTGCATCGTGCATCTTGAAAAAACACCCTCCAACGGAAGACGCAAACCTGGTCGCTATTTTGCGTATCCCATGAACCAGTAGGCAAATATGCATATTCTCTCTCTAGCTACGCAAATCTACGGCGCGAGAAACGGCCCCGCAGAGAACGATGCAGGCAGAGAGCAGCCGGCCGTGGACAACGTGGGATCCACACGTGGAGCGCTCTGCTGGGCGCGTGTGTGTGTGTGTGTGTGTGTGTGGGGGCGTGGCGGGGCGCAGGCGACCCTCGTCACGCCGCTTGAGCACTTTCGAGGCGACGTGCTTTCGACAAAGTCCCATGGCCCCAATACTATTGTCGAAGCGAGTCGTCGGCGTCGGGGGGATGATGTCGCCGCTGGAAGAGTGGTCCGAGGGGTGAGGCCTAGGATGGCCACCGGGCGCGACCGTCATGCTTTCTCTCGCGTGGAAGCGACCGTGGCGGGGCGGGGCAGGCGGCCCAGCGCGAATGGCGCCCACGCGGCGGGGGCGGCCAGCTCGGTGTAGCGGCGCACACATGACAGTTCAAGCTAGCGCGGCGGAGCGGTTCCAGCGGCAAGGCCGTGGATGGAAAGCATGCAGGTAGGCCGGCAGTTGCGTAGCCTGATGACAATATTTTGGGTCCTAAACATATATCTTGACAGTGGCGGATCTAGGATAGGATTGTGTGTGTGTGTGTGGGTGGGTGGGGGGGGGGGGGGTGGGGTGTTTCTCCCATTCCACTAGTACAAGTTTCTCCCACTAGTACAAGTTTCTCTAATGGTGGCAGTTTTTTTTATTAATGGTGACGGTTTTTGTAACCGCCACCGAGGTACCGTAATGGCGGTTTCTTGGCCGTCCACGATTAATTGATTAATTGTGGCGGTTATTTAATAAAAATCGCCATGACTAATAGATTAACCATATCAATTAAATTGCTTATGTACATGTTCTTTGTCCAGAAAGAAAAATTTACAAGAAGATAGTGACACCATATATTGAAATCACAATTAGCAGGGCGTTAAACATGAATTGGCATTAGTTAATAATATATTAATACTCAAGATATCAGATAACCACAATTAGCAGGGCTGAACGTAGGTTCACAAAGCAAGTTACAACGAACAAGAATTATATAAATGGATGTTTTTTTAGAGGTCACCCCGTCCGTCGTCCATTGTATTGCAAAGCCCAACAACAGTTCAGGTTAAGCATTTTCTTACGTACTATAGTTCAGCCTCACAAAAATCGATACGTGTCAGAGCACTCAAAAATAAAATTAAACAAGAAGAAATGATGAGAGCACCAAACTACATCGATCCCCCAGGATTCATCGATCCATTTCCCTTCCAACCTACGTCGCCATGCTTCTCGAGATCATATAGTATCATCGACCAGCAACACCTTGGCTTCAATTCTTCCGGCAGCACAGTGGTCTTACAACCAATCAGCACCGGCCGGTATAAATGAATGAGAAGCTGGTTAAAGGAAAGATTTTGCCGTATACGTCATTTCTTGTCTTGCCTGTTTTGCTGATGTGTCCAGACTTTAGTTCAACAGTGAAGATGTTCCGATCACCATTTGCATAGATGGAAACCAAGCCAGCGCCTTGCACGGAGCCAGCCAGACCAAACTCACTCGAGGGTTTACCAATCGAGACTGGGATCATGGTATCAAGCTCGATGACCCCTGACACATGCCCATTCCTCAGCTCCGGCATCCCACGACCACAGGTGCAAGTTGTAGCCCTCCACGGTGGCGGCTCCCAGCTCGCCATCGCGTGCCGTGGCGAAGATGATGTTCGGTTCTTCAAGCTGGGGCAGAGGTGGCGCCCTCATCACCGACAGGGCACCCCCGGCCACCGCCAGGTCGTACTTGAGGATCCTTCTGCCGTCGTCAAGCATGAAGTACACTGCGCCTGCGGCGAGCAGGCTGGGGAGGGCAGGGTCGACGGAGGCCTCGACGTCAAGGATGGTCGCCGTTCCCCACGCGGCAGTCTCCGACGAGTAGACTCTAACCCATGCCACGCCGTCTTGGTCGTACTCCTCGCCGTGACTTACGTCCGCAATAACCACGAGGAAAGGCCCCCTGCTGCGGCTGCATCCGAGGTGGTCGCAGCGGCCGCCGTCAGAGGCGGCGGCGGAGGCGCAGAGCACCGTGGCCGTGAACTGGCAGTACGGGTTGATGTCCGAGGGTGGGGAAGCTCTTGTGATCGCCGGTGACAGGATCCCAGACGGTCAGCGTTTGCGCTGTCTTCCCCACGGTCACGGTGTGCAAGAGCACGCGGCCGTGGCGGCAATCTAGGGTACGGCACGAGTAGCTTGTGCCTTTGGCGATGCTGCCGACGGGTCCGGCGCTCGCTGCAGGCTCGGGAAGCGGCGGGGGCTCTCGCATGGTTGTGGTGGGAACGAAGTGCGGAACGAAGATGCCGTACCAGTCGTCGCACTGCTGGTCGTGGAAGAAGCCCAGCACGGGGGCCGTCCGGTGGAAGGCACGGTACTCGCGGAGGAAGCCGCGGTCCAAGACAAGGCTGCGCCAGCTCTTGCAGACCAGGGAGGCGCGGACGAGGCACACCGGGTCGGCCGGCGGGAGGCGGAGCAGGATCTCGCCGATGAGATCGTCCATGAGCCCCGGCGGCAGAGGCGGCGCCATCTTGTGGATCGCGCTAGAGCAGCCCGCTCAGCAGGCCGGAGGCTCAAGCTGCAGGCTGCAACGACCTATATACCAACATAAGGCGTGAAGGCGAGATGCTGGGGCCGTTGGTTTATACTTTATAGTCGTGCTCTCGCTCGAGCTCGACTAGTTCTCGGTTTGCATATGATGAGTTCGTCACGATTTGGATTCCATCTTGAATCGGTGGAGGAGGTGCTTACGTGGCTTTGCTCCTCGATTGATCTCCCTATCTGTCAGTAGATATCGGACTCGTGCCAGTGCCAGATATCAACGCGTACATGGGCTGCAAAGTTCCATCCAGAAAAAATAGCCACTCTAAAAAAAACTCTATCTATCTTCTTTTTTTCTCTCATTTTTCTTGTAAACATGACAATTAAATAATAGATACATTATTTTAGGTTTTTAAAACAATATGCTATTCTCTGAAATAAATATTTTTCATATAAATTATTGATGACAAAATTCATATCCAGGTCTTGTAAAGATAAAACCCACTAGCTAATTATCTTGTCATGCAAAGTGGTCACATAAGCATGCACTCCCACTAGCACATTTAAGGACCTCTCTATGCAAAGTGTCCACATCAGCATGCACGAATTCATCCAACTAACACATGCCACTATGCCTCTATTCAAGCTATTCACATTTAAGGATCTCGCTATGTAAAGTGTCCACATCAGCATGCACTAACTCATCCAACTAACACATGTCATTATGCCTCCATTCAAGCTATTCACATTTAAGGATCTCGCTATACAAACTGTCCTAATATGTTTTAGTTGTCTACATAATTCTTGCTCTCCCTTTCTCCATTTTTCTTCTTTTCTCCACCTCTTCTTCTCCATCACCCCCCATATTTTCATTGTACCACCGGTTGTAAAGGGGGTGGGGGGTGAAAGAACCTAGGGGGTCCTGCCCCCCTTTAGTGTTTAGATTAAAACTAGCATATCCTATGGAAGAAGACATTTTTTTGTGTGTGTCGAGATGACCTATAACTAGGTTGTTCGGTAGTATATATGTATATGTAGGACAACAGCTAGGGTTTAGATTAAAACTAGCTAACCCCAAGCTCCAACATTGCTTTTCGGCCAGCCATCATCACCATCATCATTCAACAGACGACATATACATATGTGTCGAGATTAAAACTAGCTAACCCAAAGAAGCCATGGCGGCCATTGGTCAAGCTCGGCCGTGCCATGGGCACATAGGACAAAGGAGAGGAGTGGAGAGAGTGGAGTGACTGATATGTGGGCTGTCCATGTTAGCAACCATGGTAGGAAAACCAAACCATCAAAAACCGCTTAGGGGGATCATTTGACCTGTTTTGGAACGTTTAGGGGTAGAGCATCGATCTAGTTTTATAGTTTGAGGGGGGTGAAGTACTCGATCCTAGATAGTTAGATGGATCATGTGTAGACTTTTTCCTATGTTCATTATAACCCAAGGGACATTCGCTGACGTGGGACTGGCAAGCTTTAAAACCACTAGTGCATGCAGCTTAGAGCAAACAAAAAGTTCCTGACGAAACGAGCCAATTACCTAGCAATGACCGGGCGCTAAATTTATATTAGCAACTCTAATTTTTTAGTAGAACTTTGTATTTTATCATCACTTTAAGGCGAGAAGCTCTCATGTTAACTTTGTATATTAACTTTTTTCATACGCTTTTGATGGCCTGATTCAAAATTTCTAATCCGATTTGAAAAAGACATGACTTGCAAGTTGGAATAATTACACTAGATTGATTTGTGTACAAAGACAATGCACAAAGATTAACTAAAATAGGGACTTGCCGATTGAGCATGGAATCTCCATCTCTGATCTAGGTCTAAATTGCGACTAGGTCTTGAATGACGAATAATGGCGTCGGCTAGGGCGAAAAGCAGGAAGTCGATACTAGATCCGTCCAGGTAAAAGGGTTATGTGAAAAAAATGGGAATCGCGTAGCCGACAACAATTGGAACTCTGGAAGGAACTTACGATCATGGGAGAGTTTGACTAATTTTGGCCAACACCACTGGCCCTAGGGTTACGATCTGTTGTGCTCTAGCAAGGCACGTTTTGGGCTACAGAGGATAGGTTTGACTAAATTCTATAACTCAAACAATGCTTACTTAGTAAATTTTGAGGCCTATAGTTTTTGAAGGCCCTGTTCGATCACACAGCCCGCACAGGCTCATGGACGCATGCATCCTAGTGCCCATGGGGCTGCTCTGAAAGAGGCATGGGCTGACGAGGACAACGTGGAGCTGCTCCATGGGCTGATGCGGACTCTGTACCGTGTGTGTATGTTCATGTGAACACAGGTGCATTGGTTGAACACAGGTGCATTGGTTGTGGAGGTGCATTGGTTGTGGCGACTGGCGGCGAGCTCTAACGCATATACCGCAAACAAACAAAAAGTTTCTGATGAAACGAGGCACATAGGCAATGATTAGTACACCTAGCTATGACCGCCGGTGCTAAATTAAGCAGCTTTAATTATTTTTTACCATATATAACCTTTACTATATCGTCAGGTATAACGACGTGGCGCTCTCGATCGTGTATATATATACACAGTCGTGTCGTCGTAAAGGTATCTCACTGAGCTAAGCTACCTAGTGACGACACTGATCATCGTGTGGTATATTAGTGCGCCGGGAAAGATATGAGCGTCCCCGGGAAGTCGTCGTGGCCGGAGCTGGTGGGCGTGCTGGCGACGTCGGCGGCAACGACGATCGCCCGGGAGAGGCCGGACGTGTCCGTCGAGGTGCTCCCGCCGGGATCGCCGGTCATCCCGGACTACAACCCCACGCGCGTCCGCGTCTACATCGACAACAACAGCATTGTCACCCAGGTCCCCGTCATCGGCTAGCGCTGCCGCCGGTTGTGTTTGGAGTCGTCATGTGTGTGTCTGTGTCGTCGTCGTTGCTCTTGTCGTCTGCTGTTCGTCATGGTGGCGCGGTCGACCTGGTGTGTGCGGTGTGTGTAATGGAATAACTATCCCGCTGCTGATGCCTGTTGGCTTTCGGCAGGGACATGTATGTGTGATTGCCGGCAAGTCATCAACCACTGTGCTACAGCTCCTTCCTACGTGTGGAAATTGAAAACGAATTAAATTACCGGTGTTCTGTTTACCGTTAGGTAACAAATCGATCTCTAGCTACATATATACACTACTACAGAAATGATGATTGCCACAATGATATTCGCCGTCGGTTATTGTGGATACAGGATCACCAAAGAACTCTACCGAGTTGTTCGCAGGGTTCTATCCTAGCCTGCGGTCACAAACAACTCCCAGAAGGCAATGGAAGCATAACTACGGAGACTTCTGTTGTAACTAGGATAGAACGCTAGTCAGGTTATCTTGTTTAGAGTTCGGGTGTTCGATTCCTCTACGGACAACCCTCTCTGTATCCGACTAGGACCGTGGCGAGTTCCTTGGCTCCTTAGACTATAAAAGGCGGCCAAGAAACACCTCGTAGAGGAGAGCGCGATTACAGGACACAAGCTTGACCACGATCAAGCGCTGTAAGCTTCACAGCCGATTCTCGGCTGACCCCATCAATCAAAAACAGGCTCACGCCGACTGGACGTAAAGGTCTTTACTCGATCCTTGATCGAGGGCCCGAACCAGTATAAAAACCCCGCTCTCAATGTCAGCTGCGCAACAAACCGCCGGGCTCCAGGTTCATCGAGGCCCGAACAAACTGCCCGGTTCACCCCGTGGCAGGCTCTCGGTCGTAAAACATCGACAGTTATGTGAGAACTCACGACGATATTTTCACTGCCCCTCCATAGTTTTTTTAGTAAAACTGGAGTGGTTTGTACCCCTACAACATTTTATTGAAGCTTAAAAACAGTTCTGAAGTACAAAAATAAAGCTAAGCAAAAAAAGGAGGTATGTACGTAGGTAGGTGGGGGAGCAGGCTTATTAAGAAACGAAAAAGATCAGACACACTAGTGTAAGGAATCAAGCTAAGCTAAATTATCCATTGATGAACCTTTGGAAAAAGCTTCTCTTTGTGTTGGAACTCATCTCTACAATTCAGATTGGCTTGGCGAAGAATTAGGGCATTCCTTGCCTTCCAAATGGACCAGCATATCAGGATTACGATTTTTCTTGAAAAAAAAGGCACCTGAAGTTGGTCTTTGAAGCTTTAGAGATTTTGAAAGGGGTCTAAAGTTTGGTCCACCTGAACTTCAAACCAAGCCCATCATTGTGCAGCAAAAGGACAATGAAGAAATAGATGAATTGCAGACTCTTGACACAGTTGTGATCTTGCAGATCCATAATCTTTCTTTTCAATAGCTCTCTGGTGCTATAGCCTGTCTCTCAACAGTATCCAGCAAAAGACTTCATGCTTGTTCTTACAAGTTGATCTGCAAAGCCATTTAAATGTTGGATGCAGTTTCAGATGCCCACTTAAGTATTTATATGCCCTCCTTACCGAATAGCTGCTAGAGTTCCAAATGTACACCCATTTATCTGGTGAGTCCATTGGGACTTCCCTCAAAATTAATTGAAGTTGCATTTGGTCATGGGCCTGCTCAGAAAGTGGCAGATGGAAGAGACTATGTAGGAGTCTATACTCTGTAAAGACAATCTACCTTTTCTTTGCAAGAGAAGAGCTCTCGATATTTTTGTGAAAGGATGTCACTTCCCCAAAGACCCCCACCCCACCCCCCACCCCCAAAAAAACTAGATTTTCCATTGTTAATCTCAACTCTTGTCATACCTTTAAATTTATCTAAAAGTTTCACGATGTGTCTCCAGACTCTCCACCAAAAAGAACCTTTTTATTTCGAACTTCCCTGCAGTTCTCCATTATCATAATATTTCTCCCACACTAGGGATACCCATGAATGGTTTCACAAGGTTAACCGTATGATCTGGCGGTGAAAACAATACCGGTCTTCGTTCACTGCTGTATCATATGCTGAACTGGCAGTGAGAAAACATTTAGCCACCAGTTAGTCGTCCAAATACTATATATCTCCAAGAGTATTTCACTTAGTATTATAGAAATTAACTTCATCAATGTGCTTTGTCATCCATGCCTCTCAGTTACATCTTACACTTTTGTTTACATGCATTGTGATCGGATTGCCCAAGAAGTCATAACCACCTCGGTAGAGTCGTCACTACAGGAATTTGTTTTGGATTCACTCTTGCATGAGTGGAGTTAACAAACAAGAAACGCCGGCCGCCTCTAAATAATGAATGCTACATCTTCCTAACTAAGATCCCCCAGCCCCAGTCACTCACTCACTTACTCTCTCATCAGATCCTAATAGTGCCAATGTAACATTATTGGCCAACAAAAAAAAAAAAAGAAAAAAAGAAATTATGTACACTCCACATCACATGCACCTTGTACATATCGTTGTCTTGTCATCAGCATAGTATGTAGTATTATAAAGGTTGTGATCCTAGGTAGAATCAATCCTCTTTTTTTTTTTTGTGAGATTATTTTTTTAGTATTTGCCTAACAGTATCTATCGGATCGTAGTATTAACTTGTACATCCGGATTGTATATGTTTCTCAACTAAATATTTACATAATTAAGGTTAACGTATCATAAAAAGATCGAAGCATTTTTTTTTAGATAATAGATAATACAATCCGGCCTCTACATCTAGGGATGTACACAACCAATTATTACAAAGTTCGAGAAGCAAAAAGAACACAATGTCTTAAAGCATGTTGATTCATATTAATTTATTACTTTTTTTTTTTTTCTAATTTAAGTGCACAGTTCAACATTTTCGCTACTAATTATTTTTGAAACTTTAACATAGGATTCCATTATATCCCGGCCAGCGATAGTACGTCCTAAGCTTCTTCCTAGGATTGTACTTCGTATCCTATGATTCTAGCTACGATATTCGTATCAGGATCATGTCAATCAAACCTTGTCTGCATGCGGAGTCGGACATCTCATTGCAATAAGGGGAAATTTCGTGTTGTAGCGACCGACGAGTATCCCAAAACAAAAACTTCCTGATTAAACGAGACATACGCATTCCTGCTAGTGTCAGCAAACAATTCGTGCCCGAAGCCCTGTCGTCACGAATGGCCGGCCGCGCACATGTATGATGTATATATATACGTGCCTTAGAGGTATCTGAGTTCCTCAATCGCACACTGCAGAGATCTAGAGCTAGAGCAAGCTAGCTATAGTTGTCCGATCGAGCGGCCGACCTAACAAGATGAGCGTGCCGATCCCCGGGAAGTCGTCGTGGCCGGAGCTGGTGGGCGTGAATGCGACGCTGGCGGCGACGGCGATCGCGCATGACAGGCCCGACGTGGCCGTGGAGGTGCTCCCGCCGGGGTCGCAGGTCATCCCGGACCACAACCCTTTACGCGTCCGCGTCTGGGTCGACGGCAGCAACGTTGTCACCCAGGTCCCCGTCATCGGCTAGCTAGGGATCTAGCTAGACAGGCAGCATGCATTTAGGCTGCACAAGACCAGCAGCTAGTCTGTTTGTTTGGAGTCATGTGTGTCGTCGTCGTCGTCGGCTCGATCGTCAGTCATCACGGTACGGCGATCGAGCTGTGTGTGTGGTGTAGTGGAATAAATACCTGCTGCTGTTGCCTGTTGCAATGATCGTAATGCCTACTATAATGGAAAATTCTCGGCTGGGACGTGTACGGGAGATTACCGGCAAGTCATACACTAGTGTGCTACTGGTGTTCATACAATGCTTGTCTTCTACCTCTCTGCAGCTCTCTCTTGATACACCGAGGACCTAAAGTGAGTTTTGGTGTATTGATGACAATGCAATTAAGAAACTATACATTGAAATCGACAAGATGTGAATAGATTATAACTGATCGTGGGTGCATCAAGATATGAGAAGGAACCCCCGCACCCCAATTTAAATAATGCATGCGCGTTGTAAACAGAACGCAGAGGCTATTTTCATTTGTACAATTTGGCAAGCACTACAAGGCAGTGGCGTAGCCAGGAAAGAAAAAATAGCTGGGGCGAACTTCTAATGACCGACTAAACCAAAATCAAGAACATTGCAATTCACATCACATTAATGCATCCATACATTGCAATCACACAATTTTAATACGAAGTTGAGATATTACCTCAAATTTGAAGAATAAATTGATAGTTGTTGTACACTTACATGGTAAAATGCAAAAAAAAAAAAAGAGAAATAGATAAACATGTAAATTGGATAAAGACATCAATTAGCAAGTAATAATAAAAGGGCTGGATATGGTTAACATCATAAGAATATACATACCTCTAGCGGCTTCTAAGAACCTCTAGCTATAGCACGTGCACGTCTATGGCATTTTGGCAACTGCACTCTTTGATTTTTTGTGACTTGAAACCTCTTCTTAACTTTTTTTTTTTTTGATACAAAGTCCTCTAAAGATCTCTTTCTCAATGTAACACAATAACAAGTCATTGAGCCTAGCGGCGAGATTAGCAGCAACGGTGGGGGCGATGCGACCTAGACGGCGAGAGATATAGAGGGCGGCGGCGGGAGTCCGCGCAGCCTCGCAGGAACGCTCGACGAGAAGACGAACGTTTCCCGTCCCGTGCGTGTGCATCCCGTGTACGATGGCCGATGGCCTTTTTTTTTTTTTTTTTTGTTTATGGGCCATACGGCCTTGGCGCTGTGCACTTTTTTTTTGGGTGACGGGAATTTAGCTGGGGCAGCTGCCCCAGCTTGCTCCCAACGTGGCTCCGCCCAGTGCTACAAGAAATGGTGCTTTACATAACAATCACTTGGTCATAAACAGTCAAAAATACGTCATGGTCATCTTGCCCCGACGATCGAAAAATCCTTCACATTTGTATCGTCACACATAGTATAATTCCAGGGTGACCTACTCTACATGACAATCACAATTGCTTCACCACAAGGCGATCGATCATAGTTGGACGTCATAGTTTATACTAAGGTTCATTCCAGGGTCATACAACTATGACGTCTTGTTTAAATCATTATTGGACGTCATAGGAGTAGTATGGCAACTCTTTTATAAATTTGTGACGGTGGACTTAGTTTGGTCACAGATAAAGCATCCAACATGGCGCTGATGTGGACGCCCACATCGCTCCTATGTGGACTGGTATAATATTTAAAAAATAGGAAATGTGAGACCCACCTGTCAGTCCGGTTGTTGAGTGTACATATAGATTTGCACATTAACTAGACCGACATAGTCTACATAGTCTGGATGGCAGTCGAGCCTTAGCCCCTCCAACATCTTGCAAATCTCTAAGGACAAATCTGGTTGGAAAGTTGATCAATCTTGATGATGTTCTTGGGATTCTTCGAATAGGTAAAATCATCTTGATTAATTACCATAAACCATAGTTGTCTATTGTTTGTTTCTTCCTCATTGGAGTCACCAAAAATATGTTGATGCCGGCCAACACAATAACTGGGGCGAGATTGTCCGAGGCCGTACACACCCTAGCTATGCAGCGAAGGTAGGTCTAAACGACGAGGGTGACCAATCAACAAATCAATTCGATGCACATTCTAGGCCAAAACACCCACACAAACGTCCTCTGAGAAGATACGTTTGGGAGAACTAAATGAACTGTGCTATATATATAGTATCGTGAATAGACAAAGAAGTTTCATTGCCTAGGATTTTAGGTTCATCTAGCTGTATCTCGCTGCAGTTACTATATATCTATTTCACTTAGCATTATAGCAATTAACATCATCAATGTGCTTTGTCATGCATGCCTCTCAGTTACATCTTACACTTTTCTTTACATGCATTGTGATCGGATTGCCCAAGTCATAACCACCTCGGTAGAGTCGTCACTACAGGAATTTGTTTTGGATTCACACTTGCATGAGTGATGTTTAACAAACAAGAAACGCCGCCTCTAAATAATGAATGCTACCGCTTCCTAACTAAGATCCCCGCCAGCCCCAGTCACTCACTCACTCTCTCAATGTAACATTGGACAACAAAAGCAAAAAAAGAAAAAAATGTACGTGCACTCCACATCACATGCGCCTTGTACATCGTTGTCTTGTCATCAGCATAGTATGTAGTTGTAAAGGTTGTGATCCTAGGTAGAATCAATCATCCTTTTCTTTTGTGAGATTATTTTTTGAGTATTTGCCTGACAGTATCTATCGGATTGTAGAATTAACTTGTATATCGGGATTGTATATGTTTCTCAACTAAATATTTACATAATTAAGGTTAACATATCATAAAAAGATCGAAGCATGTTGATTCATATTAATTTATTACTTTTTTTTTCTAATTTAAGTGCACAGTTGAACATTTTCGCTACAAATTATTATTTGGTTATTTATATCAATCAAATGATGTACATGATCGAAACTTTAACATAGGATTCCATTATATTCCCGGCCAGCGATAGTACGTCCTAAGCTGCTTCCTAGGATTGTACTTCGTTTCCTTTGATTCTAGCTACGATATTCGTGTTGTGGTGACCGGTGAGTATCCCTAACAGCAAACAAAAACTTGCTGATTAAACGAGGCATACTGATTCCTACTAGTGACAGCAAACAATTCGTACCCGAAACCCCTGTCGTCAGGAATGGCTGGTCGCGCACAAATATATATACCTGCCTTAGAGGTATCTGAGTATCTCAAAACGCGCACTGTGAGAGAGCGCTAGCTGTTGACGGTAGTTGTCCGAGCGGCTGAGACTCGACAAGATGAGCGTGCCGATCCCCGGGAAGTCGTCGTGGCCGGAGCTGCTGGGCGTGAATGCGACGCTGGCGGCAACAGCGATCGCGCACGACAGGCCGGACGTGGCCGTGGAGGTGCTCCCGCCGGGCTCGCAGGTCATCCCAGACTACAACCCTTTGCGTGTCCGCGTCTATGTGGACAGCAGCAACGTTGTCACCCAGGTCCCCGCCATCGGCTAAGGCAGCACGCATGTAGGCTGGACAAGACCAGCAGCTGGTTTGTTTGTTTGGAGTCATGTGTGTCGTCGTACGTCGTCGTCGGCTCGATCGTCAGCCATCACGGTGCGCGATGGAGCTTTGTGTGTGTGGTGTAGTGGAATAAATACCTGCTGCTGTTGCCTGTTGCAATGAAGCCCCATGTCTTTGGAATCCAACGATCGTAATGCCTATAAAACTGGAAAATTCTCGGCTGGGACATGTATGTGTACTGTGAGATTACTGGCAAGTCATACTCTACTGTGCTAATAGTGTTCATATATACAATGCTTAATTCTCTTCTACCTCTCTGCTCTCTTTTGATACATCTAGGACCCTAAAGTGATTTATATCGTTTCCTCACCCGGGTTACACAACACCTAAAATCACCAGATTCTTGCCATTACAATTAGACTAGTTCAAGTTGCAAAACAAGGTCGGCCACTCGAATCACTGTTCATCTTCCATCTGGGTTCCTCAACCAGCCGTCAAATTAAACAAATTAAAATCAACAAATTGAACAGATCCTTTTCTATGAAAGACAAATTAGAAGAAGATTAAATAAAAAAACAAAGAAAAAACATATTTAATTAGATATTTTCTATGAAATAAAAATTAGAAGACAAACAGATCGACAAACAAAAAAAAAAGGACAGAACTAGAAGAGAAATTAAAGCAAAAGTTCAAGTCATCCAAATGACCATTCTCATTTACAAATGACCAATTTACACCAAATGAACACATTTTTTTCGAACAAGGGGCTTCCCCATTTCCATAGAAATTGAACACATAACTTCAAATCGAAGAGTAAAATATGCTACGATAAGATGTAAATTGGACCGCAGGCGGTGGACTGCCTGCCGCGGTCACCGCCAAAGAAGGAGAGGGAGGAGTAGGAGAGGTCCGCTCGCGTTCCTCCCGGCCATGGTCCTCCTCCAGCCTACCTCGGGGGATCCGCCGTGGGCGGGCTAAAAATGCTTTGGATCCATCATGGCCGGACTAGATCCGCCATGGCCGACAAATTCGCGTGTGGATGGGGCTCATTGGGGCATAGATCGATGAGGCTCACCGGTAGGAGCTTCGCTAGGCCGTGGGTGGGGCTTGCTTGGAGGAGGTCGTCGGGGCTCGGCGGGCACGGGAGGGAGGGACACTACTACAAGATTGATTTTGCGTGGTGTTGGATTTTTTATTTTCCGTGGCGGGCATTTGAGAAATCGCCACGGAAAATAGGTGGCCTGGCTTTCCCCTGGCCGGGAGAAACCGCCACGGTTAATCGATTAACCGTGGCGGTTTTTCTTATAAAGCCCGCCAGGAAATGAGGCCCCAAAGGCGAGCCCAACAGGCCCATTTCCATGGTGACATATATATATGGTGAGTTAGGGTTTTCACCCTCATTCTCTCTTCCTCCTCCCTCATTGTCCCGACGCTCTCCCTTCCTCCACCGAGCGCCGGTCCCTCCTCCCTTCCTCCACCGCACGGTCCCTCCCTTCCTTCCCTTTCTTCCTTCACCGAACAACCGCGGGCCGGCGGGGCGGGGGCTCCCTCCGGCGGCGCTCTCCGGCGGCGCTTCAAGCGGGCGGCGGGATCGGCGGCGTGCGGCTTTCTTCGGGCGGCGCCCCGGCGCGGACCGGGAGCGCGACGGATCCGGCGGCGGCGAGCGGATCCGGTCGGCGGCGAAGCGGATCCGGCCTGTGTTGAGCACGGCGGCGCCCGCGGGCGGAGCTCGCCAACGCTGCTAGGGGACGGCAAAGAGCTCATCGGCTCGAGATCCGCGGCGGGTTCCGAAACCCTTGTGGCGGCGGGCCCGATCACGGGCCCGATTTGGCCGGATCTCGGTTTTTGGATTTTTATTTTATTTTTTTATTTTATTAACGGTGGCGGGCATTAAACCACCACCGGAAATCATTGATTTTCGGTGACCCTACGTCCGTGGCGGACAGAAAAACCGCCACGGAAAATGTTTTTGTCCGCCACGGAAGTTCGTTTATCCACTAGTGGGAGGAGCTTCAGGAAGAGAGAGAGATATAGAGCGAGGAGCGTCGGGGAGAGAAATGAGCATCTGTCACCCGCTTGGAAGCAAGAGAGGAGTTGGAGTCTTGTTTGATGTGTGGGCCTACTCGACAGACATACAAAGAAAATAATCGGGTGACACAAAGTTTGTATTACAAAGTGGCGTTCACAAGGTCTTTTAGCCATTGATGACATTGATCCTTAACTAATAATTAATTAGTATATATTCACTAGTAGAGAAGCTCACATCGATGACAAAATGCTTTCGTCACAGAAGATGCCAAATTTATCATTGAAACCCTTCGGTGACGAATTAGTGACGAATTTGAAATCGTCATAGAACGAGCGTCACATTTGATGCACCATGACGAATCATGAAATTTCGTCATAAAAGTGTTTTTCCCACGACGAACAAACATTCGTCATGGAACGACTCATCTTCTATGACGAAAATAAAACGTCACTAATTTTGTCATGGAAGTGACTGCCACGTGGCGCCACCGATAAGGTCCCACCCGGGCCCACTTACATCTAGAACTCGGGCCCAATTATGTCTAGCCACTCTCTAATAAACAAGATTGTCCTCAAACACCAACACAAGTTTTTGACACACTTTGTTCTCACTCATGCGCATCCGTAAAGAACTTCCCGATCGGTCACCCACCCATCCCCAAATTTCTATAAGCCAAGCACGCTTAACTTTAGAGTTCTTTGGATTGGGGCTTCTGGAAAGAAGTTGGAACTTGTTGTAATGAGTATTCTATCAATCTTATTAAGCCCTAAACCAGGATATCACATGCTCTCCCCCTTAGGAGACCTCGGTGGGACCACGGTGGGGGCGCCCACCTGTGGTGGCCCACCAATTAATTTTGTTCTATGGGACCGAGGTCGACGTGAAACGTCAGGCGGTCATAGGGCCACTACGGCGTGGGTCCAAGGTAGTGGGGCCCACCGATGGTCTCCGCTTATGCGGTTAGTGAGATCGTGGTGGTAGGGCCTAGATTGACGTGGAAGGCAAGTGGTCGTAGGACTGCGCCCAAGTATGGTGGCCCACCGATTCTATCCAGAGAACCATGCTCGTGGGGCCCACAAGGACGTGAATGCCATGCGGTAGTGGGACCACTACATCGTCAGACCATGATGGTGGGGTCCATGTCACCACGTGGACTTGTGATGCCTCATTGTTATGTGGTTCTATCTGGTGGGATAGTGGTGGTGGGGACAGTAGTGGTGGGGCCCTGGTTGATGTGGAACACCACATAGGAGCAGGACCAGTACAGTGTGGGACCACTATAGTGGGGTCCTCGTCGATCTTTGGTGGGGACCGTGGAGGTGGGGCCCACGTTGATCGGAATGCCGCGTGGCTTACAACGTGGGGCCGGCGTGGTGGGGTCCACTTCACCACGCCGATCGTAGTGGGACCATGGTTCCAACATGTGGGACCAAGGGTCGGACCCACAAATGTGGGACCCATATTGGTGTTGAAGCATGGACATTATTGTTTTGTGACGATGAGTATGTTGTTTTGTGATGAAAGTTTACATTCATCATTGGTTCCCCACCGGATAGAGGAAGAATGATTATCTATGACGAATAGGTTTATTGTTTTGTAACGCTCTATTGCTTTTTCGTCATTATTTTTAGCGGCTTGGCTCCATCATTCATGATCTGTGGCAATTTACAAAATTCGCCACCGAAAAACTACGATTGCATGACGAAATTTCAAATCGTCACAAGGAAATCGTCATGGAAGATCATATTTCTACTAGTGATTAAATATTAATAATGAGCGAATTTCAATGAAATTTATATATACGTGGTACTATATTTTCCAAGACACTATTGTTTGATAGTATAAGTTTCCTTGCACCATGCATTTTCATTGGAAGGCCTTGTTTTGATTCCGTAGACTAAAGTTTTGCCAACAAATTTCACTACAAGAAATGGTGCTTTAGGTGACTTTTTTGGTGACCTTCTCGTAAATCATTGTAGAATTATACTATCTATGACGGTTCATTTCAGGATGATCTTGTGACAGCTATAGTTTAGTTTTCATCATTGTTGGAAGTTACACAACAAGTATGGCAATTCTTTTGTAAATCTATGATAGTGGACTTAGTTTGGTCACGGGTAAAGCATCCAACATCACGTTGATGTCGATATCCACATCGCTCCCTACGTGGACTGGCATAATACTAAACAAATAGGAAAGGCATGGGACCCACATGTCGGTCCGGTTGTTGAGTGTACATTGGGAAGGTGGGAGCCACATGTTGGTCTAGTTAAAATGTGAAAAATGCCGCCAGTTATTGGTCTGGTTTTGTAACTAGTTTTAATTGTTTCTCTAGTTTAGTTCTCTCGGTGTAGCTTGTTAGCCGCTAGCCCTTGCATGTTTGAGTGCTGTAGTGTCAGAATTCATTTGCTACTAGAATTGTTTTGGTGCTTGCATTATTGTGTGATATAGAGCTAGGCGAAGTAGTGTCGTTAGGCCTCCTTATTGAATTTTAACTACTTTGCTATAGTGTTTGTGCAAATGTGTAGAGAATTTTTTATACTATTAACCCCACTCTAGCCATCTAGATCCTTTTATAGCTGATGCATAGCCCATCTATCTCTCAAAAAATCCGAGCGACATCTCATATTAAGGTTGGCATGCAAGCATCAGTGTCGATTCACTAACATATGCATCATGAGAAAAACATAAATTTCATATTTCTTCTCATTCCTTTTGTCAAAACCAGCCATTAACATGCTAATGTTGTCATGCATACTGATCTAAAAAAAAAAACTCCTTGGATGAGAATCATCACAAGAAATTCGTGATGGGTTACACCAGATCTAGGAGGAGGTTCATTAGTTTTTACCTCCGAATGAAGATGTAGTAGGAATATGGTCAAAGCTATTTCATTTAATCTTCTTGCTAGCTCCCTGCTGATCTACTTTGAAGCATGCTTGGACATAGTTTGATTCGAGGCTTATCCCCCTCTCCAATATCTTGCGAATCTCCTTGGAAAATTGATCAAGCTTGATGATGTTCTTGGGATTCTTTGGATTGGTAAAATCATCTTGATTACCATAAACCATAGTAGTATATTGTTTGTTTCTTCCTCATTGTAGTCACCAAAAAAATGTGTGGATGTCAGCCAACACAATAACTTAGGGCAAGAATTATCCGAGGACATACACACCCTAGCGCTATGCAACGAAGGTAGGTCTAAATGACGAGGCCGACCAATCAACACCCACAAAAGGCTATAAGGTAGGTCTATGCCAAAACACCCACAAACATCCCCTGAGAAGATACATTAGGGAGGCGCCTAAAAGGCTAGAACGTTAGGAAATCTTGTTGAGAGACGCGCTAGATAGCAAGGTTGGAAAATCTTGAAGTATGTAGAAGATATAAAAGGTAAAGATAGATGTGTTTTGTCGATTAGATAGATGAATATCTCAATCGACCGTGATCCTCCCATATAAAAAGAGAGGAACGGATTTCTTATCCCGACAGAAGGAAAGTTATCCCCAAGTAATTTTACATGTTTCTCACGGGATTGGATGGTCTTATTCCAAAGGAAAAAACATAATTTGAGGCATTATTTTCTATGGTACCTGGTGCAGGCGGGAATGAAGAATAACAATGTGTCAACTGTACAGGGAGGGATCATGGACTAATGGTTCGGTCTGCACATTTGCACGTTTTTCAATAGAAAAGAGAGATTTTTCAAGCAAAATAGTACTACGTGCACAATGCACCTAACTCGTTAATTAATTCGCGTACTGGCTATCTTTAAATGGTACGTAGCACGTGCCTCTTGTATACAAATCTTATATACCACTACGACCAGAGCTAGGCGGCCACTCACGAGAGAATCTAGAAAAAAAAAAATCCTAGAAACTTGTAAAAAACATAAACATCCTGACATCAATATTATAAAACTAATAGTGATAATTAATAATAACAGGCAATCATGAAAATATTATCTTAATAAATAAATTTCTAGAACCTTGAGTATGAAATTAACAATTCTTTTAAAATTAATCAATGCGCCTTATGGCACTAAATTTTATAAGTCGTTGCTTTGGACAGAAATTTCTTACATTTGATAGAAACGTTATATATTAAGAACTATGTACTATATTTTAATAGGAAATGCTGATTTACACTTAAATTTTTGCTTTTAGATATATATAGAATGCTTTGAGTAAACAACATTAATACAAAATGGTACTGGTAGTGATGGATCGATTTTCTCACCACCTTTACGGTACCCACCAAGAAACTTGCAACCTTGCTTGACGAGTGACCATTGCGTCCCAGGTGCCGTGGCCGCTGCATGCCTATAAATAGTTGCTATGCTCCATCGTCTTGAAGCAAGCCACTAGCCACACACGGTTGAGATTCACAAAAAAAAGCCACACACGATTGAGAACACATATCTGCGGTGCATAAGAACAAATAGCAATGGCCTCCAAATCCATCACTTTCCCTGCTATCGTGCTCCTTGCTATGGTGCTCATGCTTGAGACCTCTGCTCATGCCAATTTGCTGCAGCATGCTTCCACACTACTAGCACCGGCGCCAGCGCCATCCCAAAATTTATGCCCTGATGGATTCAAAGACATTCAAGCCCTTGAAACCGCAGCTAGAGCGCTCGTGGACAAGGTCCTTGTGACCTTCGTGCCTAACACTCAGCGGGTCCTAGATACCATCCTTGCGGAGCTAGGTCTTCTGTACCCTGAGGTGGCAATATGTGTGTGCACCAATGTGGGCCCTGGATCCAAAATCAAATGCTTCGGAGGCAACCTCAGGCTCTAGTAGCATGCATACAACACATGCTCGAGCGTATGTGCATCATGTGTCCTGCTTGATTGCTATAATACTGTACCACTTATATTGGATAAATAAGCTGCCATATAGGGCATGCATGTGTCGATCTTGTGTATTAGTGTGTTCATGTATTTGTCTGACGTCAGGTTCCTAACTGGAGTTGACCTATTTGTGTATCATCACGTGACATGTGTTCCACTACTTCACTTCTACCGTGCTTGAAATGGCTCTTTGCAATCGTGACATTTTTGTATCTGGTTTATGGCCCGTTCGAAATCTCTCTCTCTCTCTCTCTCTCTCTCTCTCTCTCTCTCTCTCGCATTTATGTGCATTTGTGTGGCCTGCATTCCCATGGGGAATCGTAGGCATTTGACACTACTCTGATTCAGGCCGGCAGATCTTTGAGACAAGATTTACGAAGTCACTACATGAGTCTTGTTGTCAGTGTTGTCGACGGAATCGTCGCCCTACCACTGAATACACATATACGTTTTAAATATTCATTCCCATGTGATTCGAACTCAAGGCCTTAGGTGATACTAAGGCTCTTGTAACCACTAGGTGCTACTCAAGTATGGTTCCTCTTTCATGGCCATAGCTGTTTCAGCTAGGCAAGTGCCAAACGCCCACTTCCAGAGAAAATTGGCGCTACCGGCGCGTTGGGAATCGTGGAATGGCGAGAATTTTTCCAGAGGAAAGGGGAGTAACCCTGTAACTTTTGTAGAGAAAAGAGCAATCCTGTAACTTTTGGAGGAAACAAAGAGTGAGGTCAGAGCTCATGAAACTCTTTCCCGTGACGCTCGCCAAGCAGACCAATCGAAGCTTGCGGTTTCCCCAATGTGCCATGTTGGATGGGAGTTACATTTTCCGGGTCCGATCATAACTTCCGTGTCACATTAAGGTCAGTCTCAATGGAGTTTCATATTCATGGGCATTAGTTAGGCTGATGTGGCACCGTATTAATGATGAGAGAGATGATAAGAGTTTTAGGGAGTAGAGAGAGTTTTATACTCATGAAACTCTTGCGCCTTTATTTCCAAAATCTGAATGTGTTGCACGAGTAACGAAATCATTTTTGCGAGACTTTGCCCAATCTTTTTGCGTGACAAGCATTGAGTTTGCCCGCCACGGTTAATACCCCTCATTTTTGCGTGGCGGACTTTTTTTATTTACCGTGGCGGGCACGTATGCCTGTCACGAAAAATCAATTTTTCGTGGGGGCGTCTTAAAAAGGCCCGCCACGCAAAATAACAGCCCAGCTAGAGGCCTAGACAAAAGCCCATTCTCCAATCCCTACCGGGTTCATATATATACCAAGCCTTCCCAACCCTAACTAACCCTAACTCATTCCCCACCACCAGCCGCCCCCTCCAATATTTTGCAAATCTCCTTGGAAAATTGATCAAGCTTAATGATGTTCTTGGGATTCTTTGGATTAGTAAAATCATCTTGACTACCATAATCCATAGTAGTATATTGTTTGTTTCTTCCTCATTGTAGTCACCAAAAAATGTGTGGATGTTTGCCAACACAATAACTTGGGGCAAGATTGTCCGAGGCCATACACACCCTAGCGCTATGCAACGAAGGTAGGTCTAAATAACGAGGCCGACCAATCAACACCCACAAAAGGCTCTAAGGTAGGTCTATGCTAAAACACCCACATACGACCCTGAGAAGATACATTAGGGAGGCGCCTAAAAGGCTAGAATGTCAGGAAATCTTGTTGAGAGACGTGCTAGATAGCAAGGTTGGAAAATCTTGAAGTATATAGATGATATAAAAGGTAAACCTTGAAGTATATAGAAGATATAAAAGGTAAAGATAGATGTGTTTTGTCGATTAGATAGATGAATATCTCAATCGACCCGTGATCCTCTCATATAAATAGAGAGGAAGGGATTTCTTATCCCAACAGAAGGAAAATTATCCTCCATGTAATTTACATGTTTCTCACGGGATTGGATGAGTTTTATTCCAAAGGAAAAAAACATAATTTGAGGCAGTATTTTCTATGGTACCTGGTGCAGGCGAGAATGAAGAATAATAATGTGTCAACTGTACAGGGAGGGATCATGGACTCATGGTTCGGTCTGCACATTGGCACGTTTTTCAATAGAAAAGAGAGATTTTTCAAGCAAAATAGTACTACGTGCACAATGCACCTAACTCGTTAATTAACTAGTGATTTGCGCGCGCCCATGCGCGCGAGTCATGGCCGCGGCTTTATCCGAGAAATGTAATAATGTTAACAAAGAACATATGTATACTGGGAGAAGTTAAGCATGAAGAAGTCATGCAAAATGTATTTTACACAAAACATTCTTAGTATAGAACACTAAGGAGGCAGTTTATGTGGTGGCACAACACAACATACTGCATATAGTAAAAGTGGTAGTAGCAAATTGGCATTAGTTTCTGAGGTGCCTCTGATCTCTAGCGCCGCTAATGAAGTTTCCAACTTCGATCTGACTCAGAGCTGCGGACTGTGGACAATAGCCTCTAGCTTTGTTGTCGGTGTGTGCTTGAATGTCGATGAAGTTGCTGCCATAATATCTTGGCCACTCTCATACGCTTCAGTGGCTGTGTATAAGAGAACAACAGCTACACAATATGTTACATGTGAGAATATAAAACAGCAAGCTACTAACACTCAATTCTTTTGTTGATGGCTGACCTATGATTCTATAAATTAAGCTACAAATAGAAATAGATCATCGAGATACAAACCAATTTCAAAACAGCCTAGAAAGAAGATTTGTCTCTGTGAAAATCAAGCAGAAAACAGCCATAATAATAATCTTATCTTGTTTATGATTTAGGAAAAGAAGAAGCAGACATAACTATTATACTACCATAAATATGCCATCAAAAAGGATTACAGGTGCTTACAACCGTTACAGAAACAGCACATGTAGAGGTAGAATTTACGTGCTGAGTAATCAATGTCATAAGCTATAACTATTGTAGCAGGTAACAAACCAAAGAGAGCACAGCTAACTGAGTAACTGACCATGACCACACCTAAAACGGCTAATTTTCTTTAACAAGCATACATCCTGCACTGCCGTCATCACTCATTAGTGCCATAATATTTGGTACAGAACCTGTCATCACCAAATCTAAAAAAAAAAAAAAAAACAGAAATGACCAGAACCTACCCTGCGCACCAAACCCAAATCAGAATTACCACAGGCATCTACAAGAAAATGCCGATGAATCAGACAAGAAACCTCCTACATGCACTTGATGGAATAACACTCTAAACCAGGCTAGGATATTTTGAATTACATGTAGACTTGATCACTTTAGCGGTAAAAAAACATTTTAAAAACACTAATCATAAACTGGGCAAAGATAAACAAATAATCACTTAGTTGAACTCAAAGTCAGCTCTGAACATCTTTTCCTGCAGAGTAAAACGGAGAGAGTAGATACATGAACATCTTTTCCAAAGTGCAAACAATCAATTTCAATAGCCATCAGAACTAATGAGGTGGTCATGAATATACATGGGCACGAAGCATCCATAGAACATTCAGAACAAGATGATTCGGAGATACACGAAGCAACCGAATCGGAGTGTAAGAAATCTGATGGAAACCACACATGCAGTCACCACATGCCAAATCTAAACGAACAAGATACACGAAGCAACCAAAAAGCAAAGGATGTACCAGCTCAGCTCTGATTCTACTGGTCATACGAATCGATTTCTTGAAAGAACGCCCTTATCTTCTTTGACCACCCTGCATCACAGTACACAGAGGAATAAGCATTAGCAATCAGCAAAGGAAACCAGGAAAGCTTAAAATCCTCACGAACACATTTAAAGAAGACATGGAAGTTCGTCGGAGGTGCGCCGCCGTCCGCCCTCGCCCTGCGGCCGCACCCACAACAGCGTCGTTCGCTCCACCCACCGCCGGAGGCCGCCCGTGCCGGGTCTCCCTCGACTTCGCGCCCACGGTTGCGGCCCGGGCGGTGCACATCCATGTCGAGGCCACGGGCCACCGTAGAACTGCGCTGCGGGGTGCCATCGCCCAGCTGATTTAGTCGTCCCACAGACTCTAGGGCCGCCCGCGCAAGACTGCGGGGCCCAACCGTAATGGCGCGGTGCACCCTCGCCCTCGCCGCCCGCAGGCGCCCGGTCGCGCCGTCGCGCCCGAGGGCGCCCTTGACCTGCCACCAGCGCATGACTGCGGTGGCCGACCGCACCAGTGTGCCGCCACTTGCTCAGGGCGATGCGCTGCGCCCGAGCTTCGGCCGCTTCTCTGCGTCGCCACCGCTGTTGGAGAGAGAAAGGGGAGGGATTGAGAGAGTGGGACGGAGTGGGGCGCTCAGCGTCTTTATCCACGGTGCGTCTCGCTTCCGGAAGGCAAGGAGCAGAGGAGCAGCACCCGATTGCTAGGTGACGCCGAGCAGCGGGCCCTCCATGCGCCTGGTACCTGTGGAGCCATGCGAGCAGCGGCATTGGGCTAGTCCGCCTCGCACACAACCGCACCACTCCGTGCCCGGCTCAGCCGTCCGGGCCGGACTTGCAAAAAGCATATTTTCAGGTGCCACTTGCACTGGGACCGGAGCTTTCTAACCAATCCTCGGTAGACAACGAGCTGAGCCGACCAATGGCAGCAGGACAACGGCAGCACGTCTGCACGTCCACCGACCCACGCCGAACTCGAGAGCTACTCGTAGCACAGAGCGGGCTAGCATGGCAGCAGGCTGACCAGACACCGATTGCGCCCACTGGTCAACTCGATGAGGACCATCCAGCATGAATCCAACGGCCACAGTTTCATTTGCTACCGTGGATAGCGTCAGGCCGCTGCAAGGCCACACGTTCTACTTTCTTTAAAATTCGCGTACTGGCTATCTTTAAATGGTACGTAGCACGTGCCTCTTGTATACAAATCTTATATACCACTACGACTAGAGCTTGGCGGCCACTCACGAGAGAATCTAAAAAAAAAAATCCTAGAAACTTGTAAAAAAACATAAACATCCTGACATCAATATTATAAAACTAATAATGATAATTAATAATAACAGGCAATCATGAAAATATTATCTTAATAAATAAATTTCTAGAACCTTGAGTATGAAATTAACAATTCTTTTAAAATTAATCAATGCGCCTTATGGCACTAAATTTTATAAGTCGTTGCTTTGGACAGAAATTTCTTACATTTGATAGAAACGTTATATATTAAGAACTATGTACTATATTTTAATAAGAAATGCTGATTTACACTTAAATTTTTGCTTTTAGATATATATAGAATGCTTTGAGTAAACGACATTAATACAAAATGGTACTGGTAGTGATGGATCGATTTTCTCACCACCTTTACGGTACCCACTAAGAAACTTGCAACCTTGCTTGACGAGTGACCATTGCGTCCCAGGTGCCGTGGCCGCTACATGCCTATAAATAGTTGCTATGCTCCATCGTCTTGAAGCAAGCCACTAGCCACACACGGTTGAGATTCACAAAAAAAAGCCACACACGATTGAGAACACATATCTGCGGTGCATAAGAACAAACAAAAGCAATGGCCTCCAAATCCATCACTTTCCCTGCTATCGTGCTCCTTGCTATGGTGCTCATGCTTGAGACCTCTGCTCATGCCAATTTGCTGCAGCATGCTTCCACACTACTAGCACCGGCGCCAGCGCCATCCCAAAATTTATGCCCTGATGGATTCAAAGACATTCAAGCCCTTGAAACCGCAGCTAGAGCGCTCGTGGACAAGGTCCTTGTGACCTTCGTGCCTAACACTCAGCGGGTCCTAGATACCATCCTTGCGGAGCTAGGTCTTCTGTACCCTGAGGTGGCAATATGTGTGTGCACCAATGTGGGCCCTGGATCCAAAATCAAATGCTTCGGAGGCAACCTCAGGCTCTAGTAGCATGCATACAACACATGCTCGGGCGTATGTGCATCATGTGTCCTGCTTGATTGCTATAATACTGTACCACTTATATTGGATAAATAAGCTGCCATATAGGGCATGCATGTGTCGATCTTGTGTATTAGTGTGTTCATGTATTTGTCTGACGTCAGGTTCCTAACTGGAGTTGACCTATTTGTGTATCATCACGTGACATGTGTTCCACTACTTCACTTCTACCGTGCTTGAAATGGCTCTTTGCAATCGTGACATTTTTGTATCTGGTTTATGGCCCGTTCGAAATGTCTCTCTCTCTCTCTCTCTCTCTCTCTCTCTCTCTCTCTCTCTTTCGCATTTATGTGCATTTGTGTGGCCTGCATTCCCATGGGGAATCGTAGGCATTTGACACTACTCTGATTCAGGCCGGCAGATCTTTGAGACAAGATTTACGAAGTCACTACATGAGTCTTGTTGTCAGTGTTGTCGACGGAATCGTCGCCCTACCACTGAATACACATATCGTTTTAAATATTCATTCCCATGTGATTCGAACTCAAGGCCTTAGGTGATACTAAGGCTCTTGTAACCACTAGGTGCTACTCAAGTATGGTTCCTCTTTCATGGCCATAGCTGTTTCGGCTAGGCAAGTGCCAAACGCCCACTTCGAGAGAAAATTGGCGCTACCGGCGCGTTGGGAATCGTGGAATGGCGAGAATTTTTCCAGAGGAAAGGGGAGTAACCCCTGTAACTTTTGTAGAGAAAAGAGCAATCCTGTAACTTTTGGAGGAAACAAAGAGTGAGGTCAGAGCTCATGAAACTCTTTCCGTGGCCTTCGCCAAGCAGACCAATCGAAGCTTGCGGTTTCCCCAATGTGCCATGTTGGATGGGAGTTACATTTTCGGGTCCGATCATAACTTCCGTGTCACATTAAGGTCAGTCTCAATGGAGTTTCATATTCATGGGCATTAGTTAGGCTGATGTGGCACCGTATTAATGATGAGAGAGATGATAAGAGTTTTAGGGAGTAGAGAGAGTTTTATACTCATGAAACTCTTCACGCTTTGTTTCCAAAATCTGAATGTGTTGCACGAGTAACTTGAAATCATTTTGCGAGACACTGCCCAATCTTTTTGCGTGACAAGCATTGAGTTTGCCCGCCACGGTTAATACCCCTCATTTTGCGTGGCGGACTTTTTATTTACCGTGGCGGGCACGTATGCCTGTCACGAAAAATCAATTTTTCTGTGACGAGGCGTCTTAAAAGGCCCGCCACGCAAAATAACAGCCCAGCTAGAGGCCTAGACAAAAGCCCATTCTCCAATCCCTACGGGTTCATATATATACCAAGCCTTCCCAACCCTAACTAACCCTAACTCATTCCCCACCACCAGCTGCCCCCTCCAATATTTTGCAAATCTCCTTGGAAAATTGATCAAGCTTAATGATGTTCTTGGGATTCTTTGGATTAGTAAAATCATCTTGACTACCATAATCCATAGTAGTATATTGTTTGTTTCTTCCTCATTGTAGTCACCAAAAAATGTGTGGATGTTTGCCAACACAATAACTTGGGGCAAGATTGTCCGAGGCCATACACACCCTAGCGCGCTATGCAACGAAGGTAGGTCTAAATAACGAGGCCGACCAATCAACACCCACAAAAGGCTCTAAGGTAGGTCTATGCTAAAACACCCACATACGACCCTGAGAAGATACATTAGGGAGGCGCCTAAAAGGCTAGAATGTCAGGAAATCTTGTTGAGAGAGCGTGCTAGATAGCATGGTTGGAAAATCTTGAAGTATATAGATGATATAAAAGGTAAACCTTGAAGTATATAGAAGATATAAAAGGTAAAGATAGATGTGTTTTGTCGATTAGATAGATGAATATCTCAATCGACCCGTGATCCTCTCATATAAATAGAGAGGAAGGGATTTCTTATCCCAACAGAAGGAAAATTATCCTCCATGTAATTTACATGTTTCTCACGGGATTGGATGAGTTTTATTCCAAAGGAAAAAAAACATAATTTGAGGCAGTATTTTCTATGGTACCTGGTGCAGGCGAGAATGAAGAATAATAATGTGTCAACTGTACAGGGAGGGATCATGGACTCATGGTTCGGTCTGCACATTGGCACGTTTTTCAATAGAAAAGAGAGATTTTTCAAGCAAAAATAGTACTACGTGCACAATGCACCTAACTCGTTAATTAATTCGCGTACTGGCTATCTTTAAATGGTACGTAGCACGTGCCTCTTGTATACAAATCTTATATACCACTACGACTAGAGCTAGGCGGCCACTCACGAGAGAATCTAAAAAAATAAATCCTAGAAACTTGTAAAAAAAACATAAACATCCTGACATCAATATTATAAAACTAATAATTTAATAATAACAGGCAATCATGAAAATATTATCTTAATAAATTTCTAGAACCTTAGGTATGAAATTAACAATTCTTTTTAAAATAATCAATGCTCCTTATGGCACTAAATTCTATAAGTCGTTGCTTTGGACACAAAATTCTTATATTTGATAGAAACGTTATGTATTAAGTACTATGTACTATATTTTAATAAGAAATGCTGATTTACACGAAATTTTTGCTTTAAGATATAGAATGCTTTGAGTAAACGACATTAATACAAAATAGTACTGGTAGTGATGGATCGATTTTCCCACCACCTTTACGGTACCCTCCAAGAAACTTGCAACCTTGCTCATTGACGAGCGACCATTGCGACCCAGGTGCGGTGGCTGCTTCATGCCTATAAATAGTTGGTATGCTCCATCGTCTGGAAGCAAGCCACTAGCCACACACGGTTGAGATTCACCAAAAAAGCCACACACAATTGAGAACACATATCTGCGGTGCATAAGAACAAATAGCAATGGCCTCCAAATCCATCGCTTCCCCTGCTATCATGCTGCTTGCTATGGTGCTCATGCTTGAGGCCTCTGCTCATGCCAATTTGCTGCAGCATGCTTCCACACTACTGGCACCCGCGCCATCCCAAAATTTATGCCCTGATGGCTTCAAAGACATTCAGGCCCTTGAAACGGCAGCTAGAGCGCTCGTGGACAAGGTCCTTGTGACTTTCGTGCCTAACACTCAGCGGGTCCTCGATACCATTCTTGCGGAGCTAGGTCTCCTGTACCCTGATCTGGCAATATGTGTGTGCACCAACGTGGGCCCGGGGTCCCAAATCAAATGCTTTGGAGGCAACCTCAGGGTCTAGTAGCATGCATAAAACACATGTGTGCTGGGCGTATGCATGCATGTGTGCTGCTTGACTGCTAGATAGAGTATTGTACTACGTATAATGGATAAATAAGCTGCCATTTAGGGCATGCATGTGTCGATCTTGTGTATTCGTGTGTTCATGTATTTGTCTGACGCCAGGTTCCTAACTGGAGTTGACCTATTTGTGTATCATCACGTGACATGTGTTCCACTATTGGATTTCTGCTCAAATACCATGTATCACTTAAAGCATGTTGAATATATACTTCACTTCTACCGAGCTTGAAATGTCTCTTTGCAATCGTGACAGTTTTGTATCTGGTATATGGCCACATCTCTCTCTCTCTCTCTCTCTGGCATTTATGTGCATTTGTGTGGCCTGCATGGCCATGGTGAATAGCCGTAGGCATTTGGCACTACTCTGATTCAGGCCGGTAGATCTTGCTGTCAGTGTTGTCAACGGAATCGTCGTCCCTACCACCGAATACACATATTTGTTAAATCGTTAAATTTTCATTCCCATGGGAATCGAACTCAAGGCCTTAGGTGCTACTAAGGCTCTTGTAACCACTAGGTGCTACTCAAGTATGGCTCCTCTTTCACGGCCATAGCTGTTTCGGCTAGGCAAGTGCCAAACGCCCACTTTCATTCCAAACACAAGTATGGTTCTCTTTTAAATTTAACCTTTTGTCACTATCAATCTTAGTCTCTGATCCTCTCCATTTGGAATGTAGGAGAAGCATAGAAAAATAAGAGGTTTTCGGTCCGGTTCCAGAGCAAACTGGCGCTACGAACGCGTTGCGAATCGTGGAATGGCGAGAAACTTTCAGAGGAAAGGGGAGTAACCCTGTAACTTTTGTAGGAAAAGGAGCAACCCTGTAACTTTTGGAGGAAATAAGAGTGAGGTCAGAGCTCATGAAACTCTTTCCCGTGACGCTCGCCAAGCAGACCAATCGAAGCTTGGGGTTTCCCCAATGTGCCATGTTGGATGGGAGTTACATTAATTTTCCGGGTCCAATCATGACGACTTCCATGTCACATTAAGTGTTGGCTTCGTAGAGGTATAGAGATATGCATGCAGATGTCCGCGTCAAAGAAAAGCTGCAGGTAGCCATCTTCCGTTGGAGGTCTCAAGCACTCAAAAACATGACGTAAAAAACAAAACAACTTTATAGAGAATAAAATTAGAGAATTTTTACGGTGACTGAAGGAATCAATGGTTCCCCCCTTGATTTTGTTTTAGCTGGTTCCTCTCCTCAATCCTCATAATAAAGGGTAGTTTAGTATTTTTAGTCTAGGCCGCGCTGATGCCCGCCGGTCCGCACATCGTTGATGACTCCCGTCGCGTCCTCCGCATGATGACCGACGGCGTGCGGCACAAAGGCCGACGCCTCGTCGACCTGTCCGTCGAGTGGGCAGACGCCGTTTACGGCGCTGCACTCGGCCTGCGCCTCCGTGAGTCCGCGTATGTACAAGCCCACGGCCAGCCGCCTCTCAACGCCGGGGATCCTGGCTGGGACGGTCGAGGAAGCCCTCATGGCGTCAGTCATCATTCTCCACGCCTAGCTTGTTTCTTTGTTCCTTCAATTGTTATCACTGAATCTCATCTCATTCCAATTCATGCACTGCTCGCCATCTGAAATCCGAAGAATGAAAAAAAAAAAAACATAAACCCTGTGATCCATCTACTTGCGGGTAAGTAATCCCGACTCTGTTGTTTCTCTAATCCTGATCTGATTTTTGCTTTTTGCATTGCCATGATCCGATTGACGGGACATTGATTCTGCGTGGCAATTGCATTCAGTGTCCATCTATCGACGTACTCCTCCTTTGGTGATCTTTGCAGTCAGGGGCGACGCCATGTTGGGTTTACCTCGTGCATAGGCACCAGGGTAATTTTTTTATTGCCATTTAACGGTCTTATTTTTACCATGTATTCCAATAAAGTTGTGCAAATTAATGAAGCAATGCACCAGGGTTCATTTGCTTAGCTTCGCGACTGTTTGCAGTGTGATTGCTTACACGCAGCAGGACGACACACTCAAGACCGTTGAGCTCGACTACATAAATGGAGGTAACAACATCGATCCCGCACGATTCCACTCATGTGTTGCATCCTATCTGCCTGTCCGTCCATCCTGACTAGCTCATTGCTCATGCACGCCATTGTCGCCGTTGACGGCGACCGTATACCCACCAATGCAACTGCAGCGGCGCAAGGCAGGTACTCCATAGCCGGCAACTTCCCGGGCCTGCCGGCGATCACCGTCAAGGTCGGGCACGACAGGGGCGGGCTCCCCATCAGGCTCCAGTTCATCGGGGCTGATGCCGTCGCCCTTCATCGGGCGGTACCACTGTGAGGGCGCCCGCAGGTGTCGGAGGCCGTGTTGGAGGTGGGCATCGGCACGGATGCGACATGGTCGGCAAGTACCGGGGCGAGGTTGGAGATCTTATGCAGGTTGCAGCGGCAACAGTCCGTTGTTAGGAGAAGCGAACTCTTAGGCATGAAAGACCATTGTACCCTTCAAAATGAATTACAATTCAGTTCCTGTCCTGCGTAATTAAATGATTCTGGCCCGCCACTTGGTTTCTCCCATCTGTTTCCTCTAACTATTTAGCCATTAGATCTAACAAAATAGAGGGCTCATATTAGTTCCAAGCATGGTAAAAACTCTCATAAAATTATATCATTTTAGGTAACAAGGCTCCAAACAATAGGTAAAGTGTGGTGCACAACTACTGAGAAAACTTAATCGAGATGGCGTTTTCATTTACCATGGCGAGCAAAGGCATCTGCCATGGTTGTATGGTCACGATAAACTGTGGCTCAACTGCAATGATTGCCTTTGCCCGCCACGGTTAATGGGTTAATCGATTAAGCGTGGGCGGACATGTTAGAATGGCCGCCTTGGTTAATCGTTTGAAAAAACTAAAAAAAAGAGAAATGACCAAAGTTCGAATAGGATCGAGAGAGAGAGAGACGTCGCCTTTGGGCCTAAGAAAAAGAAGCGCGCTGAGGGAGTGTAGCGGCTAGGGTTTCAATGTGTAGCACCCTAACCCTAACTTTGTTGTATATATATGAAGGCGGCTACTGGGCCTCGCCTAGTTTGTTGGGCTTTGGTGTTAACCGAGGTGGGCATTTTAAGTTGCCCTCCTTGATAAATTAATTTTTAAATAAAAAATGTTAGCCTCTATTAATCGGGGCATTAACCGAGGTGGTCAAAATAGTTAAATTATGTGCAAAGATTTTGATCCTAGATAAAATAGTCACAATCACATATGTTTTTTACCCCACAAAGTATGTATTGTTACAAACGGTTGCACAGATAGAAGCAATACAACACACAGTATTATCTTTGGTTGACTTAATTATATATTTTTAAAATTTTAAATGCCTTATTGGCCTTATTTGAAATTTTAAATTTAGAATTATCCAACAATCTCAGATGTTGACATGGTATATATGAAAGTTATAGTTCTCAATACGATCTAAAAATTTGTAGTTGAAAAGTTTTAAATTTGAAGTTTTTGGTGTCACAAAATTTTACTTCTCAATACAATCTCAGGTGCTGACATGGTCTTTATGAAACCTTTTCAACTACAAAGTTTTAGATCCTGTTGAGGGTATAATTTTGCTATAAAGTTTGTCTTCATCCGAGCTGGTTTGAACTTAGATGACACATGAAGGACAATAAGTTCATGAACCTAGGATTGGCATTTTGAAAGTAGGGGGATTTAGATAGCGCCTTCGCCAAGTTGAAGGATCATCAATGAATTTTCCACTATTTGGTCGTGAGGAACACTTTGGTTAACGTATAGGATTGGGAGAATATAAAACTTTTAAGGATACATGATATGATCTTTATTATTTCAGTATTAGTATATGCTAGTATCTATGTTCATTGGAACATAGGGACATTCGTTGTAAAACCACTAATGCTGGCATTTTCATCGAGCAATCAAAAGGTTCCTGATGAAACAAGGCATACGCATTCGTACTAAGCGTATGACCGGACGCTAAATTTATATTAGCAGCTCTAAATTTTTCAGCAGAACTTTTATATCATCGTCAGTGAAGGCGTGGCGCTAGCTCCCGTGCGAGTATATAAATACATGCACTTAATTGTATCTTTCGAAAGCTACGACGGTATCCGAGTTACTATCTCATCACACTGAGCTAAGCTTTAGCAAGTTATCCGGCTGCAAGAGGCCGAGCAAGATGAGCGACGCCGGCGCGAAGTCGTCGTGGCCGGAGCTGCTATACGTGCTGGCGACGCCGGCGGTGATGAAGATCGCCACGGAGAGGCCAGATGTGGCCGTTGAGGTGCTCCCACCGGGCTCGCCGGACCCAGACCCGGAAGACTTCGATCCTGAGCGCGTCCGCGTCTACGTCGACGAGAGAGTCATTGTCATCAAGATCCCCGTCATCGGCTAGCTAGCTAGCTAGCTAGCGCCGGACCACCGCTGTCGGTTTTGTTTGCTGTCGTCGTCATGTGTGTCTTATCGTGGTCATCGTCATCGTCGTCGTCTGGAGCTGCTAGTCATAACACGGTGGCACGATACAGACCTCTGTTTGTGTGTGTGGTGTAATGGAATAAATACCTGCAGGTGTTGCCTGTTGTATGTTGTATATGTCCTCGATTTCGACATGCATGCTGTGTACGTGTGATTGCCCGCAATTATACTCCCTTTGTTTCTAAGATAGAAGTCATTCTCGCTTCCCAGTCATTTTTGTTCTAACTTTGACCAATCTCTACAACTCAAGATTATGGATTGATATAGCTAGTCTGTCCGCCTACTTCGATTCACCCCTCGACACGACCGCCGGCCGGTGATTCCACGCACCAGCTCCCCCTCTCTTTCCGGCACCCACGTAAAAAAATCTCTTCTAAAATCACTGAAATCAATCCGGCCGGTAAACACTCCCTTCCATAAAAACATCAACACAAACTGCTTTCATGAGCGTCTTATCCACCCCAGGCCGTGAGCCCATGACGCGGCACTGCATCACCGTCGAGGCCGTGCCCAAGCAAAGCAGTGGAGGACGTTGCGGTGGTTTCACCTTTTTCTGCAATTCCCTCTTCATTGGCAATGTCACCCCACCTCACTGCAAGTATAGGGAATCTCTGTCTTAGCACTTCGCTGTCCATTGAACAACATATAATGTCCAATGAACTGAGAGGAAAGGAGACTGCAGGAAAGTTTCAGAAATACATTTAACTCAATGTTTGAGATGACCAAGACTAACAATCCAGATTGTGTATTTATACCTATTTCAATTGTTTTCACATTCTGGTAGGGTATTAGGTGGGGTAGTCTTAGTGATGTTTGGTGAAGGGCCACTGCTCCTTTATCAAGCAAGTGGGTTTCACATTTCTCTTATGCTGTTCTGAACTTCTGGTACAAGCTAGGGTCCCAAAGTTGTGTTGGTATGGTGTTGGTGCTTGCCACTTCAGATGCAGGACAAATATTGGACAAATGCTAAAGATTTTATAGCCTGTGTTGCCAGTAGCAAAAGAAATATATGTTGCTCTTGATGAACACATGCAAAGGAAGGCTGCATCATTGAGTTTGATGCATCATCCTTGTTCCATGCTAATTAAGGACAACTTAGTTCTTTTTATATAATAATTTATTTTATTTTCATGAGATTTGTTGACAGTTGGCTAGCCGGTAAAATAACCAATTTAATTTTGTATTCAACTTATAAAAAATTGGTGTGGTACCTGATTGTTGGAGTTTATATGAGCAGTTACAAGTTTATCAATTTGGTTAGGAAATTGAATTAGAAGTTGAGGCTTATGTACTCTTATTATGTGAGTCAAAAACCATTCTTCATGCTATTCAGTTGCCTGCAGTTGTCCATTGCGAATACTGTTTAAGAAAAGGGTAGCATAGCCTATTTTTGTTTATAGAAAATTGACAACTTCATCTGTAATCTGTTTTGTATGTACGTGACAATTCTGTCAGCATGCCTAGAATCTAGATGCAGCTGGTCTCATGATTGTGTATGTGCGCTCATGGAGTCATGGTTCATGGAAGAATGAATGGGTGTAGGACAATGCTAGGCAGTTATATGCATGTGTGGGCTCCAATGAATTTCAAGTATTCGTCCATTTTCACTGATTTCACCTGTAATACTCAGATATTGACTGCTAATGAAATTGCAAATCGATAGCACTATCTATCTTTTTTTAGATATCAGAACAAATATTCCAGCCTTCACATTCACAAGTGAATATTTAGAGCTTGACATTACAAAAGGGACTTAGCCCACCATGCGCTAATCGGACAGAGTTCAGCAACCAAAACAGAGGCATTTTACTGCCTAAAACACATCACCACAGAAAGTGCATGAAAGACCAAAGTTCAAGGGCCCAAAATCACCCGTAAGTTTACTAAAGCCAGGTCACGAGAGACCACACCAGCACCTTAAAATAGCTGCCCTACCAGCAGCCAACATCGAGGATTCACATAGGGATCTCTACTGTTGTATACGTTTTTGTTCATCCACCATCTTGATCCAAAGAACTGCAGCGCCAAGCCTTGTATAAGTCTACATCCCTCCTTCAAATTTCTTCCGTCTTCCTATTTAGATAGCATGGCGGACCATTGCCTGATCCAAAAAGTCCCCCTGAAAAGTACCTGCAAGCAAGAGTTAGTAGCTCGATTTTGGAATACTGCGTGTCATTTCTATTCAACCACACTGCCCAACATATAGCTACAATCCCTAGTATAATTTGATTTCTTAGATTAGGAGCAAATCTCCTTATCCATGATCCAAACATGTGAGTAATGCTTTTTGGTGGTCAAAATTTAAATGTGATAAACAATATATTCAAATTGATCTAGCAATTCAGCAATCAAAGAAAAGATGTTGGATATTTTGCTCTAACCCACATTAGCTACACTTAGTATCTCCTCTCCATCTTCTCTTCATCAAATTTTCCTTTGTTAAAATCAACCCTTTCTTTAGTACATAGGAAGATTTTAGCTTTCGAATTTGCATTGCAGAACACTTCAGTCCCCAAAATCTTCTCTCTCTTCATTAACTCCCTATATAATGATTGTGTATAGAAGACTCCATTCTTTTTTAATTGTCATATGAATCTATCTTTGTCATTATTTAAATAACGAGACTAGCTTTAGCCACTCATTTAGTCTTTCTCCGGCTAAACCACACCTAAAAGAGATATTCAATGGTATTGAGTTTAAAACATTCACTACTGATACCCCTCTCTTACTTACGTTCCTACATAGCTCAAAAAACCTTCGCATCAATGGCTGCTGGTCAATCCATACGTCCTCCCAAAACATAGTTTGTTGAGCATTGTTTAGTTTGAGCATACCATGTTGTAACAACAAATCTTTAACCCCCATCAGCGTAGACGAGAAGTGAGAATCTCCTGGACGTTTTTCTATCGGAGATAAGCATTTGTTCATGACATATATATTTCCTTTTAAGTATATCTTGCCACAAACCTTCCTTACTAAAAAGCTCGAATAACCGTTTACTAAGTAAACAATGATTATGAGTTTCCAAATCTAAATTCTCCATTGCCCCAATACATTGGTTGACGCAGAATACTCCATTTAGCCAGCCTATACATCCTTTTGTGTTCAACACATTGCCAGAAAAACCTGGATCGATAACAATAGAACCTTTTCCTTACCCCTTTAGGTATGGCAAAGAATGGCATCATCAGGAACAACATTGGCAGGCTTGACAAAACCGAGTTGATCAACACTAGTCGGCCTCCCGAGGAGAGAAGCTTTCCTTTCCAACTACTTAGCTTTTTCTAAAAGCATTCTCCAGTCAAGCACCGTTGCTTATTTGAAAGCTTTAGTGCATTGGAATTCCTAAATATTTGAGGGGAAGGCTTCCCTCTACACAACCAAAAATCTTCTTATAATCTAAACTATGTTTTTAGCCCCTCCAAAACAAAACATCTCACTCTTATGGAAATTAATTTTTAAGCTTGACAATTTCTCAAAAGCTATCAGCACCAGTTTTAAATTTTTGGCCTCTTCTAAATCATCTTCCAAAAGTAAAAACTGTGTCATCTGTGTACAGTGTACTGTAGAATAGATAGGCCATCATCAATTAGATTTGCAACTAATCCCCTAAATTGGCCACAGTTCTTTGCCATCGACACTAGGATATAGCCAACATGTCTGCTACCATATTGAAAAGGATAGGTGAAAATGTTACTTCAACCGTTCATTTAAAATTAGAGAAAAAACTAATAAATTTATATGAACAAGATGGATTGATCTTGCCTGATATATTACAAACCTTTTTTTTTTTGACAACTATATATTACAAACCTTAATTATGTAAATACTTTGTTGAGCAACATATACAGAATCAGGATATATGAGAATGATCCGATCGAGAATGTTATTAGCCAAATACTCCTAAAAAGATGATTCTACCTATGATCACAACCTTTACAACTACTATGCAGACGACAAGACAACGAGTCAACAATATGAACAAGGTGTGATGTGGAGTGCACGTACAAAATTTCTATTTTTGTTTTCGTTGTGTGATGTTACACTGGTACTATTAGGATCTTGAGCCGGCCCATATGGTCCATCCTCGATCTGACACGTTGACCACACACTTTGGTTTTCTTAAGAATGCTTGGCGCGAGTACTGTCTTGGAGCAATTGAACTAGTAGCTTGCCGTCGTCGCTGTATATATATTACAGTACAGGTATCATCAGATAGGATCAAGCAAGATCAGCATGTGTGTCCAAACCAATTAATTCATCCTAGGATTTCGTGTTGTGGTGACCGACGACGGTGAGCTCTATAGGACTAGTCACAACGTACCAAAATGTCGCTGCTTGGAACTCGAGAGAGCAGTTTGGAGCGTGCCATTCTAATATTGTAGCTTGCGATGTGGTGCTTCGTGCACGTGGTTTGTTTTGCTGGGCGTGTGTCCTCTTGCGCTGGAGGTTAAGTGCAGTTTGTGGCAGTGGCATCGGTTCCATCCCCCAATTAGTTGGGATGGCGTGTGTTTAAGATGGTTTGTATGGTTAGGGAGAGACTCTAGTTTTTTTTTTTCCAAAAAAAAAGCACTCACAGGTGAGAGGAAAGGCTGCTATATAATGAGAGGAAAGCCTGCACGCATGATAACAATCCGGATGCTGCCATTCATTTTCTTGTGGCAGCATGCATATGAGCTGTCCATCTCCTACCAAGATGATTTTCATCATCGGTGACATTGTGGCCAGTCTAACAGCAAACAAAAACTCCCTGATGAAACGATGTGATATGGTGTGCCAAAAATGAAGCAGTGTTGAGTTTGAGGCGCCCCTCGCTTGATCGGCCTATATAGATACACGTGTGTCGCAGAGGCGGTATTCCGTATCTCAAAAACGCTGAGACTATAGCTAACCGAGCGGCCGACCGGACAAGATGAGCCAGCCGATCAACGGGGTTACGTGGTGGCCGGAGCTGCTGGGCGTTAATGCAACCCTGGCGGCGACACAGATCGCCCACGACAGGCCTGACGTGGCCGTGGAGGTGCACCCACCAGGGTCCCAGGTCACCCGGGACTACAACCCTTTTCGCGTCCGCCTCTACGTCGACAACAACAACAATGTCTCCAAGATCCCCGTCATCGGTTAGGGATCTAGCAAGCCAGGCAGCATGTAGCCTTTAGGCTGCACAATAACACCAGCCGCTGGTTTGTTTGTTTGGAGTCATGTGTGTCATCGTCGGCGGCAGATCGATCGTCAGTCGTCACGGTGCGGGTGATCGAGCCGTGTGTGTGGTGTAGTGGAATAAATACCTGCCGCTGTTGCCTGTTGCCTATTGCAATGAAGCCCATGTCTTAATGATCGTAATGCCTATGAAAATTGAAAAATTCTTGGCTGGGACATGGATGTGTACCTGTGAGATTACTGGCAAGTCATACACTAGTGCGCTACTGGTGTTCATACAATGCTTGTCTTCTACCTCTCTCTCTCTCTTGATACAACTAGGACCCCAATGTGAATTTTGGTGGTTTTGGTGTATTGAGACCAGTCCTAATGTTGAATTTAGGATAGTTTTTGTATCTATTAATTAGCATGACAGCTCAGCTTTTTGCTAAGATAGCAAAGGATTAATGATGAAGGAGAGGACTAAGATGGAGAAACAGTTTGGAGAGATCCCTGGATTCCTTTAGAACATTTACGTGTAGAGAGTGTCCACTAAAAGGGGGCGATGCAGATTCCATTGGGTCTGTGAGTTGCTGAATTCAGATGGTAGCGATTAGGATTATAATAGAATTTTAGCAATATTTAATCCACCTTATGCAGATGCCATTGGGAGAAATAAACTTACCCTGGAGGTCGGCCTTCGGCTTCTAGACCTCAGCCTTCAGGTCATTTTGCCGTTTGTCCGCCTCCAAGCTGGTGCGTTCGACCTCAGCCAATGCAGCTACCAAAGGCACGAAGACAATTAAAAAACAGGGGAATACGACGCGCTGGAAATAATGAGAAAGATAGGTCAGAGCTCACCATCCTTCTCCTGGGCAGACATTTTAGCCACCTAACGTGAGTTGGATGCCTCCACATGCGCCTTGCCAGCGCTGATGTGATCGTTGAGGGCTTCCTCAGCTAGCCGGGAGTTATCTGCACACATTTTCTCAAAGAGACACCCCCACCCCCACCCCACCCCCCCCCGCCGCACCGGGGCACTCTCACCGCGCTCCTCCACCATGCGCTCTGCGCTCATCGAGGTCATCGTTTCTGCAGGCGGACGTTCTCCTACTGCAGCTTCTCCATCTTCTCAAATGACAGAGAGAACTTCTCCAACAAGTGGCGACTGGCCTCCAACGTCCGCACAATTTCCTGTAGCCACAAGATATCTTGACTATAGGAGCAGGGACGAAGCCCTAAATATTTTTAGGATGGGCTAAACAATACATAATCAAGCTTAGCCCCTCCTAATATAGGTAATTATACAAAAAGTTTAAGGTGGGGTTTACGTGAGGCTCTATGTAGTTTAGAGCTAGGGGCTGGAGCCCGGGTTGCCCCCCCCCCCCGCTAGCTCCGTCGCTGTATAGGAGGACACTCATACTTAAAAGATATACGAACAGGAGACAAGCAACCGTACCATTGCTGTAGACTGGGCGGCCTCGCAGAAGACGACTTGAACTTCCGCGAGGTTCTCATCGTCGTCCGTGGAATCGACCACCTCAAAAGAATCATAGTCGTTCCGACGACATGGCGGAAGGTCTTGGTCGCCGCCTCCGCCTTCCCAGCCGCCTCGGCAGCGGCGGTGGCGACGGATTTCTTCGATCACCTCCTACATCGGGAGGGCGGCCAACGAACCTTGCGACGCGGCCCGAGCTTGTTGGCATTTCTTAGCACAATTACTAGAAACAGGTTCAAAACCCATCCCGGCAACGGCGCCGGAATGCTTGTTGCAATTTCTAAGCACAACCACCAATTAGGCGATCATGCTAGAATTTCTTGTTGACATTTCCACAACGACATCACCGGAATTGTTACATTCCAAAGAACGTTGCCATGGAACATCGGGGTATTCTGCAACATTTATAGAATAAGTCCGCGGATGCACGGAAATACCGTTGTAGCTTTTTACCGGAGATATCTAGGGTATCATTATTTATATTTTCCCAAGGGAAAGCATGGTGTAAGACTCTAGCAGTTTCATGATCAATACAATATGACTGCAAAAGTTGACCAATACTTAATACACGGGTAAGTCATGAAAGTTCATAAGATAGTGTGACACACACTTAGGCCAACCTCAAGGATAAAATGGAAAGTAAAGAATAAAGAATATTCCTAAGTGGAGTAGGCATTCCTAATGTAGCTGTGCAAAGAATAAGTTAATGATCACACAAACTTAAGTGACTAGGGTCAAAGCTGAGAGTGAGATGGACGGGGAGACACTACTAAAGATTCACTCATCATTATTGCCGGCATCACTTTGCCGAATTTAATCCATTGCGCAGTGCTGAACCTCGCCCGACAGTGATGAACCGTTCAGCGCGGGGAAACCCAGAAACTCCACGGATTCGACCAATTCCGGCAGTGGAGACTTAGATCACCACCGGGTTGAATCGTTCCCGGCAGTGGTCTTGATGGACCACAGATCACTCGCAGGTTTGAATAAGAACCGATAGCGATTTGAAGACCAAGGAACAGTAAAAACAAACGAAAGAAACAGAAGATTGCACACGGAGACGAATTAAAAACGACTGGTTTATTATATATTACAAGATAATATATTTACAAAATGAAAAAATAAAAGAAAGCGGCCGCCGCCACCTAGGCCTCGTCCCCGCTGTCGGCCTCGTCCTCACCACCAGCTGTGTTCCGCCGCCGGCCGCCTCAAGCATGGTTAGAAAACACCCACAAACGCCTCCCGAGAAGATACATTAGGGAGGCGCACCCTAGGCGCCCTAGGATCATTAAGAACACCTAAAAGTCTAGAACATGGGTAAATCTTGTTGAGAGACATGCTAGATAGCATGGTTGGAAAACATTGAAGTATGTACTCCCTCCATACCCAAAAAAGCTTAACGTTTAAGAAAAGGTTTGGGTCAAACATTGGGAATATAAATCATCAATGATTTTTAAGTTGTTGAGTTTGCAAATGTGAAAACTATATGAATATATCTTGAAAAATACTTTCATAAAAGTATACATATATCACTCTTCGATAAATATTTTTATAATAACAAGAAGTCAAAATTATGTTTTGGAGACCGTGTCACCGTCCTAAACGTCAAGTTTTGAGGGAGTAGAAGATAAAATGTAAAGATAGATGTGTTTTGTCGATTATATAGATGGATACCTCAATCGACCCTGATCCTCTTATATATACTGAGAGGGAGGAAGTTCTTATCCCTACAGAAGGACGAAACTTGTCCCCAATATAATTTGCATGTATATCTCATAGGATCAGATGAGTTTCCAAAAAAAAAAACATTATCTGAGGCTCAAATCGCCAAACTGGCGTTAGGGGTCATAGAAAGGGCATTATTTTCTATGGTACGTGGTGCGGCGAGAATGAAGAATAACAATGTGTCAACTGTACTTAGGAAGCATGGAGGGTTTGTTGTATCATGGGTCGGTATGCACATTGCATGTTTTCAATAAAATAGAGAGAATTTCCAAGCACATACATAAATAGTGCACATGCACCTAACTTCTTAATTAATTCGTACTAGCTATATCTTTAAATGGTAGCACGTGCCTATTGTATACAAATCTTATCTATATATAGCACTACGACTAGAGGCGGCCAACAGAATTGACAAGTTAATGCTCACGAGAGAATCTAGAAAAAATTAGATCCTAGAAACCCTTATAAAAACCATAATCATCCTGACATCAATGTTATAAAACTAATAATGATCATTAACAATAATAGGCATATATATGGGGTGATACGCTATTTCTGAAAAGTACTTATATTTGCCACCATATTACGCAATGTCATTTTGAAATAAAAACACTAAGTAAGCTCTAAACTTGCATCTAATAAATCGCCACATCTCTAAATTGTTTATAGAAACTCAACTCTACCATATTATATGTAAAAAAATAGTTTAAAAGTGAGCACACATGATGCGCACCACTATAAAGATCAAGTAAGCATGCATGCATATATGTTTTTTTTTTTTTTGAGAGAATTATGTATTCATCTTTAAGTAGCTCTATGCACTTGCATCATGTATGGGTGAATAATATTTTGTATTTTTTTGCAATGATGAAACTATTATATTAATAAATCTCATATGTTATTAACCTTTTGGCACTAAATTTATAAGTCGTTGCTTTGCACAGAAATTTCTTACATTTGATAGAAACGTTATATTGTTAAGTACCCTGTACTATATTTTAATAAGAAATGCTGATGTACACGTAAATTGTTGGTTTTAGATAGAATGCTTTGAATAAACGACATTAATACAAAATGGTACCGGTAGTGATGGATCAAGTATTTCTCGCCACCATTACCGTACCTCCAAGAAACTTGCAACCTTGCTCATTGACAAATGACGATCGCGGCCCAGGCGCGGTGGTTGCTGCATGCCTATAAATAGTTGCTATGCTCGATCGTCTTGAAGCAAGCCACTAGCCACACACGGTTGAGATTTACAAAAAGAAAAAGCCACACACGGTTGAGAACAATATCAATGGCCTCCAAATCCATGGCTTCCCCTGCTCTCGTGCTCCTTGCTATGGCGCTCATGCTTGAGGCATCTGCTCATGCCAACTTACTGCAGCATGCTTCGACACTACTGGCACCAGCGCCATCCCAAAATTTGTGCCCTGATGGCTTCAAAGATATTCAGGCCCTTGAAACGGCGGCTAGAGCACTTGTGGACAAGGTCCTTGTGACCTACGTGCCTAACACTCAGCGGGTCCTCGATACCATCCTTGCAGAGCTGGGTCTTCTGTACCCTGACGTGGCAATATGTGTGTGCACCAATGTAGGCCCTGGGTCCAAACTCAAATGCTTCGGAGGCAACCTCAGGCTCTAGTAGCATGCATACAACACATGCTCGGGCGTATGTGCATCATGTGTCCTGCTTGATTGCTATAGTACTGTACTACATATATTGGATAAATAAGCTGCCATTTAGGCATGCATGTGTCGATCTTGTGTACTCGTGTGACTACCAGAGTTGACCTATTTGTGTGTCATCACGTACGTGACATGTATGTGGTGTTCTATTATTGTACTTCTGCTCATATACCATATATCACTAAAAGTATGTTGAATATATAATTCACTTCTACCAAGAACGAACACTCTCTTTGCAATCCTGACATTTTTTTTTTATCATGGTGAGTCGTAGGCTTTTGGCGCTACTCTAATTCAGGCCAGCAGATCCTTGAGACAAGATTATCGAAGTCACTGCAGGCAACTTGTTGTCGACAGAAATGTCGCCTACCACCGAAAACACAAATGTTGTTAAATCGTGAAATATTCGCTCCCACGGGAGTAGGTGCTACCAAGACCTCAGGTGCTACTCAAGACATATGCCCTTTCACGTCCTCAGCTGTTTTGCCTTCCCAAGTGCCAAATGTCCACTTTCATTCCAAACACAAGTATGGTTCTCTTTTTAATTTAACCTTTTGTCACTGTCATTCTTAGTCTCAGCTCCTCTCAGTGTGGAATGGAGGAGAAACATATGAAAATCAGAGGTTTTCGGCTTGGTTCCAAAGCAAATGGATGCTACTGACACGTTGGGAATTGTGGAAATGGCGAGAAACTTTCCACTGGAAAGATGAGTAACCCTGTAACTTCTCTGTAGGAAACAGAGCAACCCTGTAACCTTTGGAGGAAAGAAAGAGGTTTTCAGAACACATGGAATTCTGTCGCGTGATGCTGGCCAAGCAGACTAATGGCAAATTGGGGCTTCCACAATTAATGTGCCATGTTGGATGGGAGTTGTCCGGGTCCGATCAAGGCTTCCATGTCACATTAAGTGTTGGCTTCGTAGATGTATAGAGATGCATGCAGAGGTACCATTGTCCTCGTCACAGAAAAGCTGCAGGCAGCAATTGAGCTTCCGTTGGAGGTCTCAAGCTCTCATAAACATGACGCAAAAGCAAAAACAACTTTGCAGAGAATAAAATTTATATCATTTAGCTAATGAGGCTCCAAACAATAGGTAAAGTGACGTGCACTACTACAGAAAACTCAACCGAGGCGGCCATTTTACATTAATAACCATGGCAGGCATAGTTTTACATTAATAACCATGGCAGGCAAATGCGTCCGCCACGGTTGTATGGTCATGATAAATCGTGGCTTAACTGCAGGAATTGCCTTTATCTGCCCCAATTAATGGATTAACTGAGGCAGACATCCTAGTGATCCGATCTTGGTTAATTGATTAACCGTGGCAAGCACGTTAGAATGCGGTCAAACGAAAAAAAAAGAGAAAATCCCAAAGCTCGAACCGGGCCTTGGCCTGAATCTGGCTGCGCGCCGCCGCCGTCGCCAGGGAATTAGATCTACCGTAGGTGAGCTCAATCCACGATTGGGGACCTGATCTACTGTAGGGGAGCTAGAACTGGCGCCGCTCGCTCGATCCTCCACGAGTGCCACCAGTGGTGCCTGCTGGGAGGCTCGCCAAGCTTGGATGGGGAGACCTGCGCCATAGTGTCCTCCATTGCATCCACAGTAGAGGTGGAGGATGAGTGACACGCCTTCGTCCTCGTTGAGGTGGAGGACGAGCAGATCCAAGAAAGATGGGCATCGCGGGGGAGAAAGAAGGGCACCACGCCGCGCTTGATCAAACATTCCTGGGCTCGCCTTGCCCTCACCGGATCTATCCACTAGCTCAGGCGAGGAGGGCGTGCTGACTACCCACAAATGTCGATGCTTGGAATGCTTGAGAGCAGGTTGGCGATTCAAACATTGTATCTTGCGACGCTTAGACAAAATAACTTGGCGTCAAGGCATGTTTGTTCCACGATGCTTAGTCCATCTGCATACAAGAATAGGTGAGAGAAAGGCTGCATGCATGCTGACAATTTAGGTCCCACATATATAGCAAATCATCGATGCTCATACTGCAGCCATTCATTTTCTTGCATCATATGAGTTGTCCTACAAAGGTGATTTTCATCATCGGTGACGTTGTGACAGGTTTAACAGCACAGAAAAACTCCCTGATGAACGGTCCCACATATACAGCAAATCATCGATGCTCACACTGCCGCCATTCATTTTCTTGCATCATACGAGTTGTCCTACAAAGATGATTTTCATCATCGGTGACCTTGTGACAAGTTAAACAACAAAGAAAAACTCCCTGATGAAACGATGTGACGGTGTGCCCAAAATTAAACAGTGTTAAGTTTTAGGCGCCATGGTTTGATGGGCCTATATAGATACATGTGTGTCGCAGAGGTGGTACTGAGTATGTGAAACACGCTGAGACTAGCTAACCGAGCGGCCAACCAGACAAGATGAGCCAGATGATCCCCGGGAAATCGAGGTGGGAGGAGCTGCTGGGCGTTAATGCGACCCTGGCGGCGACGACGATCTCCCACGAAAGGCCCGACGTGGCCGTGGAGGTGCACCCGCCGGGGTCGCAGGTCACTCCGGACTACAACCCTTTGCGTGTCATCCTCTACGTCGACGGCAGCAACAACACTGTCTCCCAGGTCCCCGTCATCGGCTAGGGATCTAGCTGGCCAGGCAGCATGTAGGTTGCACAATAAATGCTTGTAGCAGCTGGTTTGTTTGTTTGGAGTCATGTCTGTCGTCGTCTACGGCGGATCGATTGTCAGTCATCACGGTGCGGCGATCGAGCTGTGTGTGTGGTGAGTGGAATAAATACCTGCCGTTGTTGCCTGTTTCCTGTTGCAATAAAGCCCACTCTTAATGATCGTAATACCTATGAAAATTGAAAAATTCTCGGCTGGGACATGGATGTGTACCTGTGAGATTACCTGCAAGTCATACACTAGTGCGCTACTGGTGTTCATACAATGCTTGTCTTCTACCTCTCTGCTCCCTCTAGGACCCCAAATGAAATTTGGTGCTTTTGGTGTATTGTGACCGGTCCTAATGGTGAATTTATGGTAGTATTGTGTCTATTAATTAGCACGACAACTCAGCTTTTTGCTGACGTGGTAAAGGCTTAATGAAGAAGGAGAGGAGTAAGATGGAGAAATGATTTCTTCAGGAGACAAGCACTGATGCCGCTTGAAAGGACCAAATCTTCATTGGGTAGAAACGGTTCATTCCTATGCCTTCCCAGCCCAGTCCGCTGCGCCACCGCCATGATTGCTTCACGCGTGCTCGCCCTTCCCCCGTGATTCCTTGCGCGTGCCCTCGCCCTTTCCCCGTGATGCTCCCGATCTTGTTTTCACGCGCCTCAGCTCATGAGCGCTACGGCGATGGAGGCGCTCCAAGAGATCCTGCCCGAACAGCAGCGGCCAGGGGAACAAGATCAAGCTGGTGGAAGGGAAGGCATGGTAGAGCTGGTCCCGGAGGACTAGCGGCTGAGCCAGTTTGGAGGTGGTCATCCGCCTTGTCTCCACTTCTAGCTCAGGCTCTATCGCCGGCGCCGTAGCCTGTATCGCGTGTTTGACGCTCTATACTACGCCTATGAGAAGAAGACCGACTCGGAGTGCCCGTGCAGCTGCTGGAGGGAGACATAAGAGCGCTCAAGATGCTGGATCTCCGTGCACTTCCGACACGGGCGCCTGCTCCATATCCATGCGTCGCCGGCATGCTCGCCTGCTCCTCCACATGTGCTCTCTCCCGGCTGCCGCACGAGCTCAATCGCGCACCACCCACACGGCTGCTGGGATCCTATCCCACTCTGGTTCCTGAGAGTGAAGAGGAGACTCACAAATATTAGTATGATTTATGACTACACAACTATTGAATAGAAGAATGTATAATATAAACAATAGAAACATATAAGCTTAGAACTATATAGCACAGGTATAGCGTATTACAAAATTTTGTAGTTTTCTTTCGACCACCATGGAAATTGCTGAATTTTACAAAATTCGGCTGATGGTCTATGAGCTTTGCATTTCTTCGATTCCAATGGATGGCTGACAACTTGATTCATTGGCTCTATTTAGTCAGAACTTTATACTCAGTTTCGTTTATCCATGAGTTTTGTTCTAAAGTTTTTTTTTTTTTGAGAATAGTTTTGTTCTAAAGTTGGAACTTTCCTGTGTGTCCCTATGGGTAGAACTTTGTAATAATTGGTCTAATTCTATCGGCTGATAGATGAAGCCAGATATAAGGTATCCTTTGGCTAGAGGCCATGATTAATTACATCCGTGGCCACGAGTTTGCACGCCAAACACCTCATCGTCATTGGTCTTCCCTTCACGCATGTCATGTTGAAGCGGTGTCTGTTGCATTGGCATGATCCATGGCCATGTTGGCATCCATGAACAGGTGTAGCATAGCTTTGCACGTTTGGTTGGGTAGAATCATATTCTTAGTGATGGTAATGCTCAATCTTATGTTTGCACCAGGTAACTCTGGATTTGGTGGAAATCTTCATACTCACGGTTTGTCTCCCTATCACAAAGTCCTGAGTGAACTTCAAAATCACATCACCACATCTTTTCTGGCTATCAACGTACCATGCACTGTGTCTACTTGACCTCTTGTCTTGAAAGTTAATCATTACCTATTCACAAGCAAAAACAAGGAAGACACAACTCAATATGCAGAAAATGATTAGGGTCACAATTCAGATTTTTCGCAAACCTAAGTGGTCAAACTAGTTGTTTGATTATAGATTACTAATGTAAGCAAAATTATTATTTTCTTAGGTGTGGATAAGGACCACCGAATGTGTCTATAAGTCCGGTCTCTGTATTTACTACTGTGTGACACAAAAGCAAATTTGATGATCTGGCAGGTTAATTGTGAAGATAAAGACAAGGAGACTTTCATAGAGTTTCACCAGAATGAAACACATCAGTGGAGTTACCAATACAAAAGTTGATGTGACAGTCTTGGTAAAAATGTGTTGTGAAACTGTCCACTAAGACTAACCTAGCTAATGGATTTCGACAAGATAAATGACCCAACAAACCCAAAAGAAGGTGATACAACACTTTTGATACATTACGTACATACACTTGTTTCAACTGTGTTTTCATTGACTCGTAAGAATATTTGCCTTAGAACTCAGCTTATCTATATGCAATCTGGGAGTATGAGTTGCTCATGCTGTCTAATGTGGTCCGGAACTTGTTACAGATCGATTGATTGGGAACCGAATTGGGTGGGGAGGTCCTCACCGTGAGGAACTCCTCCCATTTTGCTCTAATCTCTATATTAAGAGATTAGACCATGAACCCTAATCTCTATATTAATCGTTCAACCCTAATCTATATATTATGAGTTGAACCCTAATCTCTATTTTAAATTTTGTACCCTAATCTGTATATTAAGCCCCTAATCTCTAAACGGGCCTACACACTAAATTGAACTCTAATCTCTATATTAAGCCCCTAAACCCTAATCTCTATTTTAAGTCTTATACCCTAATCTCTATATTAAACCGTAAACCCTGATCTCTATATTCCCTAATCTCTATATTAAATTTGTACCCTAATCTCTCTGTTTAGAGTAAAATCGGAGGAGGTCCTCACGGTGAGGACCTCCCCCACCCAATTTATTCCCGATTGATTGGGCCTCTAACTTGCTTTGGACACCCATGCTAGATCTTGTCTGCCTCTATGCCTTTCTCTATGTGCTATGTGCTTCTTGATTGATCCTATATGAAGTTATTACTCTCGTCGTGTTGTACATATATACGTACAGGAAGTGTGTAACGCCTCCCCAACAGTGGAGAGGCGACGGGCTTCCCCAAGAAGCGTGATTTGCCGGCGCCCGGCTGCCTCTCTGGCAGTGGCGCCCACGCCTCCCACACCATCCTCCCCGTCCTCCTCCTTCCCTGCAGCGCGCCCTCGGACCCGGAGAGCTCCGATATGAGAAAGCTTCGTCGTGCGCCCACCTCGTCGTTGGCGCCGTCGCCGCGGCGGCCGAGGCCACCATTGCCGTCGAGGCGGCTTAGCGGCTGCAGATCCGCGGCCATCACGGCCGGATCCGCCTGTCCACCACGCTGACCTCCACGGCCTCGGCCGCCATGGCCGACCTCACCCCGTCCCTGCCCGGCGTCTGGCAGCGCTGTTGCGGCCCCTGCTCCACCGGATCCGGCGCGGACGGACCTGGTGTGGACCTCTTTGACCCCGCCCGTCCCGCCACCGGCCGCCGTGGCCTCTGGCTGCGTCGAGCCCGGACATCACGGGTTCCGCGGGCAAGTCGGGTGCGCCCTCGTGCCTCACCAGACACAGCCGCCACCTCACGAGGAGCGGGGACAGCCTGCGGATGGCTTCACGCTTCGTTTAGAGGCGTAGGTGTGGGCCGCCGCCGCCGACCACGCCTCGCCTCACCCTCGTCGCCCGCCGCCTGTTTTCGCCTTCACTCGTCGGACTCTGCTTCAAGCTTGTTTGGCCGGGGATCACATCACCGCTGGTGCTCTTCCCCGTCCCCTTTGCCTCATGCCTCAAAGACGAGGCACCAGGCAAGAAATTGCAAGTATCGACATCGTCACCCACCCTTGCGCCCCTCCATGAGCCGTGCGCCAAGAGCCTAACGCGCGCGCCTACTCATACGGATCACCATGACATCGGTAGCCGTGGTGATGGCCAAGGAGCTCTTGGGGCGTCCAGGACACAAGAGACTCCTTTCTTCGTCGGACAAATCCTCTATCTCGGCCCCAACGCATGTGCGGTTGTGGAGGCTCCCGCTCGGGTGGACCCAATGCTTGATGAGCTCGTGGCCTCCCTCGTTGTGGGTCCCTTTGTGGTCTCCAAGAGTGCAGATGGAGCCACCTTCGCCGCCCCGCGTATGGTTGAGCTCAACTTCGCCGATCATCGTGGCGTCGGGGATTCGTGCGGTGCTAGCGGACCCCCTCTCGTCACCTCACGTGGTCTAGCCCAGCCCAGCAGTTGCTAGGGGCGTCGGAGGTGGCGGCGAGAAGAACATGGCGATGGACCCTACACCGGCGACACCCCTTTGCCACACCCGATTGCACCGCGCCTTCCGCTCGGACCCGGTCGCCCCCGTCGGCCGACCGGACCAGGGCTGGCCGAGACTCGGGCGCCAGTGCTGCGGGCGCTGTTACCTTGCCGGATTTCGTCAGTTCCCTTCGTCTACCTCTGCAGGAGGCGTTGGTTGAGGCCTCCCCGATTCGGTGCATCTCTCGTAGGGACACCTTCCACTAGTGCCCGGACGGAGTGTGCGCATCGTGGCGTTGTCTCACCGTCGCGACCCAAATCTAGAGATGCAGGCAAAGAAGGTTTTGCTTTGGAAGAGGAGGCTGGCGACAGATCCTCCCTCGCCGGACGTCCCCGACAACAGCTACAATGACGAAGTTCCACCGCGAATTCGGGGAACCTCTTTCCCCCTCCAAATGTGAAGTTATTCGTGTGGCTACGAAGGGGCTGGGGCTGTACCTAGAGTTGCGTAGGCGTGCTAGGCGCGCGGCAGACGTGGTGTGATGCCTCGGTTTTTTGTTTGTAGCCCTTTCTATATATATGTAATCAGCTTTAGCTTCAAGGGTGGTGTGTGTATGGTGAACTCTACTATCCTGGCATCTCGCTTGGATAGCGTTTTGTTGTTTTTTTGTGTTGCTCCTTCTTAATAAAAAAAATATGCGTACAGTACAGCGACGACTACCAGCTACTCGTTCGATTGCTCCAAGACAGTATACTCGCCAAGCATGGATGAATCATGGGCCAGCTCGGATGGGCATATCGGACAACGAACGCAAAGATAGAAATTAGTATTAACGTGCATTCTACATCACACTTGTACATCGTTGTCTTATCCTCTGCATAGTACGTAGTTATAAAGCTTTTATATTTAGAAGAATCATATTTAGGAGTATTATACTTGGCTAACAGTATCGACGGATCTTAGAATTAGCTCATATTTAGGATTATCCGCATGTTTCTCAACAAAATATTTATGTCGCCAGTTGAAGTAGTAGCATTTCTACTACAAAATAATTTAAGGTTATTTATATCAAAGTATGCAATGAATGTTTAACGTAGGATACCATTCCACTTCTTCTAGATTTAAGTGTTTGACTTTTTTTTGGACAACATCCAATTTGTGGTAATATTGTTTGGCTGTATAAAATAAATTATGAATTATCTTAATGTGAGTTTTTGTTTTAATTGTACTAGTTGATTCACGGCCATTACGCTCGGCAAAGGGAAGTTTTGCCGGCGCCATGGTCAGGACGCTTCGGCAAAGCCTGGAAAACAGGCGTATTTGGCAGGAATCATGGTTCCCAGCTTTGCCGAAGCGCTGTCCATGGCGCTCGGCAAAAGGCTGTAGTTTCGCCGGCGTTAGAGAGGTAAGACGCTCGGGAAGTTCACGATTTGCCGAGCGAAGGAAGGTTTTGACGCTCGGCAAAGGCTGTAGTTTCGCCGAGCGTTAGAGAGGTAAGACGCCGGGAAGTAGCCTTCTTCGCCGAGCTGGGTTTTGGCGCCGGCAAATGTTGACCTTTGCCGAGTGGTTCCCGCCGGCGAACATTGGAGCCGTGGCGTCACCAATAACGTTAATGTCTCGTTTGACATAACGGAGAGGATTCTTTGCCGGCGCGGGTGTCGGAGCTCGGCAAACTTGTCACGGAAGATGCCGAGCGAGGCAATAAAAGAAGCTCGGCGAAAAATCTTCGCCGTCAAAATTTTCGCCGAGCTCCGTTCCCTAGCGCCGCTCGGGAAGCCTTCGCCGAGCGCTTTACGGGCTTTCCCGAGCGCCCGTGCCGCTCGGCGAAGGAGGCACGTCCGGTAGTGATTGTGTAAAATTGTTGCTTGAAAACTTCTAAAATTGTACTCTTGTTTGAAGTAGGACGATAGTACCTTGTAAGCTGCTTCGTCCTAAGATTCTATAGCCACTATTCGTATCACACATTGTTGAGTTGGGGGTTCTCAACACGGAGTGGGGTCTCCGCTCAGGCGGTGCCCTGAGGGAGGTTATCAGGGATGATGTGCTTGGGAACTAGGATGAATAGTAATAAGCGTCCATAAATGGAATTCACCAACCAACCGACCAACCTCTTTATTAGGGGAGGACTCCTCCCTATTTATAGTTTTACAATTGCCGGGGGTACAAGATTACAAATCTGCCCTTCAATATTCCCGGCATATTCCCCTGCTCTTAAACACGGCGCGGGCTCTTCACGAACTTGCACACTCCGCACCGCCTCTCTCTTGCTGGGCCCATCTTGCTGATTCCGGACCCGTGACTGGGAGACCTTCGCGAGCCCTCCTCCGTGGTCGCTGGAGCCCGGTGTGATCCTGCTTCCTCAGTCACCTCCGCCGGGCGATCGGGAAAGAGTGGGCGGAGGCGGCGACCTCCGCGACCTCCGCGGGGCTGAGAAGGTCCGACCCCGTGGGAGTGTCATCCGGCGGAGATGGGGGCCTCCGCCTACTCTGGTGGCGGAGGTCTGGAGGTTGTCCGCCTCACCTGAAAAGGCACAACATCATAAACTCAATCGTTAGCATAGATCTCCGCGCGTGTTTTCTCCTGCCGCGATAACCTCCGGCTCGTGCCGCTGGGATCCGTATCCCAACACACATCATGTCAATATCAAACTTAGTCCTAGGTTTTCTCTTGTTGTGGCGACCGGCGGTGAGCTCGATCTAGAAGAGCAAACAAAAATCTTCCTGATGAAAACAAGGCACATACGCATTCCTACATTTACTCTTACTTTTTTTACTATATATATACATAATACATGTGACGGCGCGCCAAATATTAAGCAGCGTTAAGTTTTAGGTGTCCTCGCTTGTTCGGCCGCGTATATATACTTGTCGCAGAGGCCGTATTGAGTATCTCACAGTGACTCACTAAGAGCTAGCTAGCTAACAGAGCGGCCAATCAACCGGACAAGATGAGCGTGCCGATCCCCGGGAAGTCAGAGTGGCCGGAGCTGGTGGGCGTTAATGCAACGCTGGCGGCGACGGCGATCGCCCACGACAGGCCCGATGTAGCCGTGGAGGTGCTCCCGCCGGGGCGCCCATCATCCCGGACTATAACCCCTCGCGCGTCCGCGTCTTCATCGACGGCAGCAACACTGTCATCAAGACCCCCGTCATTGGCTAGCTCGGGCTCTAGCTAGCCAGGCACCTGCAGGCCGGCCACCAGCAGCGGCAGCAGCTGCTTCTTTGTTTGGAGTCGTCAGGGCACTCATAATGCATGTCATAGACTATACGGTAGATTCTGCATTGTGTCTGCGCTTGTGTCGTGTCATCGTTATCTGCTCGTCACCGCAGAGCTCTACGTGTTTTTGTGACCGGCGTGTAACGGAATAAATACCTGCGTCTACTAGCTGTTGCACCTGTTGTGCATGGCCTCGCTGTCGGCTGGGACGGACATGCATGTGTATGTGTGATTTACCGGCAAGCCATCCAGTGCTGTTCATGCAATTAATGTTTGTCTTTAACCTCTCGCACTCTCTGTTTATATAGTTACTAATTGATCCATCTAGATTCCTAAATGGGTTTTGGTATGTTTATATTGATGGCGATGCAATCACTACTACACAACAAGGATATTGTAACACTTTCTTGTAACATATCCATCGATGTGTTACAATGAAATCTCACAAGTAACACAAAAATAGAGTGTTACAGACTTCGGTTGTAACACAAAAAACACTTGTTTCATAAAAATGTGTTACTGACAATAATTTTAGTAACACAAAATTAGTGCTACAAGCAAAATGTTACAATAGAGCACTACGTTGTAACACATAAATGGAACATATAAAGTATGTTACAAATATACGCCATGTAGTAACAGAAAATAATGTTACAATCCAAGTGTTACAAAGATTTGTAGAGCAATCGTCCGGTAGACTCTTCACATCGCCCACACTCGTGCGCACATGTTCCCTCACGATGGATACAGATGTCTTCGAATCCCGCTCCTGCTCGCTTGCTTTCCCTAGCACGAAAAAAATTGCTATCTGAGACTATAATTGTCACACTCCGTGGTTTTGGGACTCTAATCGTTAACTTAAAAAAAAATTGACCTCAAAATGTTGGATACTTGATTTTGTTGCCATAATGTATATTGTCCCTTTTTTAGTATTCTCCATATATTTGGCACATGACATGGGCTCGCAACGAGCAGGCTGACTGAGCACCACAATTGAGCTTAAAATTATGGAACGATAAACAAATAAAATAATTTAATATTGAACACGATAGAAATTACGGGCATAAAAATTCTTGGCATGACACAATAATAAGCTCAATAATCGTGAGTTCATCTCACAAATCCATGAATTATCCTAAACATGTTTATCTCATGAAACCATAGTTTTGTTCCAAAGGAGTTCCATCACATATCAAATAAAAAAAATTATAAATACATGTCATCACAGATAAAATCATTCATCTGATATGTAGCCTTTGCTTTGGTGTCATCTATTTTGGTGCAGATGTAGTAGGCATCCTCATAGGACTAAGTTTGTGAAGAGTTGCTCTCCTTACAGGAACATAACCTAGCTGCAAAAAAAGTATGGTACAACAATTAAATGTATGATAAGGCTTATCGCATGGTAAATGTGTTAATTTTCATTACCTTCTAGGGACCCTTCATGGACCACTGAATAAATGAGCATGCACTTCAAGAGTCAGGTGCTGCACGACATGAACTAAGATTGGTCATTCAATTCATTGCCACTGGCATCTGCAACATCACTGGCATCCACCGTGGTCCCCTCAATGTCACTTCTCGTCCATTGATGTCTTACATTTGCATTATTGAACATATCTCCAAGGTGTGTGACATGGAATGGCTCATTTTCTACATCATCTTCCCATTCATCAAAACCTGTATCATATATATCTCTTGGTTTCATCTTCATGACTACAGACCACCCAGGGTTTTCTTTGTCTTGATCTTCAGAATAAAATACCTGGTCGACTTGGTTAGGAAAAAATGTACGGTTCATGACCAATATTTTCTCCCGTATGTATCAAGTGTGAGAAATTAACTAGTGTGTAGCCATCCTTGTCCTTCTTTATTCCTCTTTTTAGAAATAACATCAACCCATTCACATTTGAAAAGTACCACAAAAAATTTCCCAGAGTAGTTTAGCTCAATAATATCAATAATCCTCCCATAGTAAGTCACATCACCTAAAACTGGCTTGCCATCACTTGCACTGGCATAACTTGATGTTTTTGCAGTTACCACTACACCACTATTTTGTGTCACTCCATCCAATCGTTTAGGCCTAAAATGGAAACCTCGACTGTTGAAAGCACGATACCTTTTTGCAGCTTCAACTGGGCCACGAGCTAGCCATCTAATGTCATCTATAACACCATGAATGCCTTTTTCACTCTCTAACTGCATTATCTGTACAATTATACACACGTTCAGTTTGCACATTAGTGCTACATGTAAAGCATTTTGAGTTAAGGTACTTACATGGCTTCTAAACCATTTATGGAAGATCTCATTTTGGGTTTTCTCAACATCTCTTTTTGGCTGTAACACCCCGCCCTCCAAAGCCGCACCGCCGCACCCTTCAGAGGCGCGTGCGTACACATAGCACCTTGCTTACATTTTCGTCCTCGCCGTGGAAAAGGGTTAACCGAAGGTGATATGGCTGGATGGCGAAGGCTTATAAGTTGGCTCCACCCTTACTCAACTAGCAAGGTGGTACCAACATGTGCACTCTGCACTCATAGGCCACTCATGGGCCACATCAAATTGGGCGGGTGTCACATACACCCCCCTCAAAGGACTCGGCGTCCTCGTCGGCGCCAACTTGACCAGGACCTCCCCTCTTGGCACACGCGGCCGTGCGCCCGGGGCCGGCACATGTGCCATGCCGTGCACTCCGCGAGCCTACACGCCGCAATGAACCTCCATGTCCGCGCCTCGGCCCAAGACGCGCCCGTGGCCGCGAAGGTCGGCTCACGATACCACTTTATGTAACACCCGGCCCAATAAGGATGTGGCCCAAGAGGGGGCCTATGAGTGCAGAGTGCACATGTTTAGTACCACCTTGCTAGTTTAGCAAGGGTGGAGCCAACTTATAAGCCTTTGCCATCCAGCCATATCACCTTCGGGTTAACCCTTTTACACACGGCGAGGACGAAAGTGTAAGCAAGGTGCTATGTGTACGCTGCGTGCGCGCCCCTCGGAGGGTCAGGCGGTGTGGCTTTGGAGGGCGGGGTGTTACAAGTGGTATCGAGCCGACCTTCGCGCCACGGGCGCGTGCGGGCCGAGGCGCGGACATGGAGGTTCATTGCGCGTGTAGGCTCGCGGAGCGGCATGGCACATGTGCGGGCCCCGGGCGCACGGTCGCGTGTGCCAAGAGGGGGGAGGTCCTGGTTAAGTTGGCGCCGACGAGGACGCCGAGTCCTTTGAGGGGGGGGTGTATGTAACACCCGGCCCAATAAGGATGTGGCCCAAGAGGGGGCCTATGAGTGCAGAGAGTGCACATGTTTAGTACCACCTTGCTAGTTTAGCAAGGGTGGAGCCAACTTATAAGCCTTTGCCATCCAGCCATATCACCTTCGGGTTAACCCTTTTACACGGCGAGGGACGAAAATGTAAGCAAGGTGCTATGTGTACGCGTGCGCCCCTCGGAAGGGCCTGTGCGGTGCGTCTTTGGAGGGCGGGGTGTTACACTGGCTCTACGTCCAGTACCTTTTCTGAAGATCTCTTCGGCATGAGCTCTACAATTTACATGTAGGAAGAATTATGGGAGACATCAAAATAAATTTATGTTTCTAATTTTGAAATATTACCTAAGGTATGGATGGACATGAGAACAATTGAATAGCGCATATCTATGTGCTTGTACTTTAGCCAAACCTCTCAGAACATAACTACATGGCTTTCCAAGTGGTTTCCCAGGATGAGGAAAAAGAGTTGATGCATATCTAGTAGAGCATTGAGGTGATTCATCATTGTCTTCATTCCGTGAAAGACTATTAGACAGGGTCTCAAAACCATCAAGAAATGTTGAACAAAAGTGCATAGCCTCACTTGCTAGAGCTGATTACGCAATGCAGACCCTCCGGATGAGCTCTATTTCTCACGGTTGACTTCAAAACACAAAGGTAACCTGCACAAACTAGTATAAATTAATAAAAAATATAATTTAGCATGCAAAGAGAAGGTACCAAACATGGGTCTTAATTTTTTATAAGGAGAACATACCTTTCCACAAAATACATTGACCGATAACATACAAGACCACCTATTTTTGCCTCTGTTGCTAAGTGAAGAACAAGATGCACCATGATAGTGAAAAACCCGGTGGGAATATCATCTCCATCCGACATAATGTCACAATGATTCGTTCCTCTAACTTCTCAAGTTCATTAACGTGGAGAACTTTTGCATTCAGTTCTCTAAAATATCCACATAGATCAAATAAGACTGATCTAACTTCATCCGGAAGAAGACCTCTCAAAGCAAGTGGCATGAGTTGTTGCATTAGTATGTGGCGAGTCATGACTCTTTAGGCCTGAAAATTTTTGCTTGACCAACATTTACACATCTAGAGATGTTACTAGAATAACCATCTGGAACTTTTATGTCATGAAGGACTTTACAGAATTGTTGCTTCTCCTCTTTAGACATGTTGTACAAAGCAGGAGGCAAGTAATACTTACCATTAGCCTTTTTTTGTGGATGTAGATCTGGCCCGATGTTCATTTCTTCCAAGTCTTTCCTTGCCCTGTAGATTGTCCTTTGATTTAGCCTCCATTTCTAAAAGTGTCCCAACTGTATTTTCACACACATTCTTCGATATGTGCATAAAGTCAAGATTGTGTCGTAGCAGATTATACTTCAAGAAGACAAACAAAATAGGCCACTAACACCCTTCCGGGTTTTAGACTTCTCAAAATCACTAATTGATTTTATCTTTTCCAAAAGAGATTCCCAGGAATAAGAAATAGGCCTAGATCGATGCTCTTCGGTTCCATCAAATGAACTAGCATCATAACGGAACTCATGGTCAGCAGGTAGAAATCGTCGGTGTTCCATGAAACATTGCTTGAAACCATGTTTTAGGCGCATTGAACCTATTTCATCATCACAGGACACACAACCCAGCTGTCCCATAACACTATACTTTGCTAGTAACCCTGTCCCCGGGGTAGTCACTCCACAAGTATGCAATCTGTAGCATAAAGCTGAAATCTCTCATCTCTAGATGATACATATGTAGACATACCATCCTCAAACAACTCATTTAGCTCATCATAAACTGGCTGCATAAATGTATGGAAGTCCTTTCCGGGGTAACCCGGGAATTATTAGAGTGAGCATAAGAGAAGAAGCTTTCATGCATAACCATGGTGGAAAGTTGTATGGTACTAATACTCTTGGCCAACAACTATGTTTAGAATTCCAGTTCCCATATGGGTTGAAACCATCTGTTGCTATTGCAAATCTCATGTTTCGAGAATCTGATGCAATGTGAGGGTGGAGAGAATCGGTGATTTTCCAAGCTTCGATCGCCAGGATGGCGCAAAAGCACCATCCTTTATACGCTCCTCATCATGCCATCTAGTTAACTTGGCTGTTTCCTTGTTCATAAAAAGCCTTTTAAGTCTAGGTTTGATTGGAAAGTAACGCAATACCTTATTTGGGGTTGCCTTTCTTCTTTCCTTTTTGTTAATATTGTTTCATCCGGCTTATTTTTCCATCTTGAAGCTTTGCATTTTGAACGTAAGTCATCATCTTTCTTGTCTTTCCGATAGAGCTGGCAATTATTTGGACATACATGAATCTTCTCATATTTAAGGCCAAGTTTTCCAACAATCTTTCGAGCCTCCACGAATGTTTTTGGTATCTTTGAACCATTTGGGATAGCTAGCTGTAAGATCTGAAGTAGATCATTAAGCGATTTATTACTCCACTTGTTGGTTGACTTCACATGAAACAACAAGACAAGGAAAGAAAGTTTTGATAGCTCACATCCTTCCCATAAAGGTATATCGGCATCCCTAAGCAAATCCAAGAAAGCTTCGTTTCCGCATCCGGTCCATCTTCGGGTGATGCATGAGGTCCATTTGTGTAATCTCCGGTCTCTATATATCCAAAGGCTTCATGAACTACTTGACGATATTATTGTTTAAACTTGGATGTGCCGGCTCGAGCCTTTGTTTTTTTTTTTCTTTTTTGAACATGACTTTGAATCTTTGTTAGCGAGAGATATAAGATCTTTGTTTCCCCATGACAACCCCATATAGTGTATCCACGCAGCATTCCATGACACACTAAGTGATCATACACTTTGTTTCTTGTATCTCAGTAACTTTCTGTTGACACATTTGACACATGGGCATTGAATCTTTGCATCAGACCTTTTCCCACTATAGGCAAACTCAATAAAACCACGTACTCCAGCTATGTATTCATCACTTGGTCTTTCAGATTGTAAGAACCTCTTAATGGCACTTAAGTCCATTAATTAAGCGAAAACAAGAAATACTATCAATGCATTAGTTTGTTTATCCTTGTTATGAGTGATGAAAATGTATAAACAGTAGCAATAAGAAAATATATTCGAATTGTTCACCTTGTTTTAACTTTAAGAACCAAAATAGCCTTCGGATGGGACTGCTATGATTCTAGTGGCCTAGAAATATAACCACTCGATGATGAAACAATTTGACTATTTCTTGAGGACTGCTATAAGAAAAATGTTTGGGAGAAGAATTACAAAGAATAATTTGCAAGTATAGCATGTACAGGAAAAACATGGGATTTAACTCACTTGGCAATGCCCTTGCAGAATGTTCGTAATACTTTATGCAAATTTGGTTCTCTCGAACCGGGAACTCGGATTTGGTTCATTGCAATAAAATGTGCTACAGTTGTAAGTATGAAAATAAATTGCATGTGAGTTATGCATTGAGGTATGATTTTTATTGAAAAAATTCAGCTCTGTTTTCCATGATAATATATTGAAGATAGCATCTTGATACTCCAATGATAATATAAATTGGTTGTCGATGAATTCAGTTTGTGCCTTTGCTAGTGCTAGTAGTTTCCACCACACCGCTTGTGAAGATATCTTTGTTAGCAAAGGCATGGAAGTAATTCTATTAGCTGGCCATTAACAGCTAATTATCTTCAATATGCTCTACTTGAAGGAGTATCACATTGAGAACAATTCTCGTGTTTCACGGCCGCAGATCCTAATCTGTATGCGGCATCACTTTGTGTGATTTCGGTTAAGTAGAATAACAACCTATGTGATGCAATATCCCTAGGTGCAAGTAGAGCATGTCTAAAATTTTAGTATCATAATTGTTGACCAATTACTTTTACTTTCTTTGGAAATGTCCGATATGGTTCAGAAGACTTTACCTATGACCCAAGTGTATGATCCAAGAATGAATTTAACATGTATTTATATTCTGTACACACACCCATACGACCACGCAAATTGCATTGCCCATAGACTATCGAGTTTCGATAGGCAGCCACTAACATGTATTTATTATCAATGCACAGAGAATTGTTGGAAACCGACGCGCACTTGGTACTTTTGGTTACTGAGGAAATCAAAGGGAGTACTAGGTTCAAGGGCTACGAGAATTTGGAGCACTTAGAAATTATGTTTGACTAGGTGAGTGCTAAGAACAGATGTCTGTCTTTGTTAGAGATTGACAATGTACTTAATTCATAGGTTGAGATCTAACCTTTTTTTTCCTTTTAAACTGAGATCTAACCTTTTTCCCTTTTAATTAAGAAAGAATCTACCAAAAGGAATGCAAAGTGATTCAGATAATTATTGGTCATAGGTATAAAAGAAACAAAACCAAGAAAGATTCCCGCAGCAAGAGGTCACATAGTGGCAAATAGCAAATGACTTTTTATGTGATAAACTTAGAACATTGTGCGAATTTCTATATTGTAGGAATTAATCCAATGTCTAGAACAAATTTCAGAAAATCTTAACTTGGCTGAAGGACAATGGAACTAAATCAGGAACATGCAAGTACCCACATGAATTTCGGCACGTCGCGATGCGAGACCATCCCCGCCGGTGGCCGTGGAAGCCCATCGCCACGCCCATCGCGAACCGCAGCCCGCAAACCGTAAATCGCTGAAGACAGAGTTCTTCCCGCGATGTTCTTTGTCACTACTGTCACATGGGGAACCGAATGTTCAGGAGCAGATAAAGTATACAATATAATGATGCACCATCTTTCATCAACAACATACATAGTTCGCCACTGAACTGAATTGTGCAACGTTTCGAATGAGAACCCGAATCAAGCAAATGTAATCACATAGCTGTGGCAATTAGTCATCTGTCACATGGTGAACTGCATATTCGGGAGCAGAGAGAAAAGAGTACAATACATTGATGCATGTTTAATGCTAAAATGTTTCGACACTCGACATTTTCGTAAAAAATATGTAGACCGTAGTAAATAAAACATGTTTATGGCTAAATTGCATGTTGCATGGATGGTGTTTCCAGCAACCTAGTTCATCTAATAAAATAATGAATTGAGTAACATTTCAAATGAAAATTCATTCCTAAGGAAAACAATATTCAAACTATCACATAGAATGGCAACGAGTCACTCTGCAACATAGGGAGTGAACATTTAGGAGCGATAACCGAGTACAATATATCGATGCACCATCCGAATGAACTACTACCTAAGGTAAAAATGAAATTCCCCATGACTGAATTGATTTAGAGTCCTGCAGAAACTATAACAGACCACCTCATCTATCTACATGTCCAAACCTAAGTAGAGGTCAATCTTCATCTGGTGTTTCCTCATCATCATTGTTTCCATATCTCCAGCCATCTTCAATGTTGTTGCCCCCTTCTTCTTCGGTCTCTTCACTATCAACCGGCGGATTGCAGCTGTGGCGCAACTCTTGAGGTAATATATGACGCATTCTGTTTTTTACCCGGATTATTGAGTCCGTTCGGCAAATATTTCACCGCTCAGAAGTGAATAGAGATTTTGGTATAGTGTGTCATATGAATAGCTCGCTAATTTACTCAACAAGTCAAAGTACATATAAAATTTTCCGTTCATAGCGATTGGCTAAAGATATGTGTACTCGATTGTGTTATACGAAAAAGAACGACAACCGTACATATGGTCCGATGAACCTACCAGTGGTGCTTGCCTCATATGGGCGTGTGAACTTATTTATCCTTATGGCACTTTAGTCTAACTGTTACTATTCTGTTATCTTTATTCTAATTTTCTACTACTGCTATATTTATTTAGATTGAGCAACCATGGCGGTGGATAATTGGACCATAAATCTTGAATTTCATGGAGCGGTGAAAGAGAGAAACATGTACAAATGGAAATGGATAGAGATAAGATTTGCTACTTCGACTTGATTGGTTTGATCGAGCAAAGTATGGGTACTCATCAATCGACTATATATACTGCAAGAGAAAAGATAGCTTGGTTGTAATAGAACAAGATCATGAACTGATGAAGATAGTTAACGAGTGTGAGAGCGAAAAGATGATTAGCTTGTTTGTGACAAAGGAGAGGCTGGCCACTTTAGCGCCTACTAGGTCCAACAAAGAACCATCCAAATCTGAACCAAAAGAACCTAAAGGTATTAGAATGAGCATATAATTTACTCTTCTATATCTATGTCAGATTATTCAAGTACAACTTAACTATTCCAAGTCATAATAGTCATCAATGCTTTATTTTCATCTAGGATTAGCCTGCTCGCCCCCCACCCGGTAAGTGACTTAATTAATACTACCTTGACAATATGATCTTCGACATTTTGTTTAATATAAAGATTACATATGTGCTTTATTATATTCAACATTTGTTTAGCAGGAAGAGGAGGAAAGAAGAAAAAGGAAGGATTAAACTTAATGCATACTTGAAGCACCATATGCTAACGAGGTTGAGCAATGCGATGATGAGAACGAGAACACACATCAGTACAGATGTAGTTAGATCAATTTCATTCATATGGACTGTATCTTTAGTTCTTTGGACATCACTATCATTCTATTTTTAATAGGTGATGGTGATGAAGTACCGAATAGGCGAAAGGGGACTGTTTTAACACATATTTGGGATCTACGATGGAGATAAAATAGTGGTAAAATGTAATAAGCTTGGACAACCCATAGGAAAAGAAGGTGGACTTTTAGGCCAATTTTTGGGCACAATAGCAAGAAATGGTGGTTCTTGTCAGTTGGTGCCAAAGATTGGAGAAAAGTTAAGAAAGACAATGGGAACACCATCATTCAATTTGTACAGGTTAGCTTTCCAGGATATAACGTGGTGAATTTAAGTACTTGTTATCATGTCATGAAGTCAAATTCATTAATTGGTGACTTCATAATTATTTTAGACAAAGTTCCTATATCCTCGTTCATGTGAGAAATGGATATTCAAATCAATTGGAAGAGATTGGAGAAAGTACAAGGCAACATTAAAAAAGACACTATTTAATCCAAAGAAGAAAAGGTGCGCATTGAACAAGCGTTGTCCATGATGATATTGTTGAAGATGAATGGAAGGCCCTAGTAAGCTATTGGAAGTCCAAAGAAGGAAAAGTAAGGCACCACTATTTACACTGTTTGATACTTTTTACTACCTTTATCTATACTATTGTTGATTTCTACAAGTATAATGGTTCATTATTCATTAATTTACTTTTCTTGTAGACCCTTAGTGAAAAGAACAAATTAAGTCGTGAAATGAGGAAGACAACACATACATCGGGTACAAAGAGTTACGCTCGTTGGTCTGAGGATATGGTGAGTCATCTATTCTTAAAAAGGTATATATGATTCTTCTTACATTTAACATACCGCTATTTCTACAGAGGCAAGTCGATCCCTGAAAAAAAAAACAGCCACATAGAGGAAAGGTTTACCTAGCCACTCACAGGAAAAAGGGAAAAAGGGATAAATGAGCGGCGGTATGCTACATGCACATAGGAACTATTTTGCAATATGCGATTATTTTTGCTTTATAATGTGTGGATTTCTTGGTTTTAGGTACAATTGGAAAATCTCCTAGACACACAACCGGAGTTAGCACAAAATAGTGAGGGAAGAGTTGCATGGGAAGGTGACGCATTACATCGGGTGTTGGGAGAAGAAAAAGCTGGACAAGTGCATGGCATGGGGTTGCTTCCAGTTCCTAAACAAGTTTATGGTCGAAAAAACAAAGCATTTTAAGGACATTGATATAGTTTCGCAGGGTGGCTCATCCGTTGATGTAGAGACTCACATGTTGGAAGAAATAAGGCAACTCAAAGAGCGTTGTAGTATGCAAGACAAAGTTATTGAAGAAATAACAAACAATCGAAGGCACAATGAGAATCAAGAAGCAACAATGGTAAGAATGTACGTTTTAATTTGGAACTCCATATTGAAATGTATCACTCAAACTTTATGTCTTTTCTAGGAAAATTGTGCTAGGAGTGACCATAACAATTCATTAATCAAATAGTGAATTCTAAAAGAAAGGTATTTGCTCTATTTTCTATGTTTTCACCTAATCTTGTCTTTTGGCTTTAATATTGTTTCAAAATTTTAGAGAGTTCAGTGTGTCTTTGTACCCAACCAAAAGGGGCGATTCCTCAAACACAGTGATGCATTGGTAAAGTCCCTTGCTTATTTATTTGATACTTGTTCATCCATAAGGGATTTTTGTATCAACTAATGCTACTTCTTTTTTGTCCGCTAGAATAAAGAAACATATGAATCTGAATTTAGTGATGATGACAATCTACTTTTATCGAGAGAAAAGGTTAGTTTCTTGTATTTAAAAACAACAATATACACTTAGTTTATTACATGTTAATAACTTTACCTAGTAATTATTATTTGAATGAATTTGAATTTGAATTGGAATCGTGCCAAAGTGACAATAATGATAAGGAAATAGAACAAGCAGAAGCATAGGCAATATTGCAACGACGCCTCAATAATGATTCTAGACAAATAGAGGTACACACTATCAATGTACATTTGAATGAAATATATTAGACTTGTAATGCTACTTATTCAAGATGTCTAATATTGTAACAATGTATAAATACAATTGAAATTCTCTTTGGTTCAGTTTGATTCTTGTCAAAGGAGTTCCACCACAAGTAGAATAATATCAAGTAAACAAAAGGTATCTATGAACCACACTTTCTTTGTCAAATATTAGAATTTTTGTCTTATTATTTCATACTTTATTTTAATGTGTAATTTAAGGGTCATCACCGATGTCCTAGAGAGACTAGAACCATTGCACACCGGGAGGTAGCTAATGACAAGGCTACAAGCTACAGGAGTCAAACCCCTAAACAGCTTTCTCTTATGAAGGTAGATGAACAATATCACTTGTTCTAATTGCATGATCATGATGTACAGCCGAGGGTTGTTGGTCACTAAGAGATTCTGGTCAAATTAATGTAGGTTGGGTCCACAAAGTGCTACTAATGACTTCAAAATATCCTAATAAGGCAAATGTGGCCTATGCAACTCTCTTGAGCACTAATCCAGAAGACATTGTTGGTGGAGTTAGGATAGGAGCTCAATTCTACAAAGTGCGTATCAATCATCTTTGTATCAAAAGATGAGCCATTAGTGAGGCCTATGCCTAGGTGCAACAATATTGGTCATGCTCAAGCTAAAGGAGTTCCAATTGCTTGGCCTTTGATGTTTGTATGTTCAAAGCTACCTTTCCTAACTTTGCATCCATGTATATTTGTGGCTTAATTTGCAGTGTTACAACTTACATTTTCTTTGCAGGTTGAAATGATTAATGGTTGAATTCCTACATCAATGTGTACAAGAATAAGAAATGGACTTTAGGGATCCAAGCTAGTTCTTGAATTTTTCTTTCTAGTATGAACTATGTGTGTTTCCTCTCTAGAGCCACATCGTTATGTACATATACTATGATTTGTTTTGAACAAGAACTATATGTTTGAAATCATTTCTATAATACATGGACCATGTATGATTATGGAAATGTGTGGTTTATGTGACTTCACAATATATTTGTGTGATTATATAATAATACGTGTGCTACATGTATAGGCGAAACAAATATTTGTTCCATAATCCGAATATGTTACGATGGAAATAAAAAAAGTGTTACAATACATATATAAAGATGTTACAATCCGAATATGTTGCAAACCATATTGTGCTCTACATAACGTACATGTGTTACTAGAACTAAAAAAAGTGTTACAACCGACATCCCTGTAACACAAGGCGAATGTTCCAATAGATAAATAAATGTGTTGCAAACTATGTACTCTATCATATTGTGAAGTGTTACTAGAGAAAGAAAAAGTGTTACAACAAAAATCATTGTAACACTAAACAAGTGTTACTTGTAGAAAGAAAAGTGTTACAACAAAAATTATTGTAACACTAAAGAAGTGTTCTTTGTAGAAATGAAAAAGTGTTACAACAAAAAATCATTGTAACACTAAAGAAGTGTTCCTGTAGACAAGTATAATGTGTTACAATAAACTTAGTCTATAGTAACATAGGCAATTGGAACACAAAATAAAATGTGTTACTAACAGAGCTAGTAACACTTTTTCCAACCTATAGTAACACAAGTTGGCGTTACTATATCCCCTGCGCTGTAGTAGTGAATTAGAAATCAAAGAGTATTTGTGAGATGCCAACAGAACTATAAGAGTAGTCTCTCTTCCTCCCCTTTCTGTCATATTCAGTGTAGTCAGAGTAGCTAGCCTTTTTGTTTTGTTTTGGTTATACCCTGTAACCAGTTCTTCTTTAACAGAAAATGAAAAAATCAAGTAGGGCCGAGCCCTGCTTCTTTCTTTCAAAAAAACTATAAGGGAACATGGGTGGCTGACAACACAAGGAAACCCCCAAAATTAAATGATTTTTTAAATTTAATTCTTTATAATCAATATTCACTACTACAAAAAGCGTACTATAGGAATGCTTGACTTTGACTTTTTTTTTTGTTTAGGGCGGTTCTTAACACGAGCCACCCCTACAGCGGGCACTAAGGCCCATTTGAGAGACTAGCCGCCCCTAGTAATGTCACATTAAGGACGACTGGTGTTACGAGCTGCCCCTACTATTATTAGGAGCGGTTTAATATCCAGTCGCCCCTACTAATGTTCATAGTAGCGGCGGCTCTATATTGAGGTACCCCTACAGTGGGTTGCCGAATATTAAAACGAGACACTGAACATTAAATTTTTAAAATAATTCCGCCTTAAAATGTGAGGTTTGAATGCCTAAATTTCAAAATTTGAATTTTCAAACTTCTTCAGATGAAAAAACTTTCTAAATAAGAATTCTACATTTCGAAAATATATGAAACTTTGTAGTTGACCACTTTTTAATTTGAAATCATATAGTCATGCAAAAGCTACGTTCAAATGTCTAAAATTCAAATTTCGTAAATGACCCTCGGATTGAGAAACACCATGAATGAAAGTTGTAGATCTTGAAAAGTTATGAAACTTTGTAGTTGACGACTTTTTGAATTGAATGCGTATAGGGCCTCGAATAGTCAATTTTCACTCGAATTTATATAATATATGGGGATCCGGAATAGAGTATGGACACATAGACATGTGTAGTGCGGTGGTGGGGACTCTCCGTGACTCTGCCCCGCGAACGCAACATTTGCAAAAAGCATGAAAAAATGACCATGTGTAGGTGTTGTGGGTGGTTGACCGGTGGGGGACTCGCCCGATTAAAAAAATATTTTGCTATTTCTAGAATACACGGTAGGGGCGGCTCAAACTGTAGGGGCGCAACCGCTCCTACAAAAACACCACTATAGGAACGGAGAGTTAGGGACGGTTTCAACCGCTCCTACAAAGTGGCTTACGAGCCGCCCATATAGTAACCTTTTGTCACTACTAGATTGAAGAACTTCGGTGGCGGGCAAAATGGATTTACGGTGGCGGTTTTTCTGCCCGCCACCGACGTAGGGTCACGGAAAAATTGTGGAACTTTGGTGGCGGTTTTTTGGCCGCCACCGTTAATAAAATAAAAATAAATAAAAACCCACAAGCCCATGGGAGCCCATCCGGGCCCCCGCCCGCAAGCCCATCGCCGCTGCCACCGTGGTGCCAGCGCCGCGCCGCCGCTGGGTCGCCGCCGCTACCGCTAGATCCATGCTATTGGGCCGCCGCCATCGCTAGATCCGCGCTGCCGGCATCTGCTAGGCCGTGATCCATGCCGAGAAGGCCGTCACCGAAGGCGCCGCTGCGTCGGATCTCGCGCCGCCGGGCTGTATCCGCGGATCAAAGCCGCAGCCACGGAACAACCGCCCGCGCCGTCGATCCGGCCTGGATCGGGCGGATCGAAGCCGCAACCACTGAGGCGCCATCGCGTCACGGATTCGCCACCGTCGGGCTGGGGATGGTGCCGGTGGAGGGAGCTCGCGCCGCCGTGCCGCCATCGAGGCCGGGATGGAAGGGGAGGCGACGGAGGAGGCCGCCCGTGCCGGCTTGTTGCACCGCTCACCGTCACCGCTCGAAGCCGCCCGCCACGCCGCCTCTCGCGCCTCCACATCGCCCGCGCTGCCGCCGCACCGGCGAGGAATGGAGAGGGGAGGGAGGAGGCCGGGTCGGTGGTCGAGCTAGGGCGCGTGGTGTCGGGGAGGGCAGCCGCCAGCGCTGCCAGCGTCGGGTCCGGGAGAGGAGGTGGCTGCGGGAGTGAAGAGGGAGGTGCGGCCGAGTGTTAGGGTTAGAGAGTGGAGTGTTCCTTTTATACACTTGAGGTCATAGTGGGCTCAAAGGGCCTTATTGGGCTGAGCCATTGGACTTTCTTTACGGTTAATCGATTTACCATGGCGGATTTTTAACCGTCACCAGCATTGAAAAAAACCGCTATGGTAAATCACAGCATTTACCGTGGCGGTTTTTGAGCCATTAATGTTTTTGAAGTGCGATGCAAAATCCGTTCTGTAGTAGTGTGTATTAGTGATTTAAATAACAACACCTAGAAAATTATTTGCACGCCATAGCTCTTTGGTCGCGCTAGAGCACCTGGCACGACAAGAGCACTCTGTAGCGCCACAGAGGTTGGCACGACAGGGATCTCCAGGTGCTTATATATGTACAAGGCACCTCCTAGGATTTCGCGTTGTGGCGATCGACGGGTGACGGTGAAATCTATATATAAGACTGGCCACAACATAGAGAAATGTCGATGATTGGAATGCTTGAGAGCAGGTTGGAGCATCGATTCAAACATTGTAGCTTGCGACGCTCGAACAAAATAAGTTGGCATCAAGGCACGTTTGCATGCATGCTGACAATTTGGGTCCCACATATATAGCAAATCATCGATGGTCACACTGCAGCCAATCATTTTCTTGCATCATATGAGTTGTCCTACAAAGATGATTTTCATCATCGGTGACGTTGTGACCAGTCTAAAATCAAACAAAAACTCCCTGATAAAACGATGTGACGATGTGCCAAAAAATGAAGCAATGTTAAGTTTGAGGCGCCCTCGCTTGATGGGCCTATATAGATACATGTGTGTCGTAGAGGCAGTATTGAGTATCAGAAACACGCATAGACTAGCTAACCGAGCGGCCGACCAGACAAGATGAGCCAGGTGATCCCCGAGAAAGCGGAGTGGGATGAGTTGCTGGGCGTTAATGCGACCCTGGCAGCGACGACGATCTCCCACGAAAGGCCCGACGTGGCCGTGGAGGTGCACCCGCCGGGGTCGCAAGTCCCCAAGGACTACAACCCTTTGCGTGTCATCCCTCTACGTCGACGGCAGCAACAATGTCTCCCAGATCCCCGTCATCGGCTAGGGATCTAGCTGGCCAGGCAGCATGTAGGCTGCACAATAAATGCTAGCAGCAGCTGGTTTGTTTGTTTGGAGTCATGTCTGTCGTCGTCTACGGCGGATCGATTGTCAGTCATCACGGTGCGGCGATCGAGCTGTGTGTGTGTGGTGTAATGGAATAAATACCTGCCGCTGTTGCCTGTTGTAATGAAACCCACTCTTAATGATCGTAATACCTATGAAAATTTAAAAATTCTCGGCTGGGACATGGATGTGTACCGGTGATATTACCAGCAATTCATACACTAGTGCTATACTGGTGTTGATACAATGCTTGTCTTCTACCCCTCTCTACTCTCTCTTGATATATATCTAGGACCCCAAAGTGAGTGTAGGTGGTTTTGGTGTACTGAGACCCTGTCCAAATGGCGAATTTATGCTAGTTTTGTGTATATTAATTAGCATGACAGCTCAGCTTTTTGCTGACGTGGCTAAGGATTAATGAAGAAGGAGAGGACTAAGATGGAGAAATGATTTCTTCGGGAAGGAACTAAGTCAGTGGTAGTACCACTGCTGCTCGAAACAACCAAATCTCCGTTGGGGAGCAACGATTCGTTCCTATACCTTCCCTTCCCAATCCGCTGCGCCGCAACCACGATTTCTTCGCTCGCGCACGCCCTTCCCCCGGATGCCTTGCACGCGCTCGCCCTTTCCCAGTGATGCTTTCGATCTAGTTTCCCGCGCCTCAGCTGAGCGCTGCGGCGATGGATGCACTCCATGAGTTCCTGGCCGAACAGTAGCGACCGGAGGAAACCGGATGCAGCTGGTGGAAGGGAAGGTGGGGTAGAGCTGGTCCAGGAGGACCGGCAGCTGAGCCAGTTTGGAGGAGGTCATCCGCCTTGTCTCCACTTGTAGCTCAGGCTCTACCGCCGGCGCCGTAGCCTCTGTATCGTGTGCTCGACGCTCTACACAACGCCTATCTAAAGAAGACCGACCCCGAGTGCCCGCGCAACTGCTAGAGGGAAACAGAAGAGCGCTCGAGATGCTGGATGCACTGCCAGCGCGGACGCCTACTCCATCTGCGTGTGCTGCCGGCATGCTTGCCTGCTCCTCTAGATGCGCTCTCTCCCTTGATTATGTAGCTTGCGTTGCTCAAACAACAAGTATACTTCGATCTTGCTTTGATATGTTAGAAACCTTAATTATGTAAATATTTTGTTGAGCAACATACAAAATCCCGATTTATGAATTAATTCTACGATCCGATCAAGACTGTTTGCCAAATATTGCTAAAAAAGATGACAATGTTTCTCAACAAAATATTTTTGTCGACGGTTGAACTAGGAGGATTTCTACTACAAAATAGTTTGAGGTTATTTATATCAAAATATGCAATGAAACTTTATCGTAGGATTCCTTTCCGTGCCAGATATAGTTTTATTGACACATGAGACTATAAAACTCCACTTCTTCTATATTTCAAGTGTTTGACTTTTTTGTTGTTGTTCGGACTGCGTGCAATTTTTTTTATAATATTGTTTGCCTATATATAATAATAAAGAGTAAATTGTACTGCAGGTACCTAAATTATTAGGTGTTTCCCATATAGGTACTTCAACTAAAAATGTAACTTCTAGGTACTCGAACTATATGTCTTATGCACCAAAGGTACAAAACACGCCACGCGCATACCAGGAGCTAAATTTCATAGTGAACATGATTAGGCTTTCCGTCGGGTTTGTTTATTGGCTGGATGCCTAGATGGCATGCCCCTGAGGTGCGATTTGGTCCATAGATCGCTGGGATAGGGCCGAGAAGTGGCAGTGCGAGAGGTTGACCATCCCCCCGAGCCTGGTTCCCGATGTTGATGCTCCCTCACGCCATGGACGGAGATAGATGATGACAAGCGGGGTCCACATGGAAGTAAGATAGCAAGAGGGGAGAAGATGGACACAAGGGTCATTTTTCATGGCCTGCACATGCTGGCGAGGGTGAGTCAGCGCCACCACGCCAGCTCCTAGTGCATGTGTGGTGTGTTTTGTACCTTGGTGCATGAGACAGATAGTTTGAGTACGCAGAAGTTACGTTTTTTAGTTGAAGTACCTATCTGGGAAACGCAAAATAGTTTAGGTGCCTACAATGCAATTTACTCTAAAATAAATAATGAATTATCTTAAGTATGTGAGTTTTTGTTTTAATTGTACCAGTTGATTGTGTAAAATTGTTGCTTGAAAACTTCTAAAAGTCGTACTCTTGTTTGAAGTAGGACGATAGTAGTACCTTGTTAGCTGCTTCGTCCTAGGATTCTAGCCCTTATTCGTCTCACACATCATGTCAATGTCAAACTTCGTGTTGTGGCGACCGGCGGTGAGCTCGGTCTAGAACAGCAAACAAAAACTTCTTGATGAAAACAAGGCACATACGCATTCCTACTTTTACTCTTACTTTTTTACTATATATACATGTGACGGCGCCAAAAATTAAGCAGCGTTAAGTTTTAGGCGTCCTCGCTTGTTCGGCCGCGTATATATACTTGTCGCAGAGGCCGTATTGAGTATCTCATAGTCACTCACTAAGAGCTAGCTAGCTAACAGAGCGGCCAATCAACCGGACAAGATGAGCGTGCCGATCCCCGGGAAGTCAGAGTGGCCGGAGCTGGTGGGCGTTAATGCAACGCTGGCGGCGACGGCGCACGACAGGCCCGATGTAGCCGTGGAGGTGCTCCCGCCGGGGGCGCCCATCATCCCGGACTATAACCCCTCGCGCGTCCGTGTCTTCATCGACGGCAGCAACACTGTCATCAAGAGCCCCGTCATTGGCTAGCTAGGGTTCTAGCTAGCCAGGCACCAGGCCGGCCAGCAGCGGCAGCAGCTGCTTCTTTGTTTGGAGTCGTCAGGGCACTCATATTACATGCCATAGACTATACGGTAGATTCTGCGTTGTGATTGCGCTCGTGTCGACTCGTGTCATCGTTGTCTGCTCGTCACCGCATGCCATAAGTGCACCGGTGCCGCAATCGAGCTCTACGTGTTTTTGTGTCTGTGGCATGTATCGGAATAAATACCTGCGTCTACTAGCTGTTGCACCAGTTGTGCATGGCCTCGCTGTCGGCTGGGACGGACATGCATGTGTGTGTGATTTACCGGCAAGTCATCCTGTGCTGTGCTACTAGTGTTCATGGAATTAATGCTTGTCTTTAACCTCTCGCTCTCTCTGCTTTTATAGTTATTAATTGAAAGTGCATCTAGGGGTGGCTCGTGTTAAGAACCGCCCACAAACAAAAAGGTCAGGCGTTTCCATAGTATGTTTTTGTAGTAGTGAATATTGAATAAAAAGGATTACATTTTAAAAAAAATCATTTAATTTTGGGGGTTTCCTTGTGTTGTCAGTCACCCATCAGTGGCCACTATGACCCGCCGTAGACCAGCCACCCCTAGTAAGATCATATTAAGGGCGGCTAGTGTTAGGAGCCACCCCTACTATTAGCGAGAGCGGTTCAATATCCAACCGCCCTACTAATGTCCATAATAGGGGTGGCTCTATATTGAGGCGCCCCTACAATGAGTTACCGAATATTAAAACGAGGCACTAAACATTAAATTTTTAAAATGATCTCGGATGAGAAAACTATGCCTCAAAATGTAAGGTTTGAATGTTTAAATTTTGAAATTTAAATTTCCAAACTTCCTTGGATGGAAAAACTTTGTAAATAAGAATTATACATCTCGAAAAGTAATGAAACTTTGTAGTTGACCACTTTTAATTTGAAATCATCTAGTCATGCAAAAGCTACGTTCAAATATCTCAAATTTGAAATTCAAATTTCGTAAATGACCTCTGATGGAGAAACACCCTAAATGAGAATTGTAGATCTTGAAATGTTATGAAACTATACAGTTGACCACTTTTTCATCTGAATTTGTTTAGAGCCTCAAATAGTCAATTTTCACTCAAATTTGTATAATATGTGGTGATCCGGAATAGAGTATGGACACATAGACATGTGTAGTGCGGTGGTGGGGACTCTCCGCGACTCTCCTCCGCAAAAGCATCATTTGCAAAAAGCGTGAAAAAATGACCATGTGTAGGGGTTGTGGGAGGTTGACCGGTGGGGGCCTCGCCCGATTAAAAAAAATGTTTTACAATTTCTGGAATTCACAATAGGGACGGTTGCATCACCAACCGCCTATAGGAACGGAGAGTTACGAGCGGTTTCAACCGCTCCTATAGTGGCTTACGAGCCGTCCATATAGTAAGCTTTTTGTAGTAGTGATTTTAATAACAACACCAGGAAAATTATTTGCAGGCCATAGCTCTTTCGTCGCGCTAGAGCATACGTTGGCACGACAGGGATCTCCATGTGCTTATATGTACAAGGCACCTCCTAGGATTTCGCGTTGTGGCGACCGACGGGTGACATTGAACTCTATATATAAGACTGTCCACAACGTAGAGAAATGTCGATGCTTGGAATGCTTGAGAGCAGGTTGGAGCATCGATTCAAACATTGTAGCTTGCGACGCTTGAACAAAATAAGTTGGCATCAAGGCATGTTTGTTCCACAATGACTAGTACAGCTGCATGGAAGAATATCACGTCTTATTACAAAGACCTCTTTGGCAAACCGGAAAATCTTGATATGTCCCTTAGGGAAGACCAAAACCTGGACATACCACAGGTTTCACCAGAGGAGAACGATATACTCATCAGCCCGTTCACTGAATCTGAAGTGAGGGAGGCGGTCTTCCAAATGGAGCATAACAAAGCTCCGAGCCCGGATGTTTTTCCTGTGGAATTCTATTAGGTGTTTTGGGGAGTAATTAAGGATGATCTTTTATCCTTATTTTCTGAGCTACATAGGGAAGCTCTTGATTTGTATAGCCTGAATTTTGGTATTATTACCTTAATACCAAAGGTAAATAATGCTAGTAAAATTCAGCAATACATGCCAATTTGTGTTCTTAATGTGAGTTTCAAGATTTTCACTAAAGTAGGCACAAATAGGCTTAATTTGGTTGCTCAAAATGTGGTGAGGCCAACACAGACTGCCTTTATGCCCGGCAGGAATATTATGGAAGGGGTCGTAATTTTACATGAAACCATCCATGAACTTCACACCAAAAAGAGAGACGGTGTCATTTTTAAAATTGACTTTAAAAAGGCATACGATAAAGTGAAGTGGTCTTTCCTACAACAAACACTAAGAATGAAACGTTTCTCACCCAAATGGAGTAGGTGGGTTGAAACAATGGTCACTGGAGGAAGCGTGGGGATCAAAGTCAATGATGACGTAGGTCCCTACTTCCAAACCAAATGTGGCCTCGCATGGGGAGATCCTATGTCACCAATCTTATTCAACATCGTTGCAGATATGTTAGCTCTTCTAATTAACAGAGCGAAAGCCGATGGACAAATAAGAGGTGTCCTCCCCACCGATAGATGATGGGTTGTCTATACTTCAATATGCAGATGACACCATTATCTTTCTTGATCACGACCCGCAGCAAGCACAAAATCTTAAACCGTTGCTTTGTGCTTTTGAGCAATTATCTGTGCTAAGGATCAACTTTCATAAGAGCAAAATCTTTTGCTATGGTGCAGCTAAAGAGATGGAATCCTTTTAAACTAATCTATTTGGATGCAATCTTGGGGAATACCCATTTAGATACTTAGGAATTCCAATGCACCATAGACAACTCCTGAACTCTGAATGGAGAAAGGTGGAAGATCATTTCAAACAGAAACTCTCTTGCTGGAAAGCAAAGTACGTGTCATATGGGGAAACTAATCCCGCTTAATTTAGTACTAAGTAGCCTACCTATTTTTATGATGTCTTTCTTCGAGATCCCTAAAGGGGCGATTAAAAAATTCGATCATTATAGATCAAGATTCTTCTCGGCAAGGCTCTTGAGTAAAAACATAGATATAGACTTGCCAGATGGGACATCCTATGTCGCCCTAAAGATCAAGGGGGACTAGGGATCCTTAATTTAGAATTGCAAAATAAATGTCTTCTAGCCAAATGGTTGGTTAACTTATTGAACATGGAGGGCATGTGGCAATCTCTTTTAAGGAATAAATACCTACATTCTAAATCCCTAACTCGGTGACAACCAAACCCAATGACTATCACTTTGGAGAGGCCTCATGCATATCAAAGATGAGGTGTTGGCTAAAGGTTCCTTCGATATCAGAGATGGAACCTCCACTAGATTTTGGGACGATATATGGGTAGGAGTTAAGTCTCCGAAAGATAGTTATCCATCTTTATATAATATAGTGCGGGATCCTCACGCAACCTGCCGCATAAAAGTGATGCATTCCATCCCTCTAAACATCTGTTTTAGGAGGGCTCGGTGGAAAACAAACTTACAGATTGGCTTAGTCTAGTATCATGAATCTCAAATGTCGAATTAATGGAAGGGCGGATTATTTTAGATGGAGCCTAACCAAATCGGGACTATTATCCGTCCGATCGATGTATCTTGACCTTATTGATACACAAACACCTTTTCGACATAAGAAGACTTGGAAGATAAAGATTCCTCTAAAAATTAAAATCTTTCTCTGGTTTTTTATAGGGGGTTGTCTTGACGAAAGACAATCTTGCAAAGAAAAAATTGGAAAGGAAGTCGGTGCGTATGTTGTAATGGGAATGAAACTATCCAACACTTATTCCTATCTTGTTCCCTTACCAAAATGATCTGGAGGATTATCTTCTTTGCTACTGGACTAACCAAACCTAGATCAATTAGCCATATGTTCGGGAATTGGCTAACTAATCAAAATAAAAAGATTAGAGATTTGATTTGGGTTGGGGTGGCTGCCATAAGCTGGGCTATCTGGAGATGCCGAAATGATGTGGTTTTTAATCAAAAGAAATCTAATTCTATTTTGCAGGTAGGTGCGTATTGGTTACGCTATTGGGCACAACTGCAGCGTAACGAGACAGCCAAGGAAGCACTCTCAACGATAAGCTAGAAATTAGAATTTATTGCTTTAGAGATATCCAATAAAGGATGGAAACATTTATATTGTTTGAACTAGCTTCCTGGTCGTTGTATGACCAAGACTTTCTCCTTTTTGTTTTCGTGAAAGTTTGTAATAATTGGCTGTGTACATCTTCGGATGTAGAGGCCGGATATTATTATCCGTTATCTAAAAAAAGCTGCATGGAAGAATAGGTGAGAGAAAGGCTGCTACATAGGGAGAAAAGAGGTTGCATGCATGCTGACAATTTGGGTCCCACATATATAGCAAATCATGGATGCTCACACTCGCCATCCATTTTCTTGCATCATATGAGTTGTCCTACAAAGATGATTTTCATCATCGGTGACGTTGTGACAAGTTTAACAGCAAGGAAAAACTCCCTGATGAAACGGTCCCACATATATAGCAAATCATCGATGCTCACACTGCAGGCATTCATTTTCTTGCATCACATGAGTTGTCCTACAAAGATGATTTTCATCATCGGTGACCTTGTGACAAGTTTAACAAGAAAGAAAAACTCCCTGATGAAACGATGTGACGGTGTGCCCAAAATTAAACAATGTTAAGTTTGAGGCGCCCTGGCTTGATGGGCCTATATAGATACCTGTTTGTCGCAGAGGCGGTATTGAGTATGTGAAACACACTAAGACTAGCTAACCGAGCGGCCGACCAGACAAGATGAGCCAGGTGATCCCCGGAAATCGGCGTGGGATGAGCTGCTGGGCGTTAATGCGACCTGGCGGCGACGACGATCTCCCCCTTAAAGGCCCGACGTGGCCGTGGAGGTGCACCCGCCGGGGTCGCAGTGCACCCCAGCAGTGGCGAAAGCTAGAGCATAACAGAGGGGGTGCGACTATAAAAAAGAGAAAAAAAAAATTGGCAATATAAATACTATTAGCATGGTCAAAACTATTAAGATAGCAAAATACATTATGTTACCTTTAATTATCATCAAATCTGCGTTCTTCCATTTCCATGAAGCGACGAATCACAGACTCATTCGTGACTTTCATCATTTCTTCTTTCTCCACATAGGAAATAAGACAATCATTCAGAAATTTATCACCAATGCGATTCCGTGAATTTGTTTTCACAATCTTCATGCCAGAGAAAATCCTCTCAACTGTAGCAGTAGCAACTGGTAGTACTAGTACAAGCTTCAGAAGCCGATAAACCAATGGGTAACGCTCATGTTTTCTAGTCTCCACCATTTTCTGAGAAAGCTCGGCAATAGTTTGTATGTTAGAGAATCTGTCATCATCTCTCACATCAAATATGTAGAGGCCAAGTTCATTGCTAAGGTCCCTTAGATTCCCAGAATTAAAATCATGTGGATAAAGCTTTGCTAGGCTCAACAACTTGTCCGCATCAAAATCACAAAATGAGTCTCTTGGACTGAAACAGGCTGACCATACAAGCAATTGAGAGCTTGTCTCATTGAAGCGGCTGTCAAGCTCTTGAAGTAGCCAATCAATAATATCATTGAAACAATCAACTTGATAGTAATGCTTGTTTGTGATTCCAGATTTGTGCCTTCTCTTCTTTGGATCAACATATTCATCTTTCATTTCCAATTTGGAAATATCATTCTTCTCACAAAATACATACACATCATCTATTAGTTTTTCCCACTTTTCTCCTCTAAGCTCAACCAATTTGCATCTAGTGGCTCTTACACAGTTAATAGCATTCACTATGTCCCGATCCTTGCACCGCAGTGCTAAGCACAAGGTATTTGTGATTCCTAATATAGTCAACATAAGATGCAAATAGAAGATGGAGTCAAAGGACTGAAAATACTCTAGAAGATTTGATGCTTGATCTCTAATTTTCAGTCTTTATCCTTTTCCACAATTTCTAGTACCTTCACTATTGTAGAAAACATGTCAACTATACTCTTGAGAGATTTATAATGTGAACTCCAACCAGTATCTCCAGGTCTTTGTACACTTTGCTCTTGATTTAACCCCCTGTACCGGTTTGAAGTTGCCCACACCCAAGTGCCTTACTCATTTCTTTAAGATTAATATCTCTAATCATTTCCCTTCTCTTAGATGATCCACCAACAACATTTAATAACATGGAAACCTTAGTAAAAAAATCACTAACCCCTTTATGCTTTCTCACAATAGCCACAAGAACTAATTGGAGTTGGTGAGCAAAACAATGAACATAATAAGCTGAACTATTTTCTTTCAGGATCAATGATTTCAAGCCATTGAACTCACCTCTCATATTGCTAGCACCATCATATCCTTGGCCTCTAACTTGCTTTTTAAACTTAAATTAAGCTCAGCAAATAGTGCATCAATGGAAGACTTGAGATGGGCTGAAGTTGTTTCACTTACATGAACAAGTCCCACAAATCTTTCCTTCACAATTCCACATTTATCTACATATCTCAAGACCACAGCCATTTGTTCTTTCCAAGAAACATCTCTTGACTCATCAACTAGCAAGCAAAAAAACATCATTCCCAATTTCTTCTAGAATAGCCTGTAGCACCTCCTTTGCAAAACAATGCACAATGTCCCTTTGTATTTCAGGAGAAACCAAAAGACTATTTTTTGATTTTCCCTTACATGCCTTTTTTAAGACTGGATTTTGCTCCGCTGCAAAATCACGAAATTCTCTGAAATTCCCTCTATTTAGAGAATCCTTCGACTCATCATGGCCTCGGAAAGCCAAGCCTTGCTTTGCTAACATTCTAGCAACATCAATAGACCCATTCAGCCGAGTAATATAGTCCCTCTTAGCACTTTCATTTACACCATGGACAACCACATTAATGTGTTGCCTTGTTTGCAACAAATCATCACACTTCTTCATTGCTATATAGTGCGAGCCATTAACATCACCCACATGATCTTTAAGCCTTTGTTTTCTGTGAAAACCATTCCAACCATTTTTCACAAAAGCTTCATATCCACCATCCTTCTTTTCTCTGAATAGGAAACAACAAAAACAATATGCTTTGTCTTTTGATTCACTGTATTCAAGCCAATTTCCAAACTCATCGAACCACTCTGGAATAAACCTTCTTGGCCCTCCTCCAATATTGGTTACAGGAAAACTAATTGTGCGAGGTTGACAAGGCCCTTTATCCAAGTACTTCCTTCTCACCATTTCTCTAATATTAGGATGGTAGTCCTCAATTTGTTTCCGCAACCCTGGATCATATTTAATCTCCTCTTCCCAGTTGATATCATCCAAACGCAAATTGCGAGCACTGTTAGCACTATCTGGCTCTGGCTCTTTTCTTTTGTAAAATCTTTCCATCACTGGGGTAATCTGTTTACGCAGACCACAGTACACCGTCTAGTAAATAATTTGAGAAAGAAAAAGTGGCAGATATCTACAAGAAATTAAATTAAATAGATTAGTACGTATGTACCTTGAGCAGCTTTCTAAACTTCAGCAGAAAGATTCTGATGGTGGCGATTGTACGAGATGCGGCCAGCGGCAGCGGCCGGATTCCAGCAGCTCAGCAGATCTTCAACGGGGATTGTAGATTTGTAGAGATGCCAAATTACAGAGGACCGGCCCTAGATGGATTGTAGAGGCACACGCGCCGCAGACGGGAAGAGAGAACGTCGCGACGGAAAGCAGCGGAGACTCCGGAGTATACGTGCTGCACTTCTCATCTTCCTTGTACGATGGGTTCAAGTTAATTGGGCTTGTTGCTATTAGCTGGGCTGGGCTGGGGGGTGCAGCATGTTGGCCCAAGGGGGGTGCATGTAGGGTAGAAATCTGATGGCAATAACTTGTTTAGGATTTTTTGGGGGGTGCGGCCGCATCCACAAGCCAGTACGTAGCTTCGCCACTGCGGCCAGCGGCAGCGGCCGGATTCCAGCAGCTCAGCAGATCTTCAACGGGGATTGTAGATTTGTAGAGATGCCAAATTACAGAGGACCGGCCCTAGATGGATTGTAGAGGCACACGCGCCGCAGACGGGAAGAGAGAACGTCGCGACGGAAAGCAGCGGAGACTCCGGAGTATACGTGCTGCACTTCTCATCTTCCTTGTACGATGGGTTCAAGTTAATTGGGCTTGTTGCTATTAGCTGGGCTGGGCTGGGGGGTGCAGCATGTTGGCCCAAGGGGGGTGCATGTAGGGTAGAAATCTGATGGCAATAACTTGTTTAGGATTTTTTGGGGGGTGCGGCCGCATCCACAAGCCAGTACGTAGCTTCGCCACTGCACCCCAGACTACAACCCTTTGCGTGTCATCGTCTACGTGGACGTCAGCAACAATGTCTCCCAGGTCCCCGTCATCGGCTAGGGATCTAGCTGGCCAGGCAGCATGTAGGTTGCACAATAAATGCTAGTAGCAGCCGGTTTGTTTGTTTGGAGCTCATGTCTGTCGTCTTCTACGGCGGATCGATTGTCAGTCATCACGGTGCGGCGATCGAGCTGTGCGTGTGTGGTGAGTGGAATAAATACCTGCCGCTGTTGCCTGTTGCTTGTTGCAATAAAGCCCACTCTTAATGATCCTAATACTTATGAAAATTGGAAAATTCTCGGCCGGGACATGGATGTGTACCTTTGAGATTATCGGCAAGTCATACACTAGTGCGCTACTGGTGTTCATACAATTCTTGTCTTCCACCTCTCTACTCTCTCTTAATTAGCATGATAGCTCATCTTTTTTGCTGACGTGGCAATGGATTAATGAAGAAGGAGAGGACTAAGATGGAGAAATGATTTCTTCGGCAAGGAACTAAGTCGGTGCTAGTACCAATGCCGCTAGAAATGACCAAATCTCCGTTGGGGAGCAACGATAATTCATTCCTATAGCTTTCCTTCCCGATCGGCTGCGCTGCAGCCACGATTTCTTCGCTTGCGCACGCCCTTCCCTCGGGATGCCTTGCGCGCCTCTCACCCTTTCCCGGTGATGCTCTCGATCTAGTTTTCCCGTGCCTCAGCTGAGCGCTACGGCGATGGATGCACTCCATGAGTTCCTGGCCGAACAGTAGCGGTCGGAGGAACAGGATGCAGCTGGTGGAAGGGAAGGTGGGGTAGAGCTAGTCCCGGAGGACTGGCAGCTGAGCCAGTTTGGAGGAGGTCATCCGCCTTGTCTCCACTTCTAGCTCAGGCTCTACTGCTGGCACCATAGCCTCTATATTGCAAGCTTGACGCTCTACATTATGCCTATCTGAAGAAGACCGACCCGGGGTGCCTGCGCAGCTGCTAGAGGGAGACAGAAGAGCGCTGGAGATGCTGGATCTCTGTGCACTGCCGGCACGGCTGCCTGCTCCATCTCCGTGTGCCGCCGGCATGCTCGCCTGCTCCTCCAGATGCGCTCTCTCCCTATTTAAACATTGATTATGTAGCTTGCGATGCTTAAATAACAAGTATACTTTGATCATTCCTGATATATTAGAAACCTTAATTATGTAAATATTTTGTTGAGAAACATACAGAATCCCGATATATGAGTTAATTCTACAATCCGATCAAGACTGTTGCCCAAATATTGCTAAAAAGATGATTTTCGGGAATCAAGGGAAGTGGGCTAACACTCATTCTATCCAGAAACATTTGATTACCAGGTGGTCGTTCCAAACTATACGATATGGACAGAGCATGGTGAGGTTCGTGTGAATTAATGTTCCGTAGGAAATCAATGATGATCAGGCCATTCCTGCCGTGCACGAGGTTGATGCTAACGACATAGTTATGCACGAGGTCAATGGCTGCCTTAGGAATACTCTAACGGATGACACCGAAGAAGAGGTTGACCTTTGTTTGCTGCTACGTAATGCAGAGAGCGGATTTCTCAGTGCTAAACTGCTGAAAATCTAGAGAAAATGAGATAAGATGGAAAAACACTATTGTACAAGAATTGCATATTGAGCAAACTGGAGGCCAACATCATGCTGTTAGAGTACGAATCCACAAACAGATTGAGCGATCAAGGCTTGGATAAATTGTTAGGTATAAGAAGGAAATTTCTCCCGGAAAACAATGAGTTGGCAAAGAAGACATACCCGGCTAAGCAAATGATCCTCCCCATCGGCCTCGAGGTTGAAAAAATGCATATGTGTTCCAATGATTGTATATTGTACCGTGGAGAAGAATACGAAAACTTGGATGCATGCCCCAAGTGTAAAACGCCATGCTACAAACAAGGGCCATCAAATGTTGGTAGCAAGAGCAGAGGAGGTCCCAATAAGGTCATTTGGTATTTCCCTATAGCTCCCCGGGTGCATAGACTGTTTGCATGTGCATAGGCTAACCAAGACCCCTGTGATCTGAACATGTGATTATAATGTTTTGTTAATAAACCTAACATTCTATGTTGTAGAAACCTGTCATTCTAATTATGAACGTTGTCGGCTATCACAAACTGCAAGGTGTTGCCGTAGCCATCACTGTTGGACATCCAAAAACCTGGTAGTGTGACTGTCTAGAACACCGTCGGTTTCGAAACTAACCGAAGGCTTGGGCACAACTAAACACTTTTGGTCCTAATTGCAACTGGCAGTGTGAGCAAACACAACACTGTTGGTTTCGCCAAATCCGACAATGTTTTGTTGGCTCACACTGCTGGTTTGGATTTCCAATGGAAAGTGTTTTGTTTTTCAACACTGCCGTCACCAAAATGAGCCGGTAGAGTTGATTCAATTCATTCTACTAGTTGATACTAACACACGACAGTGTTGCGTCAAATCACCGCCGGTGTTTTTGACCCGGTAGTGATTTGATCTCCACATCACCATTGATATAGTTCTACCGGTTCGTTTTCCGGTACATGACAAGTATCATCTCATAGGATCAAGAAGCACATGGAGAATGGCAAGGAGGCAGATAAGATTAGCATGTGTGTCCAAACCAAGTTAATTCCTCCTAGGATTTCACGTTGTGGCGACCAACGGTGAACCCTCTTTACAACAATGGCGACAATTTGGGTCAAGGCATGCTCGAACAAAATAAGTTGGCATCAAGGCATGTTTGTTCCACAATGCTTAGTCCGTCTGCATACAAGAATAGGTGAGAGAAAGGCTGCTACAGAGAGAGAAGGCTGCATGCATGCCGACAATTTGGGTCCCCATATATAGCAAATCATCGATGCTCACACTACAGCCATTCATTTTCTTGCATCGTATGAGTTGTCCTACAAAGATGATTTTCATCATCGGTGACGTTGTGACAAGTCTAACAACTAGGAAAAACTCCCTGATGAAATGGTGTGCCAAAAACTAAGCATTCTTATGTTTGAGGTGCCCTCGCTTGATCGGGCTATATAGATAAGTGTGTCACAGAGGCGGTACTGAGTATCTCAGACACGCTGAGACGAGCTAACCGAGCGGCCGACCGGACAAGATGAGCCAGCTGATCGAGCTGATCGATGGGGTTTCATGGTGGCCGAAGCTTTTGGGCGTTAATGCGACCTTGGCGGCGATGACGATCGCCCATGACAGGCCCGACGTGGCCGTGAAGGTGCACCCGCCGGGGTCCCAGGTCACCCCAGACTACAACCCTTTGCGCGTCCGCCTCTCTACGTCGACAGCAACAGCACTGTCTCCCAGGTCCCCATGATAGGGATCTAGCTAGCCAGGCAGCATGTAGCCTGTAGGCTGCACAATAATACCAGCAGCTGGTTTGTTTGTTAGGAGTCATGTGTGTCGTCATCGGCGGCAGATCGATCATCAGTCATCACGGTGTGGCGCATCGAGCTGTGTATGTGTGGTGTAGTGGAATAAATATCTGCCGCTGTTGCTTGTTGCCTATATATTGCAATGAAGCCCATGTCTTAATGATCGTAATGCATATGAAAATTGAAAAATTCTCGGCCGGGACATGGATGTGTACCTGATCACCGGCAAGTCATACACTAGTGCGCTACTGTTTTTTTGACCTGAACGGTCGGGGAGGCCCCGACCTCTTTTTTTTTAATTAAATGAAAGAATAGATACAAAAGTTTACATTTACAAGGCAACTAGGCCCAAAAAGGAAAAGAAGGAAACATTAAACATAACTAACTCTTCAATTGTCAAGTAGAACGATCTTTGATGGTTTTGCCTTGATACAAGTCAAGCCAAATTCTCTATGAAGATCCTTCTCCATTCTTCCAAATCCTTTCTGCCATTGTCAAATATGACTCTGTTCCTCATCTTCCAAATAGACCAGCAGGCACATATCACAATTTCCCTGAAGATTATATTCTTCACTTTTGGCCTTGATAAACATGTCAAAAGGGCTCGAGCATTGTTCAAAGTGAATATTTAAGGTGTTCCAGCAAGCTGTACTAAAAGGGCAAGTGAAGAACAAGTGAAGATAAGTTTCTTCACGGTTTAGATTACATAACTCACGCAGTTATAGCTTGGGAGGTGCATATTTTTTCCTTTTCAACATGTTCACGGTGTTCAATCTGTCTCTAACAAGGAGCCAGAAGTTGAACTTTTGGTTTCCTGGATTGCTAGCCAACCATAGCCATTTGAAGATTGGTGAGGCAGTGCTGGGTTCTGAAGTTGCCGGGTAGGCTCTTTTGCTGTTGTACCCTCGATTGCCCCAACCGCATGTCCAAGAGTCATTGACGAAGTGTCAAGGTCCATGTTACGAATCGATAGATTGATTTCATCTAGCCGCTGTCGGCAATTAAAGAAAGGGTTGGACTGAAGATTCTTTCAAAGCTTTCATTAAGAAAATATCTAACGCAGCATTTTGGCTTTCTTGTGAAGGAGAACAATTTGTGGAAACCTGTCTTTTAGAGCTTGATCAATGCAAATATACGTCGGGAAGAGTGATGTATCTCCACATTGGGGTTTACAAGAAGCAAAACCTTTGAATTTGTCAAATAATTTGAGCATATCCCTCCACCAAAATGAACCGAAGGTCTTCTTGAATGTGGAGGGTTTTGACTATTCGATATTGAAAGTTCCAAGTCATGGTGACCCAAGGTGTGTCGGACTTGTTGTAGAATTTATCAATATACTTCATTAGTAGAGCATCATTTTCTTTGTTCAATGTCTATAATCCCAAGGCCCCCTTCTTCTTTAGGGTTTGCAGGCCTCTTCCCGGGCAACCAAACATCTTCCTCTTCTATCAGCTTCACCTTTACTCCAAAGACAATTCTTTCTGTAGTGATCAACCTCCTTCACTACTTGTACTGGAAATTTGAGGGTACACATATAGAAAGTGGGCGAGCTGAAAAGACCGAATTGACAAGGATTAGTCCGCCATTATAAGAAAGTAGTTTACTTATACCCGATAGTCTTCTCTCCATTTCTTTGAGGGAGGGGCTAAAATCACTGACGTTGGCCACGGTAGTTCCCAGTGGTAGCCCCAAATAGGTAAAGGGCATGGTACCCACCGGCAGACCAAAAATATACGCTAGTTCTTTGAGCTCGGATGGGTCCATGTTAATTGGAACCAGATTGGATTTGGCATAATTTACAAGAAGACCTGAGGATTCAGAGAAGCATTTAATTATGTCCTTTATTTTCAGGAGGGTATTCTCATCTGTGGGCAAAACTAGGAGAGTATCATCAAAGATACTTTGGATGATTGGATAACCTCCTGAAAACTGATTGCTCGAGAGGATGGTTAATCAGCCCATCGGCCCCAAGCTTTGTTTGTTAAGGATTGAAGGAGATCGCCAGGCTAAGACAAAAAAAGGAGAGGTGAGAGAGGGTCACCTTGTCGACACCCCTAAGACATTTGAAACTTTTTCCGGTATGCCATTGAGGATGATTGAAGAGCTTCCACTTGATAGAATATTTTGCACCCAGTTAGTCCATTTAGTTGAGAAGCCTTTATGTTTCAGGATATCAAGGATGAACTGATGTTCAATTCTATCAAATGCCTTTTCAAAGTCCAATTTGAGTATGATGACCTTTTTTTTTGGAGTGATGGCAGTAATGAAGGAATTGGAAGGCCCAGGCTAGGCAGTCCTGGATGGTTCTTCCTTTGATAAAACCATATTGGTTTTCATGTACCATATCACATATGACCGGGATGAAGCCTCTCGATGAGAATTTTGGTGATGCCCTTCATGGTGTAGTTTGTCGGGGAAATGGGTCTAAAATCATTGACTGTCTCTCGGATTATCTTTTTTGGGGATTAAACAAATATAGGATGAATTGATGCTTGATAGGTTGATGTTGTTCTGACAGAAATCCTGAAATAGCCTTTTGAAATCTCCTTGTATTATGCTCTAGCATTTCTTGATGAAAGCACCATTGAATCCATCAGGTCCAGGTGCATGGCATTTTGGCAGCTTTTTAATCACTTTACTTATTTCTTCATCATTGAAATTGTCAACCAGAGAGGATAGGTCAATTGGTGTTATAATCTCAGTGAGATCACAACTTAAGCCACTGAATTGACAGATGCCCATCCTTTCTTTGAAAGCTTGCCAAACTAGATTGGCTTTCTGATCATGGTCTACTAGTTGATGTCCTTCTACGTCTGAAGGGAGACAATAAAGTTTCTCTTATGTGAGATAGTAGCCATCGGGTGAAAGAAATGAGTGTTCTCATCCCCCAATTTCACCCATCTAATAGTGTTTCTCTGTTTCCAATATTTTCTTTTGGATTCCAAAAGATTAGCCAGGTAGTTCTTTACCAAGACTCTGAAAGCGATTCACTTCTAGATAAAGGTCTCTATTCCTCTAACCCATCTAGTAGTTGAATGACCCATTTACTATTATGAATAAACTTGCTAAGTTGTGATAGAGTTTTACTCCATTTTCTGAGTCCTGATCTGACATGTTTGAGCTTTGATGACAGGTGTTTTGCTGCACATCCATAATGTGGTGAATTTCTCCAGCAGTGATCCACTGTCTCTAGGAACCCAGGGTGATCTATCCAGAAGCTTTCAAATCTGAAGATCTTGGATCTTGGGATAGAGGTTCCAATATGAACCACATAGGGTATATGATCGAGATGGGCTTGTCCAAAGGTTGAACTGTGGTATGCGGGAAGGATGATATCCGGGAGGATGAGGTGAAAACCCGGTCCAACTTGACAAGTAGAGGATCTTCTTTGCATGTTACTCCAAGTGTAGGCTCGACCACTGAATTGTATTCGTCGATATTAATTCATTGAACATGATCATGTCACATTAGTATCCCCTCCCGGCTTATTTCTATTCTCGGGACCTCGATAAGATTAAAATCCCCTCCAAGTAACCATTCATCGAAATCGAAGTATCCATGTTCGGGGAGCGGGTGACAAAAGCCACCTTTTGGGTTGAATGAGATGGGCCATAAATGTTAGTAACCCCAAAGGACTTGTTGTCAAATTTGCTAGTGAACTTGACTGTTATTGCATAGTTATTTGATTGTATGATGGTACCATTCAAAACACTACTATTCCAAACAGTTAAAAAGTCCACCGAAGCTCCCAAGGAAGGGAAAAAGTAGAATTTATCCAAGGACTTTGGACAAAACTTTTTGATGTAAAAATTATCAAAACTCTCCTTCTTTGTTTCCTGCAAGCAAAGAATATGACAAGCACTTTCTTGGATTTTGTCCTTCAATGCATCCCACTTGTCCTGTGAGTTAATGCCTCTAATGTTCCAAAACAGGGCCTTAATATTTCTTCTTCTCGTTGTTACTATCTATAGAAAACAATCGAGGATGGTATGACAACAAAACCGTGGTACTCCAGGTACCAGGTGATATGGATGCAGGGTAAGTAAAACACTTGACAATTTATTATCGGTAGTATCCCCAGGATATATATAGTAGCTTGAAACATCCAGTCTCATAAAACTTATGTCTACTACTGTGACATTAAAACACATCACGAGACAGCACCAGGGTATCCAAATATACTAGAGAGAAATCAAATCATAGAAAAAAGCACAACCATATATTAAAGCAAACTTAAGGATGTAGCAAACCAAGATGTTCCAAAAGGTGCACCGGCACCACTTACGAATCCAAGACTTATTAAACCGTAACATGCTGCGGTGTGGTTTACTCAAAAGATAACAAAAGATGATAAAGCACCGTCCTTTCGGATCGGTGCAACTAAGGGTTGGCTGGGCAACTTAATCATCTAGATCATCTGCAGCGAGGAGGGGCGGAATACGACCTTAGGCTGCATCTGGAGGAAGCCAGTACCATCGCCACTTTGTTCAAAAAATGCTTGTCTTCTACATCTCTGCTCGCTCTAGGACCCCAAAGTGAGATTTGGTGCTTTTGGTGTATTGAGACCGGTCCTAATGGTGAATTTATGGTAGTATTGTGTCTATTAATTAGCACGACGACTCAACTTTTTGCTGACGTGGTAAAGGCTTAATGAAGAAGGAGAGGACTAAGATGGAGAAATGATTTCTTCAGGACACTAGCGCCAATGCCGCTTGAAAGGACCAAATCTCTCGTTGGGGAGAAACGGTTCATTCCTATACCTTCCCATCCCGATCCGCTGCACCGGCGCCATGATTGCTTCACGCGTGCTCGCCCTTCCCCCACGATGCCTTGCGCGCGGCTCGCCCTTTCCCCGTGATGCATCCAATCTTGTTTTCCCGCGCCTCAGCTCATGAGCGCGACGGTGATGGAGGGCTTGTTTTCCCACGCCTCAGCTCATCGGCTCATGAGCGCGCCTCAAACACAAGCCTATGACGTAGAGCTTCGATTTTAGAAAAATTTGGGCTCATGTTTCATAATTTTTCGACAACGTATGAATTAGTTATGAATTTCCAAAGTTTTAATTAATTTCTGAAATTGGAAAAAGGGCTGGTTTAACCTGGGCTTGACACGTGGCGGGCTAGCGGTTGGACCAAAGGCGCTACACGGTGGCTTACAGGTGGGTCCCGATGACGTTACAGCGGCAGGTGGGACCGGTCGGCGTTGACCGGTCAATGGTCAACGATGACTTGGGCCGGACACGGACTGGGATGGATATGGGCCTAGCATGGGCCGGACATGGTCTGGGTTTGGCTACCCGGCGCGGACACGTGTCGAACGTAGGGCTTGCCACATGGACTCTATTAGGCTCCTAACGTGTCGAGTGTACAATTTGTAAAATGCTAGGCCGGTCCATGGTGGATTTGGCCGCGTGGTCCATCGACCACTAGCTGGCTTATGGTGGACCAAGTCCACACCTCCCAGGCTCCCTCTCGGCTCAGGTAGACCGGGCCTTTGGCTGGACGTGGCTTCCCTTCTTTCCCCATCCCGCTCTGTTCTCCTACTCACGGCGGAGCATGCGCCGGCGGCAAGCTCGCGCGGCCGCGCGCTCTCTGGCCTCCCCACTCTTCTCTGGCAACTACGGCTTCAAGCACAACTTACCGGTGGGCATGGCGGGGTAATGGTCATGGATTTCCGTCCGTGGCACCCGGCGCCCCGTGGCGCGGCGTGAGCATGGTGGCGGTTGATGGTGCGGTGGCTTGGCAGCGGCCGCAGCGCACAAGGATGGCACTGGTACTCGATTAGGGTGGCTTGCGAGTCTCCAAATCTCGCGGTGGTGGCGAGTGGCTAAAGCGCACCCAAGCGGCGGCAAGGCGGCGGAAGTATCGCGGCGGGCGGCGGCGGGCGATGGCAAGGTGGCTCGGACACAACCATAGCCAAAAGGCTCCTCCTTCCCTTGATTTGGATCGCGGGGCAAAAGGGCTCACCGGCGATGACCAAAAGCGTGTGGCGAGTCCGCACGCAGCGGAAGGTCTGGGCGGCGGCGTTCCGACGGGCGGACGGCAATGGCGAAACCAGCCAAGATGGCACCTTTTCTCCCGGTAACAGCGTGGCTAGGTGGGACTTCGGCCTTGGTGAGTCTCGACGGCGGCGTCCTCGGCGAAGCGAGGTGGACGGAGTTGTCCGAACGGCGCGGCGACGCGGGCGACGCGGCTCTCAGCGGCGGCACCGCGCCGGCAAGGTCGTGGCTTTCCCGGTGACTAAGCCCCTAAACTAGGCAAAAGAGCGACATCATTGTAACCTACACGACGAGGCGGCAACGATGGTGGCGGTCCGAGCGACTTGGTTCCCTACGCACGGACTGGCTGAACATGACGATGCCATGGGTGGCTCGTGTCCATGGCGGTGTGTGCTCTGGCATCGGTGTTCCCGAGCCATGGGGGCTCGGCAAGACCGGTCCTTGGCACCCTACGGCGTGCCTATGTGTGCGGAGCGGTGTGCATACAGCGGCGGCCGGCCACGCACCCCCGTAAAGTGGGAACGCGACGGCGACAGGACAGCTCAACTTGGGTTGTAGTGGATGGCGGCGTGGCGTGCGTGGCGGCGACTTGATCGGCGCCTACGACTCGCGGTTCTCCTTCCCTGCCCGGCGTGCGGACCGGCTACGGCTCTCGGCTCACGGTTGCGGCAACTCCTCCCGGCGGCGCTCGCGATCACCTTGGCGGCGGCTCTCCTCCCCCGCCTTCTTCTACTCCATTCCACCCCCCCTTTCTTCTCCTTTCTTTGGCTTGGCGTGCAGTGAGTGGATGCCCCAAGGGCGGCGGGGTGATGGGAACCCTAAGCCACCTGGCCCAGGGGTTTTATAGCCGGGCGGTGGCAATGGAAGCGCGGCGGCCAGGATGGGATGGGCGTCCAACGGCGGATTTCAAACACTTGGCTGAGAATTCACGACGATGTGGCCGCCTTGGCGTCCACGATTTTGAATTCGAGGCGCCTCTCCGGGAAACATGGGTGGGGCAATGGCGAGGGCGGCGGCGCTCTTTACCTTCAAGATGACACACATCGAGTAACTTTACCGGGCGTTGTCCCCTTGGGAGGCGGCTGGGCGAGCGCGAAACGCAGGCGGACGGGCGTGGGGACTGGCTCGAGCGCGCGCGCGACGCCAGCGCCGCGGTGCGGTCGCCGGCGGTAGTGGTGGCGCAGGGTACATCCTGCGGTGGGGAAAAAGCAGCGAGCACCGACGAAAAAAAGATGACACGGGCCCCTCCCGTCGGCCAGCGACGTGGCGAAAAGACCAGGCTGCCCTTCGTTAAGTGCGCGGTTGTGGCGGCAGGCCGGCCCATCTTGCGGGTGCGGCGGCTCGGCCCACCGCTTGGATGGGCTAGCACTACTACAAAGCTTCATCGCAAGAATGCCCCCCGTTTACATTAGGGCGGTTCGTTTCGAGGCGCCCCTACGGCGTGTGGTCGGGGGTGCTGGTTACCAGCCGCCCTATCGGAGTTATGGTAGGGGCGGGCTGGTGTTACGAACCGCCCCTTTTGTTATTGGGGGCGGCTCGATATCCGGCCGCCCCTAATGAAGGCACAGTAGGGGCGGCGGGTGTGAACCACCCCTCGCTGTAATAACATTAGGGGCGGCTCGATCTAGAACCGCCCCTACAAGTGGTTTGTACAGATAAGGCCGAAACCAGCCCCCCTTCTTCCACCTCGGGACACCACTCAAACTCAAAAAAGGTTGGGAGGCCTTGGGATCCTCCCAAAAATTACTCTACTAAGGGGAGGTTTTCAACTCAAATCCTTTGGTGGGGAGGCTCAAAAAGTCAGCGCCGCCGCCCGGTTCGTAGAACTCATGTGGGGATGTCCCGGGTTTCGGCTATCGTAAAAGAAAACGTCAATGAAAACTCCTCAAATTTTTATCATAGGTTACACATACCATACCCACGATAACCGGACGGGTTTCAAAATTTTCGGACTTGGTTTGGGTTTTTTAGAATTTTAAAACAATCCACCGTAACGAAATCATCGTGTCTCGCGAACTTGGCCTTCGATACTTCATGTGAGAACTTGCTTGGGGCCTACAATTACGATCCCTAACAAGAATATGAATTTTGCATTCAACATTTCCAATTATTGTAATGACTTGTAGTTCAAATTTGCTTTTTGAGAAAAAAATAGAAAAAAATAGACATAAATGCTAATAATATAGCAAATAGTATGGAAAAAATCTAAACTCCCAATATGAGGTGAATAGTGACCTAACAAAGCCACGAAAAAATATGAACTCCAAAATCAAAAAAAAAAATTATTTCGCCGGCGCCGGATGGCGCTCGGCAAATCATGCCTTTGCCGAGCGTACCACAGGCGCCGCTCGGCAAAAAGAATTTTGCCGCGTGTGGGTTCATCTCTGTTGGCATTTCTTAACGCAATCAAAGGAAACAGGTATAAAACCCATCCCCAATAAGAGCGTCAGAAATGCGCCGCTGACATTCCCAAGTAAACCACCATGTCGGTGATCCGAAATGGAACTGTCAACGGGATAGATCTTGCCATCTTAGATATTCATCCGCAAAGCGCCACGGATCTATCATTGTAGCATTTCACCCGGAAGTATTCGTGGTATCGTTATTTATATTTTCCCAAAGGAAGGCATGTGATTAATAAATTAGCATGGCATCTGAATAGAGGAACATGTGTTTGCTTAGACCAAAATGTTCATAACAGGGGTAAGCAATAACGGTTCATGGATAGTGTGACACACACTTAAGAATCCACCAGCAAAAGGATAAAGAAAATAGATAAAGAATAAATGAATAAATGAATAACCTAATGGAGTAGTTCTAATGTATCTAGTCATGGCCATACAAATGAATAGTTAGGATCATATGCAAACTGATTTAATCATGGTTAGGTCTAGGATAGCGGGGAGACTTCGGATACCATACGGCCCGATAGGAAGCATTTACGAACTCCTACGGAACATACGAACGTGGGGGATTTCAAGGGGACGGTCAAGGCTTGTCACGACCAAGCCGCCTACCCCCTCAACCGTGGCATGCCCTCATATCGCAGGTGTCGTAATACCCGGGCACCATGCCCGCATATTAGAGCACTACTCTTGTCCCCCCAGGATCCCCACTCGTCGAATGGACGGACTAGAACAAGAGCAAACCCGAAGGAACAACGAACCGATATCCCACCTCTAATCAAGTTAGGCATATGATGATCGATGATGAACTGTAATGAACATGTCAAGATTATGATATGTAAACTATATGCTAGTTCATATACCAACACAAGAACATGAACAAAACTATACTCTAGTTCATAAGTTAGGCCAAGAACATAAATATAAGACTTGCAAATAGAAGAATGCTCCATAGAGTGGATGTATTACCAAAGCACTTTCTTCTAGGAGACAAGCCCTCCTTGTAGCTCTTCTACTCCAAGTGTTAACTAAGAAAGAATAAAGAAGAAAGAAAGAAGAAGAAGAAAGAAGAAGTAGAAGAGAGAGAGGTAGAGGTGGTAGAGAGAGAGAGATTGCTGGTTTGCTTTGGACTCCAAGTGGTGTGTGTTGAGAGAGGGGAGAGAGGGGGCCTACTTATACACTTGGAGGAGGGGCCTAAGTGCTAATTTACATCAAAACCGACCTGGTAAACCTTCCTTGTATGCATAAAACCGACCAACGCAGGCGGGAAACCCCGTTTGGAAAGTGCACGAACCGCCTCCCCGAGGCTGGGCCGAAACCGCCTCAGGGAGGGTGCGGCCGCACCAGGTGGTGTGCGCGCACCCCCTGGGCTCGGCCTGGCCCGGGTCTCGGTGGGGTGTCGTCTTTCGCCCTCGAAAAGTTGTGGGCCGGGCGTGCTCGGCCCGCATTTGGTGTTTTGGGTCGATTTGCTCTTGGGCTTGGGTTTTGCAATAATGCGCTTTCTCGGAAGGCGTATTTTGGTCGATTTTCCACTTGCTTTTTATTATAAATCTGCAAAATAAAATACAAGACACTACAAGTGGAATTTATTAGTGATAAAAGTATATGAGTATAAAAAGGTTTAATTTTACTCCCTTTATGGTAGTAAGTTTGACGAAAAAATATGTCGTTGGTTACCGTCAACAATCTCCCCTCTTTTTTGGGTGGTACCGGCGAAAAAGGAAATTTAGGAGGAGCGAAAAAAAAAAATGAAACTTTGCCGGCGCTCTAGATCTCGCGGCTCGACAAAGTTAGCCCCAAATAATGGCCGACCACTCTCGGCTCTCACTCGCCCCTCTCTCTCACTCTCGGTCAACTCACACTCAACTCAACTCACTCTCCTCTCCCCACCGGGCGGCCCCGCCCGCCGCCTCTCCATCCCGTCCAGCGCCGCCGCCCGACCCCGTCCGTGCGCCCGCCCGGTTCTGCTCCCGGCGTCCGTCCGCCGCCCGACTCCGCCCGCGCGGCCGCCTCGAATCGCCAGCGCCGCCCGAAGTCGCGGCGCCGGCGTCTTGAAGCCGCCGCCCGACTCCGCCCGTCGCTGGCGTCCGGCAGCGGCCCGTCCCAGCTCCGCCCGTCGTAGCCGGGCCGACCTCGTCCGCCGCGCCTCGCCCACGAGCCGCCGCGGCTGCGCCGCGCGCCCGCGTGCCGAGCCGCGACCCGCCCGTCCCCCAGGCCGACGCGTCCTGCGGCACCGCCGCGTCTGCTGCCGGATCCCGCCGCGCCGCCACATCCCCTTCGGCGGCGGGGAGGAGGGAGGACACGGCTGCGGCCCCGGACCGGGCAGCGCCGCGCCGCCATCCAGCGCGACCGCCGGTGGCCATCTGGCGTGAACGCCGCCACGGTCGTGTCGGACGGGGAGGAGGAGAGGAGGCGCCCCACGCCCGTCCCCGCGAGCGGGCGGCGCATCCAGCGCCCCGTTCACCGCGGCCGGCGCCCCACCGACGTCGCGGCGGGGAGGGAGGCGGCACGCCCGCCACGTTGCCGCGCGGTCGGTGGACCTCGCCCGGCCCCCACCCTACCACGTCGCCCAGCGCCGTGCCGCTCATCGGTGTCTCCGGCCATTTGGACATTTCATCGGCGACGACCATCCACTAGGTAACCTCACGCCTCCTCTTCCGTTTATGCTTTATGTAGAGGTGGTAGTTGTCGTGCCGCCGTCTTGCCGTTGAGTTCATGCTTGGGCGGAGGATTGTGATTATATGAATGTGATTTCAATGCATATGTAAGTGTGGTTGCCGGTCATCGTGCCGTTATGTTTATTGCAGGTTTTGGAAACCTCGCCGTGTAGGGGGGTCTTTGCCGAAATTTTTAACTAATCTACGTGCCATTTTTCTCTGAGCAACACCGGCCCGAGCCTCAGGAGTCCTTTGGCGACCACTACCGTCTTCGTCGGCGTCACCCTAGGTATGAATAACCCCTCTTCTCATCCCCCATGTCCCGTATCCGCGTAACTCGGGTTAGGGCGTTTCCGTTCGAAAAGGGATACGATTGGAGGTATGCACATCTTTGCATATCTACGACCGTATGCATTTCGGATTGTCCCATTTTTTGGACAGCCAGCGGGATGTGTAGATGAGTTAGTTTCCATGTTCGCTCCTATTTGAGACGAGTTTCGGCATCACCTACTGTTGTTCTCGGATACACACTCTCCCTTACGGGGCGTGTATCAGGAGAACAATGGGAGGTGTCTGCCAAAAATTGCTCTCAAGAGGAGGGCATGGAAACTAACCTCATCTACGCATCCGCTGGGTGGGATTAGGACCTATCCTCACCTATTAGATAGTAGGAGTGTGTGGCCTTTATGTAGACTGAGTTGGTGGTTACATTACTGGGCTAAAGGATGGAGGACCGTTAGTGGATGTACGAAGGATGGAGAAGTAAGCATGATGTGGACCTTGAATGGGTGAACAAGACCAATGATTTCATGGAGGCTGCATTTGGCGATGCTCCAAAGATATGTTCAGCTAAAATGTCCCTGCGCCCGGAGGTGTGATAATAGGGGGCGGCTAACGAGGGGAGAAGATGGGTACGCATCTGTTCAACAACGGATGGACACAAAACTATCACATGTGGGCCTATCATGGTGAAGCCCAACGTGTGAGAGACGAGGTGGTAAGGCAACGCCTCGAGGCTTGTGATGATGATGCGGGGGTAGCAGACTGGTTAGATGATGTTCAACAAGCCCGGTTCACTCAGTCACGTAATAGGGAGGAGATGGAGGAAGATGCACGGAACTTCTACGAGATCTTTGGGCCTTGGTGGGCAACCCCTTCATGAGCACACAGATGTATGTCGACCGGATGCCGTTGGGCGCTTTGTTAGGGTTGAAGGCTGACCTAAAGATTAGTCGAGATGGCTTTGATAAGATCTTGACAAGATTTGGTAGTGCTTCCGAAGCCCCACAGACTACCACGTAACATGCACGAGTCAAAAAGAATCTCCTCAAAGCACTTAAGATGCCGTATGAGCAGATACATGCTTACCCAAAGGGGTGCGCCCTATTTAGGAATGAACACGGATTTAAATACTTGTCCGAAGTGTAAGTCCTCCCGATATCGAGGAGGTGCCGTCTGGCGATGGTGAGAAGGAGCAGCTCCCGTATGCCAACAAAATCCTACGGTACCTTCCGTTCTTACCGAGGCTACAACGGCTATACATGACCGAGGATTTCGCGAAACAGATGACTGGCACAAAGAGGGCAAACGATACAATCGACAAGATGGTGCATCCCTCCGATGGTGAAGCATGGCGCCGATGACAAACATCATGATAAAGCATGTGAGGCTCGTAATGTCCGTGTTGCGCTAGCAAGCAGATGGGGTTCAATCCTTATGGTATGATGGCTGCCCCATACACATGTTGGCTGTCTTTGTTATCCCCTCAATCTCCCCCACGGGGGGTCGCCTTTCAGCGACAACACATATTTTGCTCGTTGATCATTCCTGGACACCCGGGTAGCAATATGGGTGTGTTCATGGATCCTTTGTGGGATGAACTGATCAAGGCTTGGGAGGAAGGCGTATGGACATACGACCGAGAGCTACAAAGAGGACCTTCTTAATGCACGCCTGGTACCGATTACTCCATGCATGACTTCGTGGCGTATGGCTTATTCTATGGCTGGTGTGTTCACGGGAAGTTCCCATGTCCCATATGCAAGGGACGCTTTGAGGTTCACTTGGTTGAAGAAGGGCGCCAAGTTTTTTCGTCTTTCGACAAACATCGTCGGTTCTGCCTATTGACCATGCATTCGGACAAGACACTAAGAACTTTACGAAAAGGGGTGATAGTGACGGACCCTCCACCGCGGATGCCGACGGAAGTGCGGAAATTGCGTGCTCGGGTAGATGTCACACCCCATTTCGAGGTTTCCCTAATCACACGTATTTGCGCCGAGAATCACGCACAAATACGTCTCATCAAGACAGATATGGTATTAGTAACTATACTTTTATTACTATTGAGGAAAATATGGTATAAGGTTGGGTTCGCCTACCCGGCCATAGGCCGTACACCTATCGAGATCCTACGCAGCACCTATAACGGGGCTCTATTCCTACTGAGCAAGCTTGGAGTGCGGACAAACCCCGGACTTCTTCCTAATGCTCGTTCCTATAACTCGATCACAACATTCCTTGCGTAGTTCCTTTCTAATTGCCTCCGTCTTGTTTGTACTCCTTGTAACGTAGTCCTTCGTAGTTAAGCCTTGGATACACTCCCTGCAGATAACATTCTAAAAATAGAAAAGAGGGGTGAGTACTTTCGCACTCGGCAAGTCCCAACCGGAGGGTGAAAGGTTACCATTAAGGGTTGGGCCCTAGTAGAGCTTACAACTCTCACTAGTTCGGGTCGGTTATTATCCAAGCTTAGGTAAAGTTACATACCAGATTGTGATTCTAATCACGGATGTTCTGTAACATCCCGGATATTAAAAATTAATTAAAATATTAAATATGATCATTACCGTGTGTGATTATTAAGTATCAAGGCAATAACGCATTTCGTGTTTATATATTGCGGTTATATGTTACAAATAGTGTGTTTTGTTTGCTACATAATATATTGGCATTAAACATTAGTTATAATGTTTTGTGATTTTCTGATGGTTGATTAATGTTTGTTCACCAATTAAGTTGGCTAATTAATTATTTTATTAATCCTAAATTCAAAATCCTACTTTCTAAACTACTTGGAATTTGGCGATGAGCCCAAAAGCAAAAGTGTAGATCTTGTTGAATTGAAAAATTTCTATTCTTGGAGATTTTCAACTTCTATTCAAATTTTGGGAGATTGAATATTGGGAGATTTTTGAAGAATAGGAGAGAAAAGATGCACTAGTACGCTACTTCAACAAACAGACGTAGCTGCCTGCACCAAACAGCTTGCCTGCCTGCTTCACTGTCGCCGCCGACGCTCTTCTGGCCACATCTTCTTCTTGATCATTCTCTTGCCACCTCCTCACTTATGTGTCATGGCGTGATCCACTGAAGTGAAGAATTTGGTTTTCTCTTCTTTATTACTCTCTCGCTCTCTGTCTCATTTCCTCTCTCTGTTTCGTGGAGGCAGAGCAGGGCAAAGCAGCAACAATAGCAGCTAAGCTATCCTTCCCTTTCCTTCCTTGCTGCCGACGCCAAAATTTCCTCCCTCTCCATTTTCTCCGTGCAGCAGTAGCCGCTACCGGCCACCTTTCTTTTCCTTCCTGTGCATGCTAAGCAGCAACGGCAATGCAGCAGCGGCTGCCATGGCTGGCCGCCGGACTGCCATCAGCAGGAGCAACAGCCAAGCTAGGACCGGTGCTGGCTGCCCGAGCTGTCGATCGGCTGCTGGACACAACAATCCCAGGCGCCCTCTCTTCTGCTCGAGCACGGTCGGCAAGCACAGCAGCAGTGGCCATGGCTGTGCAGCGCCGCCGTGAGCCATTCCTCTGTCGTCACCCAAGCCCGCCAAGCACTGGACGCGCCGGAATGCCGTCGCCGTTGCCAGTTCGCGCTGCCACCGCCGCTGTCATCACCGTCGAACTAGCTCCGCTCCGTCCTCGACTCAACAACCTTGCCATTCAAGTCATGGTGAGCTCCCAGATACCGCCCGTGCCATCCGTTTGCCGTTTCCCGCGCCGTAGTAGCCGGAACGACGGTCGCCGGCGAGTTCCGGGTTGTCGCGCCGCCATGTTCGCCATGGCCGCCGGTGAGGTCACTGCCATGTTCGGAGGAGGGGAAAGAGTGCCATCGTGTGCGGGATGGACCGAAGAATCCTTCGGGCTCGATCCCGGGGCCGTGTGCTCGCTGCCGGCGAGGTTGGCCGGTTTGTCGTGCGGCAGTTGCGCGTGCATACTGGAGGAAGGAGAAGAGCAGTAGTGGGCTGGTCCTGTGCAGAGAGAGAGAGAAAGGGAAAAGGTTTTCTTTTTCTATTTTCAGCTGGAACTTGTGATTTTCATAACTAATTATTGGTGCATGCTAAATTCATGAAAATTTATGTGTAGCCTTTTCATGATGTCTAGTGTTTATGAAAAATATGAGATGTTGAAAATTGATAGTTCTTGCATGATTGAAAATTACATTCTTTAATGGAAAAATGTACCTTCCATGATTTTTGTAGGTTAAAATAAATGTTCCATGATCATGAAACTTTTCTGTGTATCCATTTTATTCTAGTTGATCTTTTGAATAGTACATATATGATCTCTTAGTGATAAAATGATTGGTGAGTGTGTTGGTTATGCAAGATGGTTAGTGAATAGAATACCCACATGTAAACTCCATGTGTATGTGTTGCTTTCTTGATAACCACGTGATGGAGTTATTGTTCGAAAGTGATTAACCCTAGTTGTACTCAACTTTCGTAAGTTGTTTAAGTTCTTTTATGCATTTGTATGCCTTTCATCATACATCGTGGCATAGTACATTCCGTTATGTTAAGCAATGCATCATTTATTACGTGTAGTAAAGCGAGAAAGAGAAAGGTTAGAAGCTACAAGTGCCAAGCGTGTGATGTTTTGGTCTCGTCGGAATTAAGGCAAGTGCATGACGAATCTTTGCTTCGACTTCACGCCTATTATTCGAAGTTCTCTTGCTTTCCAATGTTCAAGTATTATATTTCGGTTTCAAGTTCAAGTTTCTTATTCATGAGATTCAAGTTTCAAGTTTTCATTTACATTCAATTCAAGTGCCGGTTTATCAGGAGGTGCAATTTGGTTCTTATATTCAAGTGCACGTGAGTAAGTAAGTCTTGGCCCCACTTGCTCGGCTTTTACCGGTAAATGCTAAGGAGTATTCAAGTCTTTGTCCGTTTTGAGACGGAAACTACTATTTATTTAGAGTTCGATAAATTATTCATGAATTCTCGGGGAGTTAATTGTTCTTTCAGTTCTGAATGTACTTGGCGAGTGTTTTCACTCACCCTTGTGTTTATTTGGTTTTTAGGTGCTAAACCATCACGACTTGCATGGGATCAGGAGTAGCACCATCATCTGAAATATTCACTTTTTTCGTTTTTCAATGCGCAATCTTTTACATAGCGGTTGTGATAGGTTTGTGTTAGTCTTAGTGAATGTGTTGAGGGGTAGCCCCCGGTGTTTCTAGCCCGGGCGTTCTGGTTCGGCCTAGCATTTGCCCATTCCAAGGGCGTGGCTATTCGAATAGATTTGGTTAACTCTGCAGAGGTTGTATAAATTTCCCCACACGATGGATCGGCTCCTTCCATGATCGGTGGTTAGAGAAGATCCAACGAGATTCCGTACCCGCTTGGATGCCTCCTAGGTCTCGGTATAATCCTACCACGACTTCTCGGGGGTTGGAAAATGGGGAGATCACTTAGCACCCCATTAGCACACAACATTGCGGAAGATCACCTAGCATCCGCCAACTCAATAATTCGTATACGATAATAACGTTGCGCAAAAAAGTTTTACGTGGAGGATCACTTAGCAACCACGCCAACGACCTCGGAAGATCACCTAGCATCCGAAGTCGACTCCCGATAGATCGTTGCCCTGCACTAGGCCACCTTGGATCGAAATTATACCTTAACCCACGGGGTGTGCAATCAAGCCGCCCCATCCCGGTGGGTGGGGCATGCGTATAATTAAACTAGGTAGAAGGTCCATGACCCGGTCCTTAGGGAGTGAGCCCTCCAAGACAGGAAACCCTCACTAGGCGAAACCTGCCGAGACGATCCATCCCACATGGATCGCCCCAAACTCGCTTTTTGTTGATTAAGCCAAATTCTTAAACCAGGTTATATTAATGACAAAGCCTAGCGAAGCCCCACGCACATAGCCCATGAGTACTCCCCATACGGCTTGCCATGGTTATACTCATCTTAACATCTTATCAATTATTATAGGAATTAGGTCGGGTTAAGGGGTAAGGACTTGCCTCTATCTGGCGACGAGTATATCAAGGTTCTTCGTCACGGTGCTTCGACTCGCGGGCTCGGTGTAGCGATGCTCCGGGTCCGTCGGGCGGTCTCGGTGTTGGCAACAAGAAACACGAGAATAACAATCAAAGCATACAACGTTCCTACGTGGGTTAGCTCCATCAGGGGATGGATGGGTTAGCGACGTATATGCTTAGGCAGGCGTATATGCACGGGGTTAGCGTGGTGGGAGACCTATTCTAGGGTTAGTCATACATATAGAGTTACTCCCGGCTAGCGGGTACATCTATGTGCGTAGAGAGGCGTATACTAGGGCATGTGTTATGGAGTACACATGTACGCAGTATCTGATTAGGATTAGAGGGGTTAGCCATGCGTAGACATAGTCGATAGGTATATAGGTATATTTATTTATATCTCAAAATACCACTTTATACACTTATATACATATATAACCTATCGCATACATCTAGCATGTGGACAACTACGTGTATGTATATTCGAAAGTATTCATGTGCGTGAGAGTATACACGCATACAAGAATATACGATTGCAAGGTGTGGGTTAGCGGAAGGGGTAAACTAGGGTTTACGTAAATCTACTGTAGCGATTAAATAAATGAACGAGCACACATAAACTAGAATTTAAATGGGCACCAAATAATAGAGCAAGGGTATGAATAAATTGGGCATGATTTTAGAAGATTTATGGAACTGAAGCGGAGTGATTTGGAGTTAGGATGGAAAAAGATATGGATTTCCAAAGTTTAAATAGGGATTTTATAAATAGATTATACTTTGGAAATTAATCTGGAATTTTGGAAAAATGGAAACTGGTATTTATAAGTTTGGGTAAGGTCTGGGGTGTACCTAGTTTATTTAGGAATTTTTCTGGGAATTTTTATGTCACTGCTAAAATGAGTCCCTGTGTACGCTTAACCGGGTACGCGTATCATTTTCCGTAACGCTGACGCGCGGGGTCCGGTGTAGAGGACGGCTGACCGGTCAGCGGGTCCATCAACCCATGAGCCGATCGGTGGACTCACTCCTCCAGGTCACCGGTTCACGTGGACCGGGTCTATAATGAGCGGGGCCCGCGAATGGCATTGATGCCAACCTTTCCCCATCCTGTCGGTCACGGGCGTCGTGGCCTTGTCCACCGTTCGTCCATCGTCCGCCGTCGTTCGGTGCCGCACCAGAGAAAGCAAGGGAGGGAGAGATGGAGGGGTGGCATGCCGGCGGTGGAGGTGAGCAGGGTTGGCGGCAGTTGCGGTGGCGACGCTCTGGTGCTGCGGGTGTGCGCGGCTGGGTGACGAGTGGCGCGGCGGCGGCTGAGCGTGGCTCGGCATCGGCGTGCGCGCGGTGGCGATTCGGCCGGTGGCGGTGTCAAGCTGGGCGGCGGTGGTGAGCAGGGGCAGGCGGCGCGGATGCGGCGAGCTTGGTGTGGTGGCGGTTGGCTGGGTGATGCGAGGCGCGCGGGCAAGTGGCGAACGCGGCGTGCGTGGCGTGAAGGCGAGCAGGTGGTGGCTGGACGGCAAGCAGTGCATGGTTACCGAGGGCAGCAGAGCAGGGAGCGGTGGTGTGCCAAGCGCGGCGGACTCGTCGGTGCTGTGGCCACGGCGTTGTCCGAGAAGAGCAAAGGGAAGGAGGAGGGAAGCAGGATCGCCATGGCTCGACGCAAGCTTCGTTCCTTCGTCCCCTGGTCTGCTCTGAGCTCCCCGAGGCGCCCTCGACGGAGGCCGCGGTGGGCTATTTATAGCCGGTTGCCGGGCTCTCCGGGGTGGCGATATTTTCCGGCAGCCATGGCCGGAGGTGAGCTGGCGTCGTCGGGCACAGTGGCAAGGTCAGCAGCGTCCCTGTGGGGAGGTCGCCGGCACAGTGGACGTCGGCACGTGACGACGAAGGAGGAGGGCGGTTCGTCGGAAATATCTTCCGGCAAGGTCCTGTGTCGGAGCATGGCGAGGCTCCAGCTGGCTCGTTGGGCAGGTCATGGCAGCAGCGGGCAGGGTGGCAGGGCGTGCTTGGCGTGAGCTGGAGGCGAGGTGATGGGACGGGTCGTGGCAGGGCTCGCAGCTGGCGGCGAGCTGGTGTTGACCGAGGTGCAGTGGCGGCGCTGTGACGCGCGTGTTGGGCGCGGTGGGAGATATTTTCTCCTCCGGTGCTGTTCGTGCGTGGGAAGAACAGGAGGAAGGGGGTGAATATGACATGTGGGTCCCGCTGTGGAGGAGGAGAGGAGGGCTGCTGCGCTGCTGGGCTGCCCGAGCTGGGCCAAGAAGGATACGCGTGAAAGTATGAGCCCGAGTTGCTCATTCCCTTTTATTTCCATTTCCCATTTTCATTCCTTCATGTATGTATATATATATTATACACACATACATATATGTATTTGGATACATGATATACGTATGAGCATAAGCACCCATACTTATTCATGTACTTGTATATTTCCACATATATATATATATATATATATGTGTGTATATATATATATAGAGAGAGAGAATGGATTTCTATTTCGAAATAAATAAACTAAGCATTTTGAATTGAGATTGGAATTTGGATTCAAAACGGGGAAACCTTGGAATGTGGTGGATTGGTACATCGAGGAGAGGGTCAAGGTGGAAATATTTGGCGGGTGATGACTGGGAAAGGTCGAGGGGAAAAATATTTGGATGGAGGGTGATCAAGGAAAGATATTTGGAGGGGAATATTTGGGTGTCGATGGTCAGGGATATTATTTGGTGGGGCTAACAAGGAATAATATTATTCGATGCCAAGATAAATTCTAGAACGCAAAACAAACATGCAAGCACAACAAACACTCAAACAAGGGCCTAATTTCTATATGGTGAATTTTGATGCAAGGTTTTTAAAAATGATTTTTGGTCGGCGGAAAAATAAAGTCAAGTTTTAGTTGTAATTATAAAAGTTCAAATTTTTAGTGAATTTTAAAATGATGCAAAATTAGGGTGTTACAGTAGATGCGCTCGTGGTCAATCCACAAGGTGGTTTTGTGGGATATGGTCGGCAGACATATGTGGAGTCATAAGTCAGGCATCACTAGGCTCCCCTATCATGATGACCTCCTTACGCCACATAACATTGACGAAATGCATAATTGAAAAGAATTGGGCGAGGCTCTTCGCACTCTCATGGACACCGATAAGTCTAAGGACAACCCTAAGGGTAGAGTGGACTGGCAGAGTTATGCGATCGGCCAAAGCAAGTGATGCGGCTCCTAGGGCGGCAAGAGATGGGTTAGGCCTCAATCGACTTCGTCCTTAACATCGAAAACAGGGAGGGAAATACCGGTGGATGCGGACACTAATGTTCCCGGATGGGTATGCGGCGAATCTAAGGAGGGGGAGTGAACTTATCTACTCTACGAGTTCATGGGATGAAGAGTCATGACTACCACATATGGATTGAGCGGCTTCTTCCGGCCATGGTTCGAGGCTATGTCCCGAGAGAATATGTGGGTAACGCTAAGCGAGTTGAGCTATTTCTTCCGCCAACTTTGTGCCAAGGAGCTACCAAGAACCGTGATTGCTAACTTGGAAAAAATGGCACTGTGTTGCTCGTAAGGCGGAGAAGATATTTCCACCGGCTTCTTCGTGGCCATGCAACATTTGCTTATTCACCTCCGTATCGCGGCGTATGTGGGGGGCTCGTGCAGTTCCGTTGGTGCTATCCAATCGAGAGAACTCAAAAAGAAGGTGCGGGAAAAAAAAGCGGAAATAAAGCAAAAATTGAGGCGTCCATTTTAGAGGGATACGCTATGGAGGAGGTGTCAAACTTTATACGAAGTACTACACGCAGACAAACTTCCTAGCGTGCATTATCCACCTCCTCGGTACAATGCTAATGAAAATGAATGGAACCTCGGCATTTTCCAAGGCCAACTCGAAACATTTAAGTGGGAAGACCACTAAGAGGTTGAGCAATGAAGAGTGGCGCAAAATCATGTTGTATGTGTTGACCAACCTTACCGAGGTGGTTCGTACACATACGGGAATTCATCATCCAATTAAAGCGCGAAGCAAAGGGTCATTCTACCTCAAGAAGAAGATGCCCTACTTGAACATGGTGCGGACCGGGGATGCCAAATTTCATTTCATGGTTCGGACGAAGGCCCAAACCGATGCAGCTATGTGTGGCGAGACATGTTGCCAAAGGTTGTGACTCTAGGGTTGAATCATGTAACGGTTATGATGTGAACGGATATCGCTTTCACAAAGCAAGCTATGAGAACAGCCGCCCCAATCGAAAAACCACAAATAGTTCTCAGGTCTACCCTCGGTAATGATGGCAAAGATTATTATGGCGAGTCGAAGAAATATACGAGCTTACATTTCATGGTTCAAACGGGTTAAACTCGTCATGTTCAAATGCCATTGGTTCAACCCCGATATCCACGTAGCTGAAGCCCAATCTTGGGCTTGTCGAAATTCGCCGAGATTCCGTCTATGCGAGGCTCGATGTCTATATTGTGGCCACACGAGCACGCCAAGTTTATTACTTGCCATACGCTGTACCAAAGATGAACTTAAGGGGTGGTATATTGTGCATAAGGTGTTGCCACACAATAAACTACCTGTCCCAAACGATGAAGATTACAACTTGATTAACCCAAATACATATGATGGAGAGTTCTATCAAGAAGAGGGGCTTCGAGGGAGTCTTGTGATAGAGTTTACGGAGATGAAATGGAAGTAGACAATGAAATGCATAATAATGATGCCGAGTTACACGGAGATGAGGTCGTCAATGCGAAAGGATTTAGAAATGTTGAATGGACTTCATTTAGGCAATGACAATGAACCGGACATGCCTCCTTCGGATAATCTTAGATGGTTAGACAATATTGATAGTGACGAGGAGAAACAACCTCCAGGAGATGACAATAATGATGAAGATTATTTCTAACACATGTAATACTATATGTTGTTTTGTTTATTTTGTACCAATTTCTAATAATGTCTTCCTTATTGTGTGGTACTAATACTCCTCTTTTGTTTACTTGCGGTGATTAGGCAAAGATGCCGGAGGGGCGGCCGTGGGAGGCGGCGCCACGTGTCCTCGTTTTACTGGGCGCGGAAAAAAGGCGGTGCCCGAGGGGGCGAGGACGCAGGACGAGGGACGAGGACGACGACGAGGACGAGGACGCAGACAGGCCGGGCGCCGCCTGAGGACGAGGTCCGACAGCGTTTGTCAAGAACCCGAGGGCGCTGGCGTTCCCCCTTCGCCGCTGAGTGCTTTCGGGAGCGGCCGCCGCCTCTTCGGGACGGGAGGTGGCGGATGAGGAGGAGGCGGAGGAGGGGACGTGACGAGGAGGAGTTCTTTGGTGAATGGACGGACGAGGAGGAGGAGGGGGGGGGACGGGGCAGGGACGCAGGAGGTGGGGGGACGGGGCGGGGGGACGAGGAGGCCGTGGGGGATGGTGCCGGTTCCTCCGGTACATCGACAGTCTACTTGTGAGGTCCCGAGGATCCCCGATGCTCGGGCGGGAGCAACGCCCGGTGATTCGCCCCGTTGGGCAAGCGTAAGTAACTTGAGATGTTTTTACTACTACTTCAGTTCAAATGTGGAGGGAAACTAAAATTTTGACCTACTTGTGCGAGAACCGGGAGGTTGTGTCCGGTGGTGCGGGCGTCTGGCGTCGGCCGCATCCTTGGGTTCTTGTGCAAAAAGCACTACCCCGCCTCGTTTGGTACAAGGATTCGCGCGAGCCGCCTACACGTTTGACCACTACGAGGTTGCCCCGGACACCGACTAATGCAATGTGGCGGAGAAGGTGAAAGCAGAGTTTTGGGTTAGTCTCCCTCCAAAACCGTTATTGCATTCATACTCTTTTTTCGAATAATGAAAGGATAACCCGCGTTTGTATGCGGACTTATTTCAAATGTGTGGAGGGAGCCGAGGTGTCGGGCGAACAGTGTGCTTATCAAGTCCGCCAAGAAACGATCGTCGACATGCATCACGAGGTGAAGTACCGGTGCGCCATAACCAACCGGGAGAAACTTGGGAGAAAGCTTGATAAGAAGCGTGCGAGACAGATCACGATGACCCGAGAGCGGTACATTGAGGTAGTCCAATAACATTGAGTTTGATTCGTTTTCATATTAAGATTGCTTCTTCTTATATGTCAAGTACTTCATGGACCGGTGCAGCGCGATTCAGTAGTGGTGCCGTTCGTATCCGCATCTTTGGGGAGAAGATCGTGGATAGGTGGTTCACCGAGGACTACATTAAGCAAAGCATGAAGCTCTCCGGCGCATCGTTTGAAGATGAAAGGTCCAAAGACACCATCAGGCAGCCGCAACCTCGCCCAATACAAAGCCGCATGGGTATGCAAAGCCTAGGTTGCTTTCTTTCTTGGTGCCCCTTAGTGCCGTTCTAATCAGGTTTACGTCTTTTTTTGCAGGTGAAGGCACATCCGGGGAAGAACCGCAACGACTTCCGGGCGTTCGCGATGTCCCACATGGGCAAGTCGGGTCGGACGTGAGCTGCACCGGCAGAACCACCCCAGGCGCGTACACCAACCCGAAATCGCCGAACGGATCAAGGAATACACCGGCGGCGCAAAGGGCGCGCTATGGGGAGGACTACGATCCCGTGCACACGAGGAGATCGATGCGAGATCTCGTCATGAGGCAAGGAGGAGGAAAGAAGCACGGGCGGATGTGGATTGCCAACAGCGTCATCAACGATTCGATCTCTCCCTCACCCGGATCCGAAAGGGGTAGCGCCGCCCACCGACCCACCCATACGCCCACGGGTGAGCTCTTCACACGGACCAGGTCGACACACTCCGGGTTAGTCCGGGGTTACTCGGTGTCCATTCATATTTACACCTTAGTTACATTTGCAAACCGAAACTTTGGTACTATGTGTTGTAGGCCGAGCTAGAAAATGAGAAGAAGCAGCGTGAAGAGATAGACGCGAAGCTTCGGCCACAAGTGCGGCGGTGGAGGCCTGAGAATCTGGCCGGGCAATGCAAAGAACAATTTGGAGGAACCGACGAAGTTCCTAGCAAAATTGGCCAGAAGTCCGGTTTGTCCTTGCCACCTCGGCTCCTCGCTCCCCTCCCTTTGCGGCCTGTTCTACCTACTCCCCGTGAGTATAAAAATCGATTGTTTTTCGCTTCTTTGCGCAAATCCTTTCTAACACATTTAAGCGGCTCTTTTGGTTTTGCAAAGAACCGTCGGCGGGTTCGAATCCTACTCTGCGGCGGCTGCGAAGGCCTACCCTCACGGGCGTTCAATACCCACCGGCGAAGGCCCAACGTCTTGAGATGCGGTGGTAGGGCTTGTTGGACTTGTGTTGTGAACTTGTGGAGACAATTATGCACTTTGTGAACTTGAGACACACTTTTAGCACTTTTGGATGTGAACTTGTGATGCACTTGTGATATTTATGCTATATATATTGTGCTTGTTGTGGTGAATGTGCCGGATGTTGTATCTATGTGTTGGATATGATAAATATGTGATTTTGATTGTTTGGCAAGGTGGAATGAAAAAAAAAAAAACCCCTTTTTTTGGATTTGCTTTGCGCAAAAGCGACCATTACGCTTCGGCAAGGCGGCTTTGCGGCGCCATGGTCGAACCGCTTCGGCAAAGGCTGGAAACGTGCACTTCCGGATCCGGGGTTCCGACTTTGCCGAAAGGCCTCGACCATGGCGCCGGCAAAGGCTGATTCGCCGAGCGCCGAGTTGAGAGGCGCGGGGGAAGGTCCGGGTTGCCGAAGCGGAAGGTTTGGCGCCGGGAGATCCAGGTTTGCTTGGGCGCCTAAATGTCGGTGACGCCGGCAAACGCCGCCTTTGCCGAAAGTGGTTACCGCCGGCGAACATTTGGAGCCGTGGCGTCACCCATAACGTTAACGCCTCGTTCGACGAACGGCGAGGATACTTTGCCGGCGCGGGTGTCGGAGCTCGGCAAACTTGTCACGGAAGATGCCGAAGCGAGGCTTAAAAAGCTCGGCGAAAATCTTCGCCCGTCAAAATTTTCGCTGACTCCGTTCCCTAGCGCTGCGCTCGGGGAAGCCTTCACGAAGCGCTTTACGGGCTTCACCGGCGCCCGTGCCGGCCGGCGAAGGAGGCGCGCCTGGTAGTGATGCCACATCATCATTGCATAGCTCTTTTGAAAAAAATTGAAAGTTGCAAATGTGGAAAAACTGGGTGTTCTTACACTAATGTGGTCCGGGACTTGTTGCAGATTGAATGGGCCTCTAACTTGCTTTTGACACCCATGCTAGGTCTTGCATGTCTGCCTCTATAGCTTTCTCTATGTGCTTCTTGATTGATCCTATCTGAAGAAGTTACTACTCTCGTCATGTACTGCTGTATATATACGTACAGTACAGCGGCGACTACAAGCTACTCGTTCCATTGCTCCAAGACAGAGCATGCATGAGAATACCAAAGCGTACGTACGTATCGTCACATATGTATGTGTCAGATCGAGGATGGATGAATCATGGGCCATCTCGGATGGGCATATCGGACAACGAACGCAAAAAATAGAAATTAGTATTAACGTGCACTCCACATCACACTTTGTACATCGTTGTCTTATCCTCTGCATAGCAGTTATAAAGGTTGTGTGATCCTGGGTAGAATCATATTTAGGAGTATATTATACTTGGCTAAGTATCGATCGGATCTTAGAATTAGCTCATATATATAGGGATTATCTGCATTTTTGTCGCGGCTGACGACACGAGTGACACCTGAAGATGGTGATCAGGCGAGAGGAAGGAGTTTTTTTTTTTTTTTTTTTTTTTTTGATAATAGAGAACTTTTATTACTCTGTCATAGCTGAATCGCTGGACACAATACCCTCTGCGAACACATGGTTGATTTAGGTCATATGTGTTTAGTTTTGTGATTGAGTGATTGTCAACGATCAACATTTTAATTCTATTTTCCTTTATTCTTTATGCTTCGGCTATGTTCACGGCACACGTGGAGTGTGTCGAAGACGATCTCTTGGTTCGTGTTGTGCAGTGTGTGGAGCTCGGAGATGGTAGCGGACGGCGAGGTGAAGGGGCCAAGGAGGACGTGCCGGGCCGACGGACGGCGGAGGTGAAGGACGGACGTGAGGCTTGGACCGAGGGACCGGATCGCCGGGTGGCTAGCCATGGTGGGTGACATCCGGGACATCGGCGAATGCAAGCGGGACGTGGCGAGGACCGTGTCGATCGGGTCAAGACGGCGAGCGTGCGGAGCGAGCGGGGAGCTCGGATGACTTGGCGACTCGGGCGGTCAAGACGGGCGATGACACGTGTTGAGGAGGTTTGGTGGTTTGTCCTCAAAACCATCGGTGCGGGTTTCGTGGTTTGGGCCTCAAAACCCACGCGCTGGTTTGGTGGTTTGGGCCTCAAAACCATCGGCGGGTTTCACGGGTTTGAGCCTCAAAACCCGGCAGAGCGTTCCGTGGGACGGAAGGACGGCACGTGGCGGCGTCACGGGAGATTGCGTGGAGCAAGGCTACAGATGAGGAGGCGCGGTGGCCGCCGGATTGACAAATTATCCAGAGTCGACCAAAATAGCCCTAGGGTTAGAAGATCGACTCATGTATCTTAGGGGTAGTTTGGGAAAGAGGGATTTCAGACTATATGTGGAGGATGACAGCCTCCTCCCCTCTTTGCCTCTTTCATTTTCGTTTTTCCCTTTTAGCTCTAGGTTTTCATCTTCCTAGCACACGTGAGAGAGGTCCACGAATTGAACAAATTCGTGCTTGTATTTCTGAGATTTTCGAAGGGGAAGGGCAGCCCCAATCCTGCCTGTGCCCTCCGGGCATTGTCACTTTTGGTCTGTGATTTTCGTTTTCCCTTGAGCTGCGTTCTTCCTGTCTTCCCCTCTTGTTCTTGGCTCGAATTTCTTTGATTCACGAAGTTACAGTTTAAATTGAGGGATGATCTCCTAGAAGCAGCTTTGTGTATCTGTCGCGAATCGTTGTGCCAAGTTTGAGAGCATGGGGTTTTGATTTGTGCAAGTTCCATGAATTTTCGGATCTGAGAGCACTGCAGTTTTTCTCTGTTCTTGGCGTGTCAGTCTCCACTTCTTGTCTCGTTGTTTTGTCTGGATGCAATCCAATTGGTTTCTGTAGCTGCGCTACCAACATCCGGTGAGCTCTGTCGAGCGGTGCTTCCCCCTGACCTTGGATTAGCCCCCATCGAGTTCTTGTGTTGTGTCAGTTCTGTTCGTCGTCAGTCGAACCGCTCCGCTTGGTCAATTTCTTGTCGTGCAGATTAGGTGCCCAGCGTTCACCATCCTAGTGCAGGTGCTCGACCGTGGGGTATCGTGGTTGCTGCTCTCCAGCGATGAGTGCCTCAGGCAGTCAGTAGGCGGTCAGCAGCAGCTGTTCGTCAAGGTGTGCAGCACGTTCGCTGCTTCTCTGCAGTTTACTCGAAGATGCACAGCAGGTCTCAACTTCGATGACGGCAAGGTAAAGCAAGTCAGGTAGATTCATTCTTTAGTATCCAAATTGGTATTTTCAGCATTAGATTTCGAGCAGCAGCAGCTTGTCCTCGATGCTTGAGCTATGACTTGTTTTATTTAGCTTGGAGTACTCGGTTTGCATAGGAGCAGTTTAGTTGTTTGGGAAGTAAATCAATTCAAGTTCAGTACTTCAGTCCCTATTATCTTGCTTACATGAATTACTACTCCTATCAATCATGAGCTAATCATTGGAGCTTTATTTTTATCTCATTTGTTTAGAGTAGCATTAACGCTTTGTAAATTCCTGCTAGCTATATTGTGCATGTGCTTCGTTTACTGCAGGTACGAGCTCATTGTTTTGAGAGCATTTTCAAACTTGCATGTTTTTGTCCGTAGTTTTCACATCCGAGCTTTGATTTGAGATTCGATTTTTTACGATGACATTCTATTGATCGAGGAATTCTTCTAATTACTCTCGCCACAAGTTGGCGTTGGTATTTTAGTTTTGAGAACTTCGCTTCTTCTCTATAGAAGTCGAGTGACTCTTTTTTGATCCTCCGGTTTGATCTTTGCTCTCGTCGGCCGTGTGCGATAGTTTGAGGTGTCCCGCTATGTTCCTAGGGAACATCCACCCAATCATTTGGGTCGTGGACATCTCGGTGCTCTCTTTGCTTGTAACACCTTGCTACCGGTTAGCACGTGTGTTATCCGGACCTTGTGTGAGTTTGCTTTTTTTGAGGTCGGGGGTTGAGCCGATGACCCAAAATTGAAAAAAGGAAAATCGAGGCTCCCATTCACCCCCCTCACGGTCGCCGTTTCGGTCCTTCAATTGGTATCGAGTCGGTTAAGGATCATATCCACCCTAATCGGTCCGTGATCCGCAAGAAGGCGACATGGATCGTGCTTTTCGGTCACTTTGGCAAACCTCCGGAGTTTGATGGCACCAACTATCCCTATTGGAAGATTAAGATGCAAGCACACCTTATGGGGATGGATTGGAGAGTGTGGGAGATTGTTGAGGATGAAAACTACCAAGTGCTAGCCGCTCGAGTGGGTGAGGAACAAATAGCCCAACACAATGCCAACAATCGAGCGAGGAGTGTTTTGTTCTCTAGCCTCAAAGACACTGAGTTTGAGAGAGTTGCCACTTGTGAGACTGCTAGTGAGGTGTGGAGAACACTTGAGAATTACCACGAGGGAACTCCACAAGTCAAGGCCCGCCTATATGAGACCTACAAGAGAGAGTACAACAACCTAATCCGGCTTGATGGCGAGTCCATCGATTCTCTCTTTGCTAGGTTTCGGGACGACCGCAACAAGCTACGGGCGAACAAGCCTTGAGAGGCTTGATGATCACGAAGGCAATGCGGCTCTTATGCGCCTTTGGATCGGAAGGTGTGGGATGTGAAGGTGTCCGTGATCATGGAGTCCGCCAACTCGACACCCTCACACCCGACGAGCTTTACAGAAGCTCAAGTCCTCCGAGATCGAGGCCCAAATCCGGCGAAGCTCAAGAACCCATCTGCGCCCGGCGTTGCACTTGTCTCGGGTAAGGGTAGTTCGGTTCTTGTTAACCCATCACGGATCTCTTTTGCCTTGTCTTCTTTGGTGTCCGTGACAGAGGAGCGGTTTGAGTGCCTTGGGGACGACGAGCTGGCGCTCGTCATCACCGATTCTCGCGGTTCCACAACAACCGCTTGAACCGTCGGCATGGCGGTGGTCCCAAGGGAGGATGCTTTGAGTGCGGCGATCCGACCACTTCGTTGCCGCGTGCCCCAAGAAGAGCAAGGACAAGTACTGGGCGAGAAGTACTACTCCGACAAAGCGCAAGGACAAGAGTACAGTACACCGTCGGCAAGCACAAGTCTAAGAAGGGCTTCGACAAGGAGGCGATCAAGAAGAAGTACCTCAAGCGTGCTAAGGAGAACAAGGACGCCTTCTTCGCCTCCCTCAGCGACCTCGACAACGACGGGCAAGCTTCCTCTAGTGACGAGGAGCCCGAGCACAAGATCGAGGAAAAGCTGAACGGACTTTGCTTCATCGCCAACTCCAAGCACGGGGCTTCGCACCATGGCCCTTGACGGAGCGGTGTCCGACAAACGTCGAGCCACACGGCGGCGACTCTTCGCCTAAGGTATCACCCACTATCGAATCCCTCACTGATGAACTTGACTCTTTGGGCGATGCGCTTGTGTGTCAAGTCAAGCGAGTAGCTAAGGAGAGGAAGGAGTACAAGGAGAAGTGGGAGGTAGCTATGAGGGAGTTAGAGTTGGCTAGGAAGCCCGTGGAGATGTCTGATGAGACGGAGTGCGATGGTTGTCTTTGTGCACATGTCTAGCATCATGACTTTGCAATCTAAGTACTCCGCTTTGCTAGATGAGCACGTTGAGTGAAGGCTAAGCCTATGTTGTTGAGTGTGTGCAAGTCTTGTCCGGACTTGCGATGACCGAGTTGGCGAGAGAAGGCTGCCAAGCTTCTGTTTTTTGAGAAGGCCAGCTCGAGATAGCACAATCTTTGAAGTGTGCTAAGTGTGAAGCTTTGGAGATGGAGGTCATGTCTTGTAGGCATGACAAGGGGAGAGTCGAAGAGGAGAACAAGTACCTTCACTACGTCCGGAAGTTGGGTGTCTAGTGGAGAGCCACAGCTTGGCATGATGATGAGTCAGTTCAAGAGGGGGACTGACACAACGGGATTAGGCTTTGCAATAGGTGGGAAGGGTGAAGTAATCTATGGCAAGGTTGATCAAGGTAGTGGTTTGAGCTCGAAAGTGAGAAACCTACAAGCACTCCCAAGTTGACCAAGATCACCCCATCCGAGCCTACCAAGCCCATTGTGCAAAATGGCATTCTCCAAGAGACCCCAAAGACTTCACCTCCCAAACAAGTGTGGCTTCCTAAACCAAACCACCTCAGGAATCCACTTGACACTTTGCCCAAGATCTCTGAGGAAACCCTTCCTAGAGCTAAGGCCACAACAAGAGTGAACCATCCACCCAAGAGAGTGAACCAACAACCACCCAAGAGAGAGGTGAGGTATCACTGTGAGTACTGCCAGAGAGATGGTCACTTGTTTGAGTTTTGCTTTAGGAGGAAGAGGGATGCTAGGCGTCAAGTTGAGTTTGAGAACCGTGACTTGTATCACCCACCACTTGGCATATATGAGAGGGGTGTGCGGTCGGTTCGAGAGGCGGTTGCTAGGCCGGGGAGGTAGGAGGCCTCGAGAGGGCTAGGCCGCAGTTTGTGAGACCCGTGGTGGTGGTCGTGCTCCGCGAGTGGATGTTGATCCTTGCTTTGGGAGCTTTGAGTTTGATAGGAGGAGTGCACCACACTTTGTTGTGCGTGGTGAGCGCTTTGGGAAGAAGGGTCATGGGATGTTTGTTTTCCCTAATGCTTATCTCGGGCAAAATGGTCAACATTGGTATTCTCTTGAGTATACTAACCCCCCCAGTGTTGTGCCATTTGCTCATCCTATGTTTTTTCCAATGATGTAGGTGATCAAGTCTTGGGTTCCTAAGTTTATGCTTGTTAACCCTTTGGGATCCAAGACTTGGGTTTCTTTGTCCTCTCATGTGTAGGTATGAGGACATGGGGTGGAGAACACGTGCATGGTGTAACTTGATCCTTTATCGCGGTGTGATCAAGACTTGATGGTTATCTACACCACTTTGATGGCCTCCAAGAGGCATGCGCCTTATTGTGACACCTACACACAGTCTGTGAGATATCATATACACTCATGCCTTGTACATTCATGATTTCTCTACTTGTGGTATGAGGTAGTTGTTCATTTGCTCACTTGTATATTGCTTGCATGTATTATACTTGTATCATGCTTTTATATCCTTTATAGCATGTGTTATCTTGTGTATTATATGCCATGCTAGCCTTTGTGTCCTTTTGTCTCCTAGTTTTCTTTTGCTAGGTGTCTTTGGTTGAGGGGGAGTTGAGAGTTTGCTATCCTTTTTGAGGGGTAGTTTTGTAGTTGATGTACAGTTGCAGCTTTAGGTTTGTTTTTTGCTTTGTGCATCATCTTGTATCATATTGCATTTATCATGTACACTATTGCACTTTGAGCTTCTTGTTTATATTGATCACAATGAGACTATGCTCATTTTAGTGTAACAATTACATGTTGGTGCTACAGCTTGTGCTCTTTACGCTTAATTGATATATGTTATGAGCAAAGCGTTTTTCATGTGAACACCGCTTAACAACGATGAATCTTGCAAAATGTTCACCATTGAGATAGTTCCTAGCATGTTTAAGTTGTTGAGATCCTTTGTGCTTATCATGTATGCTAGGTGACTATGTCTCATTCATCGAGTTATACACTTGCTTAGATGACCACATGCTTTTATCCGCTAAAATCTGAAATCTAAGCTAAGTGTATGGAAAAGATCGAGATGGGTCCATGCCGTCCCACATCCAAGTCTTGGGATTTGCTACTCATTGCACTTGAGTTGAACCTGAGCTTGGTAGTGATTGACCCGAGACCATTGTCTTAAGCTTCGATTGCTCACACGCATAGGCTTGACATGGTTGATTAGTAAGGGTGACGGTTGTGGATAACCACTCGCAACATGCTACGTCCAATGCTTGTAAACGCTGCAACTCCGATAACTAAAAAATTTGACAAGTGTTGGCTCTATTTTTTGCATGATGTATAAACTTTGCTTGGGGTAGTTCACTTGATATACATGTGTAGCACTTGGTAGATTCTGACTTACTTGTGCTATGTGCTATTCTTTGTGGTGGACACCTTTTTACGAATTGCTTAAAATTGAATCAAAGTGCTTTCAAGTCATATTTCATATCTCTTGATCGGTTTGAGCACCGTGTTAAGCATTTGACCTTGTTGCCATGACACTACCTAGCATCTTCTCATTTGGATTGCTATAAACTTGAAGCTCCCACATTGCATTTTCATGCATTTCATAGCTTGATTAGTGCATTTGCCAACAAGGGGAGAAAGATACAAAGACAGTGACTACATTTATCCGGGGAGTAGCACTTTGAGCTAGATGTGTTGAGCCTTTTGCCTCTATCTTGAGGGTCTAGCTGTTTGTGTGTGAAAGTAATTGGTTTGGAGCTATGCTAGGGGTGTTAAGCCTGTTCTACCTCTTCTTGAGGACTAATTTGTTTGTTTAGCTTGGTTGTATCGAGCCTTTTGCCCATGTCTTTGGGAACCAAGTTTTTGCTCCATGTTTGCTATCCGGTGATTTTGTCTTAGCTTTTGTCTAGCTTTTGTTCTTTGGATGTGCTATCTTCTACCTTCTTACGTCTTTGTGTTGAATGTTGACAATGCACTCATCAAGGGGAGATTGCGAACACATGGTTGATTTAGGTCATATGTGTTTAGTTTTGTGATTGAGTGATTGTCAGCAGTCAACATTTTAATTCTATTTTCCTTTATTCTTTATGCTTGGCTATGTTCACCGCACACGTGGAGTGTGTCGAAGACGTATCTCTTGGTTCGTGTTGTGCGGGTGTGGAGCTCGGAGATGGTAGGCGACTTGGCAGGTGAAGGGACCAAGGAGGACGTGTCAGGGGCCGACGGACCGCGGAGGTGAAGGACGGACGTGAGGCTTGGACCGAGGGACCCGGATCGCGGGTGGCTAGCCATGGTGGCTGACATCCGGGACATCGACGAATGCAAGCGGGCGTGGCGAGGACCGTGTCGATCGGGTCAAGGCGGCGGCGCGTGCAGCGAGCGGGGAGCTCGGATGACTTGGCGATTTCGGGCGGTCAAGGCGGCGATGACACGTGTTGAGGAGGTTTGGTGGTTTGTCCTCAAAACCATCGGTGCGGGAGGTTTCGTGGTTTGGGCCTCAAAACCCACGAGCGGGTTTGGTGGTTTGGGCCTCAAAACCATCGGCGGGTTTCACGGGTTTGAGCCTCAAAACCCGGCGACGCGTTCGGTGGGCCGGAAGGACGGCACGTGGCGGCGTCACGGGAGATTGCGTGGAGCAAGGCTACAGATGAGGAGGCGCGGTGGCCGTCGGATTGACAAATTATCGAGTCGACCAAAATAGCCCTAGGGTTAGAAGATCGACTCATGTATCTTAGGGGTAGTTTGGGAAAGAGGGATTTCAGACTATATGTGGAGGATGATGGCCTCCTCCCCTCTTTGCCTCTTTTCATTTTCATTTTTTTTTTTCCTTTTTAGCTCTAGGTTTTCATCTTCCTAGCACACGTGAGAGAGGTCCACTAATTGAACAAATTCGTGCTTGTATTTCTGAGATTTTCGAAGGGGAAGGGCAGCCCCAATCCCCGCCTGTGCCCTCCGGGCATTGTCACTTTTGGTCCGTGATTTTCGTTTTCCCTTGAGCTGCGTTCTTCCTGTCTTCCCCTCTTGTTCTTGGCTCGAATTTCTTTGATTCACGAAGTTACAGTTTAAATTGAGGGATGATCTCCTAGAAGCAGCTTTGTGTATCTGTCGCGAATCGTTGTGCCAAGTTTGAGAGCATGGGGTTTTGATTTGTGCAAGTTCCATGAATTTTCGGATCTGAGAGCACTGCAGTTTTTCTCTGTTCTTGGCGTGTCAGTCTCCACTTCTTGTCTCGTTGTTTTGTCTGGATGCAATCCAATTGGTTTCTGTAGCTGCGCTACCAACATCCGGTGAGCTCTGTCGAGCGGTGCTTCCCCTGACCTTGGATTAGCCCCCATCGAGTTCTTGTGTTGTGTCAGTTCTGTTCGTCGTCAGTCGAACCGCTCCGCTTGGTCAATTTCTTGTCGTGCAGATTAGGTGCCCAGCGTTCACCATCCTAGTGCAGGTGCTCGACCGTGGGGTATCGTGGTTGCTGCTCTCCAGCGATGAGTGCCTCAGGCAGTCAGTAGGCGGTCAGCAGCAGCTGTTCGTCAAGGTGTGCAGCACGTTCGCTGCTTCTCTGCAGTTTACTCGAAGATGCACAGCAGGTCTCAACTTCGATGACGGCAAGGTAAAGCAAGTCAGGTAGATTCATTCTTTAGTATCCAAATTGGTATTTTCAGCATTAGATTTCGAGCAGCAGCAGCTTGTCCTCGATGCTTGAGCTATGACTTGTTTTATTTAGCTTGGAGTACTCGGTTTGCATAGGAGCAGTTTCGTTGTTTGGGAAGTAAATCAATTCAAGTTCAGTACTTCAGTCTATTATCTTGCTTACATGAATTACTACTCCTATCAATCATGAGCTAATCATTGGAGCTTTATTTTATCTCATTTGTTTAGAGTAGCATTAACGCTTTGTAAATTCCTGCTAGCTATATTGTGCATGTGCTTCGTTTACTGCGCAGTCTGAGCTCATTGTTTTGAGAGCATTTTCAGCTTGCATGTTTTGTGCGTAGTTTTCACATCCGAGCTTTGATTTGAGATTCGATTTTTTTACGATGACATTCTATTGATCCGAGGAATTCTTCTAATTACTCTCGCCACAAGTTGACGTTGGTATTTTAGTTTTGAGAACTCGCTTCTTCTCTATAGAAGTCGAGTGACTCTTTTTTTAGTCCTCGGTTTGATCTTTGCTCGCCGGCCGTGTGCGATAGTTTGAGGTGTCCCGCTATGTTCCTAGGGAACATCCACCCAATCATTTGGGTCGTGGACATCTCGGTGCTCTCTTTGCTTGTAACACCTTGCTACCAGTTAGCACGTGTGTTATCCGGACCTTGTGTGAGTTTGCTTTTGAGGTCGGGGGTTGAGCCGATGACCCAAAATTGAAAAGGAAAATCGAGGCTCCCATTCACCCCCCCTCTGGTCGCCGTTTCGGTCCTTCACCCTCAATCGCTTGAGGTACAAAAACCCAAGAGTTATAGTCTCCTCTGGGTAAATTACAACCGAAAAAGCAGCTAAAGCATGTGCTACCCTATTACATGTCCTTGCACAAACAGAGATAGATACAGACGAAAGATCAGAAGACATTACGTGCTTGATTTCAGTTACCAGACCACTCATTGAGGAAGAAGGAGTTGAATGCGCGCGAAGAAGAAGTCGTCTTATTATTTTCATAGCGTATTTCGTTGTTTACGTTTTGCACTTATCACTGCTTACGTTTTGTTTACGTTTTGCACTTATCACTATTCGTATCACACATCATGTCAATATCAAACTTAGTCCTTGGTTTTCTCGTGTTGTGGCGACCGGCGGTGAGATCGATCTAGAACATCAAACAAAAACTTCATGATTGAAACAAGGCACATACGCATTCATACTTTTACTCTTGGTTTTTTATTATACATGTGACGGCGCGGAAAAAAATTTAAGCAGCGTTAAGTTTTTAGGCGCCCTCGCTTGATCGGCCGTGTATATATACGTGTCGTAGAGGCCGTATTGAGTATATATCTCATACTGATTCACTTAGAGCTAGCTAGCTATAACAGAGCGGCCAATCGACCGGACAAGATGAGCGTGCCGATCCCAGGAAGTCGTCATGGCCGGAGCTGGTGGGCGTTAATGCGACGCTGGCGGCGACGGCAATCGCCCACGACAGGCCCGACGTTGCCGTGGAGGTGCTCCCGCCGGGGCGCCGATCATCCCGGACTACAATCCCTCGCGCGTCCGTGTCTTCATCGACGGCAGCAACACTGTCATCAAGACTCCAGTCATTGGCTAGCTAGGGCTCTAGCTAGCCAGGCACCAGGCCGGCCAGCATCTGCATGCTTCTTTGTTTGGAGTCGTCATGTCTCGTTGTCTTCTCGTCACCGCATGCGGTGTAACGGTGCCGCAATCGAGCTCTACGTGAGTGTGTGTGTGTGTGTGGGGCGTGTAACGGAATAAATACCTGGGTGTTGTGCATGGCCTCGCTCTCGGCTGGGATAGGCATGCATATGTATGTGTGATTTACCGGCAAGTCGTCCAGTGCTGTGCTACTGGTGTTCATGCAGTTAGTGCTTGTCTTCAACATCTCGTTCTCGCTGCTTATATAGTTAATTGAAAGTGCATCTAGATTCCTAAATGGGTTTTGGTATGGTGATGGAATTAAAAATCAAATGTATTTGTGAGATGTGAACAAAGTTATAAGTGAATATGGGTGCCTGACAACGCAAGGAAACCCACCAAAATTAAACGGATGTACGTGGGGCTTGTGGTCAAAACAAAGACACACGGCAGTTCGTTGCATCTTCGGTGGAAACAGGAATCTAACTTCAAATACAACTCAAAATGAAACACACACACTTGGTACACAAGATAACCATTGAAGCTAAAGATTTTCTCCATTTATAGTATGGCTTTCTATCCTAAATCGAACCGTGCACTCTATTGCATGCACCTTGGTTGGCAAAAGCAATGCCCTATCATATAACTTTGTCTTGTGGCTTGCTTTTGCACCATCTTCTCCCCATTTTGATGAACACTTGCATTAGTCCACATAATTGGCACTCAATTACTAAAACTAAACTGCTAGGGCTTTCAACAACCAGATGTGTCTATAATGATGTGATAAATGACCCGACAATCCAAAAGAAGGCGATATAACATCCTCATATATAGATTCAGTGTCTCCATTTGTTTCAACGATTCTCATTGACTTGCATTGGAACTGGCTTTCATGCAAATAATTAATGTGGAATGTCAAAACTGGAGTATATGCAATCTGAGTGTTAGTACGATTTGCTCATATAGTTTGAGGTGGATTGGAACTTGATATAAATTGGACCTCTAACTTGGTGTGGACACCCATGCTGAGCTTGTCTTCCTCCATGCATGTCTCCACGTGCTTCTTGGTCCTATTTAAAGTTCCAAAGAATTAGAACATCATTTGTTAGATTCTTATTCTCACACTCAAAAAATAATTACTTAGTAATTAATGAGCTCACTTGAAGATTTAGTTGCCGTGCTTGATTACTAATAATTGGCCTTTTGTATAGGTACTTGAGTAGAGTCGTGCGCATCCAAATGAATGAATGTCTCATCACTTTGCAACCTTGGGCTAGATGGTCAAAATGTTAACTTTGACTATTGATCTATGCGATATGTGGGTTTGTAATGTTTTTAGGCACATAAAAACAGTAATTCGCCTGGATGGTTTGTTTCGCTAAGGTTGGGGGCAGGCGTAGATATATGTACAGGGAATGTTGCACTGGTATATCCATAGTGCCCAAATTGTCAATAGACTCCCCAAGAACATTAAAAGTGCGTTCAAGAGTGTAGCTCCATGAACTAGAACACCGAGAGGAGTTCCCATGTCAATCACTTCCATTCCTCTCATCAAACCGTCTATAGTACTCATAGCTACAATTTTAACTCGATTATTACATAATAATTGCTTATCAGCAGTGTCTTGACAATAGTGATGTGAATTTTTAGTGGATATTTGTGGTGTGATGGTGGTTGGTTGACAGGTTTGAATCATAACATTGTGGTTGTGATGCTGCCAACAATTGTTGGTGTATGTCATGATACTTATATTGCAAATGCATGGTAACGTTGGAGTCTTCTCCATAAGACTTCAAGAGTATTTTAAGATTTATAAAGCTTTTATACTTCAATTTGTTTTGGATTAACTCATGCATGAGTGAAGTTAACATTAAGCAAGAAACACCTCTAATTAAATAATGAATGCTAACTCTCCGTAACATCCCTACCCCCACATACACCCACCCCAGTGATACACTCACTCAATGAGACCCAAATAGTGCCAATGTAATATCAGACAAGGAAAGCAAAAAATAGAAATTATGTACCTGCACTTCACATCACACTTGTACATCGTTGTCTTATCAGTTGCATAGTTATAAAGGTTGTGATCCTAGGTAGAATCATCTTTACGAGTCGAATTAACTATCGGGGATTCTGTATGTTTCACATCAAAATATTGACATAATTAAGGTTTGTATTATATCTTTACAAATACCCAAGCATGTAGTTTCATATTAATTTGTTAGGATTTTTTTTCTAATTTTAAGTGGACAGTTGAAGTAACTTTCAACTACAAAATAATTGCATGTTAGTTACATCAATCTAAAGATGTAATGAAACTTTAACATAGGATTCCATTCTAAGCCAGAGATTGTTTTACTGACGCATGTGAGACTATAAAACTCCACTTCTCCTATATACATCGTGCAGTTTTTTATATTGTTTGGCTATATAAAAGAAATTATGACTAATCTTTTGTGAGTTTTTAATTTTAATATTGTACTAGTTGATTGTGTATAAACTGTTGCCCGGAAATTTCTAAAAATTCCAATATAATCACCTTCACCTAGGATCATGAGAAAAATAACCTTGGCTGCATGCGTGGATATATCACATTGCAATGCACGGACATTTCGTCTTGTAGTGAGCGGCGGTGATCCCTAAAACAGCAAACAAGAACTTTTTTCATCAATGACATGGTAAGTGAGCTCACTCGGCCTTATATATATACGTGTCGTCGAGGTGGTATCTGAGTATCTCACACTGACTCACTGAGAGCTAGCTAGTAAAGAGAGCGGCCGACCGGACAAGATGAGCCAGCCGATTCCCGGGAAGTCGTCATGGCCGGAGCTGGTGGGCGTTAATGCACCCCTGGCGGCGACGGCGATCGCCCACGACAGGCCCGACGTGGCCGTGGAGGTGCTCCCGCCGGGGGCACCGGTCATCCCTGACAAAAACCCTTTGCGTGTCCGTGTCTTCATCGACAACAACAACCTTGTCGCCCAGGTCCCCGTCATCGGTTAGGGCTGGCTCTTGCAAAGCCAGGCAGGATGCAGGCTGCACAACGCCAGCAGCGGGTTTGTTTGTTTGGAGTCATGTTTGTCGTCGTCGGTGTTTGCTCGATCGTCTGTCATCACGGTGCGGAGATGGAGCTGTGTGTGTGTGGTGTAATGGAATAAATACCTGCTACATGTTGTTGACTGTTGCATGGCCTCTCGTTCTCGGCTGGGACATGTATCTGTACCTGTACGTGAGATTACCGGCAAGTCATACACTACTGTGCTACTAGTGTTCATGCAGTGCTTGTCTTCTATGTGTCTCGCACTCTCTTGGTACATCTAGGCCCCTAGGTGGCACTACTACAAAACAATTTATTAGAGCCAACCCTATTTTATTGTAGGGGCGGCTAGTGATTGGGCTACCCGACGGGCTATGCGGCAACCCAGTTGCCCTTATAAATAATTTCTGTAAGGATCACCACCTCTGTAAGGATGATCACCAGCTGTCCTTACAGAGATATTTTGTAGTGACGGAGCGGGCGGGTGGCTGACTGGTGGGGGCCTTCCCCAATTAAATAAAAATGTTTTGTTGTGTGTGAGTTTTGGTGGCTTTGGTGTATCGATGACAGAACAATTAAGAATCTATTGATATATATGTGCTGAGATATGAACTATTATAAGTGACTGTGGATGCAAGAAAATACAAGGAACCCGTCGCCAATCCCCTCAATTTAAATAATGCATGCGCCTCGTAAAAACAAAAACGCAAAGGCTATTTTTTATTTCTATGTTGAATTTGAATACAACAAAACCTATTATCAAGGGGGCTACATATTGGCAACTGTAAGGGAAATCAAGTGCTAACTACCTATCCAAACAAACAGCTAAGCCCCAAGTGAAAGCCAAAGCTAGAAAAGCTTCAATCCTATTCTTTCTAGCCTCCGTGGATATTCGTGTTAGAGCGTAGAACTTCTGCACTAAACGGTCGATTGTCTACAAATGGAACCATTGAATATACACTTCCGCCACTCACCCCATTGAAGGCTCCCCATACTCTCCCATTGTTTCTTAGTGAAGTCCCTTGAGAGATTGGATCTAGAAGTGAGTTAGACAGCTTGTGGCCAAGGATTTCAAACGTTCTCCCCTCCAAGCTATTGGTTTGTGTTCTTTTTCTCTTGGAGCTCAGATTCCTATAGATGGCTAGAGGTTTCCCTAGAGCTCCCAATTGGTTGTGGTTGAGCTCTATAGGAAGTTTGTATTGCCCTTGCGAAGCTAATGAAAACCCCAAATCTCAACCTCTTTCTAGTTCTTTTAAGAAGATGATCGGGGTGCAAGAGACCCAAAGCCTCTCTGGCTTCCTCAAGAATTAATGAGGACATAGACAATAATCTTGGGCTAGATGGTCTATTTGATCACACGAAGTCCACAAGGACGGATTGAAGGAGCATACTGATTATGGGTTGATGAGGCTGCTGTTGTTGCCCCACGCCCTATTTGTCGTGCCCCTTGTACCACCCGATCCCTACGGCTGAGCGTTAAAGCGGCTGCTTGTGTGCCTACCCTGTGCCTAGTCCTGCTCCAAAAAACATGCGAGCTTAGCTTAACCAAGTTTTTATTGGGCTAGAATGAATAAGGTTAGCATAATATGGGCCAAAAAAATATCTTCAGAAAAGAATGGGCTGGGTCGTTCAGCCACAATAAGCCCACTATAAGGTTATCCCTTACATGGGCTTTATCAGGCCCACAGATTCCTCTCAGAAAAAAAAAAAAAAAAGCAAGCCACAGTTCTATTTTGCGACTTAAAACAAAATGTTATAAAATCAGAATTGCTAAGCCGAGAAAAATGATAAGGCGCAACTGGTCCTTTTGCCTTTCTATTTATAGGTCCGGACTTTTTAATTCGATCATTGCATGTCCATCTAAGGAAATAGCAAGGGCAAAATCTCAAAGTGGAAAAGACAAGGGCCAAATCATAATGAGACTGCTGGACAGGGGCAATAGTAACATAATAATTTGCCCTAATTTGAATGGATGAAACGTACTGTTCATAATGATGATACGGAAGGCTTGACCCGTTATGCCTATCTGACCTGCTTAATGAAAGACGCTCCTGTAGTCACCTGAACCACTCAATTGTGGATGTGAAAGAAGATTCAATTAATCAATGTGCAAAGTTTGCCTGTTCTTGTGAGAAAGACGGTTCATCATTGTGCAATTTTTTGAGAAGGTTCGGAAAGCATGGTTACTGGGGTATTTTCAACTATGGTAGATTAAGATTGTGTAATCTCGGCCTAAATTATAAGTTATTTTCCAACTTTCTTAAAGTGTCAATCATCAAGTTTATTAACCAAATTTATTACAATAATGACATGTATGACACCAAATATGTAACATTACATTTTACATTTATATATATTACTAGTTGAACGCCCGTGCGTTGCTACGGGATAATTAAATTTTATATAAAAACAAATGGATCGCATGATAAGATAATAATACTATAAAATTAAACAATGATATTAAAGTAACATTTAATCTAAATAAGTTTTGTGAAAGTAACACAATTGATCATGGATACTGCGGGTTTTTAAACTCTATTTTATGCGCTTCTTCGTAATTCGCCTAAGATAATATTATCAAGGACTGTGTATACATACTTGCCATTGGTGCGGGTGGGGAGGCCAGAGAGACCGCACCTTCCAAATTTGCCTGCGGGTGGGGAGGCTAGAGAGAGTGCACCTTCCAAATTTGTGTACGGGTGGGGAGGATGTGATTGATCGCACCTTTCAAATTTGCATGGGCGTGGGGAGGGTATGATTGATCGCACCTTCCTAGTTCACATGGGTGGAGAGGATCGCACCTTCTAAATTTACGTGCGGGTGGGGGGGGGTGTGATTGATCGCACCTTCCAAATTCGCATGGGCGTGGGGAGGGCATGATTTATTGCACCTTCTAAATTCGCATTGGTGGAGAGGATCGAACCTTCCAAATTTACGTGCAGGTTGGGAGGGCGTGATTAATTGCACCTTCCAAATTCACATGGGCGTGGTGAGGGCGTGATTGATCGCACCTTCCAAATTTGCATGGGTGGAGAGGATTGCCTTTGTCCAAATTTGCGCGGCGGGTGTGTAGGGCGTGATTGATCGCACCTTCTAAATTCGCTTGGGCATGAGGAGGGGTGCATGCGGATCTTTTTATTTTTAGTTTCCTAATTTTCTCTCACGGGAGCTCAAAAAGGAAAAAGCCCCTTCAATCGAGAGGAGAATAGGGCTGTTTTTTTTTTTTTCTTTTCCTCCTAGATTTTCTCCTTCTATTTACGGACGGGTGGAAGAGCAGGAGTCACAGTTTCCTTCCTATTTTTTATCGCAACAACCAACGTGCATGGTTAATTCCTTCCTTTATTGTGTGGTTAATTCTTTCCTATTTGCATGGTTAATTCCTTCCTTTATGAGGTAGAATGAAAGATTTGTTTCCTTTATTGCATGGTTAATTCTTTCCTTTATTACATGGTTAATTCATTCCTTTATTAGTTCACATGGGACGATTCGTTTCCTTTTCTCCCTTCGGGTTCGCATGGGGTGGCGGTTGGGCAGACTCAAGCGAATGTCGCACCAAAAAAAAATGCTTTGTTCTTTTGTTATATATTTTGATTTTTATATATATATATATATAGGAATATATATATAGGGAATTATCCACCACACCAGCCTAATATGCACGCGTCACACTAACGATCTGGACCGGAGATCTCCCATCCGATGGCTAGCAGCGAGAGTGGGAAATTTTGCGTTTTAACGCCCTCCAGGCTTCACAGTTTAGCAAAAACCCCCTCGCGCGCACACCATCAGTCGCCGCCCTGCGCCCGGTTGGATTTCATCGAGTGGGTTCCGACGTTCCGTCTTCTCGCGGTTTTCTCTGACGCCGCCGCCAGGGCACGCCGAGAGATCAGGCTGGCGGCGTGCGTCGTCTTCCCAGTTCCCGATCATCAGTTTCCGGGCACTATCAGGTACGTGACGTTCCTACCGGCGGCTTGGCCATCGAAGGTAATTTTTTTTCTTCTACTCGTAACCAGGATGCGTGTGTAGGTGAAGTTTTCGGTCAATGGTGTGCAGGTCCTGACATCCTTATGGATCCTTGAGGGTCTTCTCGAGGTGAGTCCGGTCTGCTTCATATGAGTTGTGAGCATCACTATTCAATGTAAGTAGCTAATTCACCGTTTGCAGGGACCGTGGAAAAGCTTTCACCGGTTGCAGAGCAGGGACCGACTCCCAGATCATGGACGAAGCTGTCTCTGCGGTCACGGACATCGTCGTCTCTCAGGTCTCTGCCGTCATGTCCTCCGGAGATGGAGCCCAAACTGAACTGCCACACACACCTCGTCGGAGTTGCAAAGACCAGCTGAAGATTCCTACGATTGGAATGATTTTTGACACACTTGCAGATGTGGAGAAGTTTTACAAATCATATGCACATGATTCTGGCTTCTCTGTTCGTATTGGTCAGCAAAAGAAAGAAAACGAGCAAATATCAATCAAACGGTACCTCTGTTCAAGGGAAGGGTTCAAGAAGGAGGACCAAAAAATGTCAGCGATGCATCTGGGAAAAAGAGAACACATAATGTGATGGAAGCGAGATGTGGTTGTCAGGCGCATATCACTGTCAGCCTTGACAGTGGCAAGTACCGACTAGTTTCAATGGTCGAGGAGCACAACCATGATTTCGTGTCGCCGGATAAGAGACACTTTCTACGATCCAACCGTGGTGTTAATGCGAGGGCAAAAGAGTGCCTTGTTCAATTGTCATGAGGCGAGCATGACTACATCACAGGCATACCGACTTCTCCATGTTAGTGAAGGTGGGTTTGAAAATGTTGGATGCACGTTGAGGGATTTGCAGAACTATTATCGTGATCTTCGTAGCAAAATCAAGGATGGAGATGCAGAGATGTTTGTGGGGCAGCTTGAGCGAAAGAAGGAAGTAAATTCTGCATTTTTTATGACTTCATGGTTGATGGTCAAGGGCGACTTGTTCGTGTCTTTTTGGGCAGATGCCACGTGCAGGAAGAACTATAGAATTTTCGGAGATATCATTTCGGTAGATGCAACATACACCACCAATCAGTACAACATGAAATTTGTGCCATTCATCGGAGTCAATCACCACTTGCAAAGTGTTTTCCTCGGGGCAGCATTCATGGATAATGAAAAGATCGAGTCATATGAGTGGTCGTTGAGACATTTCTTAAGGCCATGGGTGGAGTAGCACCTCATCTGATCATAACAGACGAAGATGCAAGCATGAAGGCTGCTATTGCTCGTATTCTTCTACGATACAGTTCATAGGTTTTGCATGTGGCATATCTTGGATAAGGTACCTGAGAGGGTGGGACCAAAAATAAACGAGAAACAGGAGTTCTGGAAGTTATTAGACAGGTGTGTGTGGGGCTCTGAAACTTCAGATGAATTTGAGTCTCGATGGAATTCCATCATGACAGAATATGGACTAGTGACTAATGAGTGGTTTTCCACAAAGTTTGATATTCGCCAGTCTTGGATTCCTGCATACTTCATGGACGTACCTCTAGCAGGACTCCTTAGGACTACTCAACGATCTGAGAGTGCGAATTCTTTTTTCAGCCGTTTTATTAAACGGAAATTGACCTTTGTAGAGTTTTGGCTAAGGTTCGACACGGCTTTGGAGTGCCAGCGCCAAGAGGAGTTGAAAGCCGACCATGCAAGTCTTCATAGCATTTGCAAATTGATGACACCATGGAACATGGAGAAGCAATGTAGTGCGATATATACACACGAAATTTTCAAAAAAAATTCAAGAACAACTCATAATTGCAAGAGACCTTTGCATCACTCAAGGGTTTTTGAGTGTGAAGATAAGAAAATTGTGACCATCAGCAGCCAATAACGAAAAAAGAGCGAGTGGTTGAGATGAACAAGTCGGACATGTTTTGTAGGTGCTCCTGTAAATATTATGAGTCCTATGGCATCCCGTGTCGTCATATCATACATGTGCTTAGAACCGAGAAGCAAAGTGACATACCTTCGATTTATATTATGAGCAGATGGGACAAAAGATGTAAAAGGTATGTTTTTTTTTAAATTATTTGAACCATATTTTTTAACAATGCTCTTCAATTTATTATGTTGGTTTTGTTACAGGGAAGTATTATTTGATGACAAAGGTAACCTACTAGATGAGAAGCCCAAAGATCCTATGGAGGTTGCAATGCGTAAGAAGATTTCAGATTCACGCAAAAAGTTTGAAGATTTAATCGAAATGGCCAAGAATTCACCAGAAGGGATGGACATCATATATTCTGGTTTATCCAATCTAGTAGAACCTGTCCAAAAGGTCACGCCTGCTGCTAGAGAGGATAAACAGGCTGAGTATGAATCTTTCCTTGGTAGTAAAATTCCAAATGAAGTGAATATACATCCACCAACAGATGTCATCTTTCCTTGGTAGTAAAATTCCAAATGAAGTGAATATACATCCACCAACAGATGTCAAGTCGAGAGGGAGATGCAAAAGAATACAGAAGAGCAAGGAGATAAAGGGTCCAAGCAAACGGAAGTGCGGAAAATGTAAGCAAATAGGGACTCATGATGCACGCAACTGCCCAAATAAGGTTGCTAGCTGATATTTTAAGTTCATGTAACCTTGTGAGACATTTTGGAAAGCTTCCTGTAAGCACTTTAGTGTGTTAGTGTTCATACAGCAGGTTACATTTTATTTTGATACTTCCTGTAAGCTCACAAAACATATCCCCAAAATATTGATATTCAGCTCTTCCTTCACTCTCTCAAATGTCTCCTCCATTCAGTTAATTGCTACAAAAAAGGCTGTCCGTATCCTTGCTGAAAATAGGTACAGCAGAATCAGTAAATATAAGGTGGAGTCATTTCAGCATTATTGCTGTATTTGCAAGTGCAATCTGATGTAGCATTTAGCCTGATCCTGTACGGCTACTGCTTCTGAAATATAAAGTGGAGTCCAGCATACAACCGGTAGTACAAGGTTCACACACAAAAAATTGACTTCCCAACATTCAGTATTTTCATTCATTTTTTTTTGTAACCATACATCAGAGAGTACAATGCTTGAATTACATTACACTGAAGAGATCTGTACACTGAATTACAGCTTCAAATTCACATACAGTTGCACATCAAAATGCAGTCAAAATTCACTACAAAGAAGGCACAATTGCCATTGCCAAATACACGTGCTCACTATTCTCACTACAAAGAAGGCACAATTGCCATTGCCAAATACATCAAGGCACAATTGCCATAGTCAAATACACAGAAGCACTGCTGAATTTTATTCTACATCTTCCTGCTTCAGAGCACTGCTAACTGATCTTCAGAACAGCATAGTCCCTCCATCAGAAATACTTGCCGGAAAGGGCATTGATTCACATAGTCCCTCCATCAGGCATAGTCCCTCCATCAGAACTGCTGCTCCACGGGCATTGATTCTCTTGCCTGCACAAACCCACGACCCCAAAATCATCAATCAGAAATACTTGCCGGAAAGGGAACGTCCATGCCGTTGCGCCTCCAGCCTCCCTGACGCCTCTAGCCTCCATGCCGTCGCGCCTCAACAGATACTTGCGGTCGGGAAGAGGAGGGGAGGGTGCGCCGCCGTGGAGCGAGTCCCCCGGTCGGGAAGCGGAGGGGAGGGTGCGCCGCCGTGGGGCATGTCCCGGCCGGTCCGGCGAGGCAGCGGGGGAGGCCGCCGGGGAGCCCTAGCCCTAGGGCCCGAGGGAGCGGCGGCGTCCGTTTTTCGGGATGGGGAAAGTAACCCCTCCTCGCGAGTGCGGGACGGGCGCGGGGAGTTGATCGGCCTCGGGGCCCGGCGGGGTGTTTTGCAAAAACACCACGCGAGTGCGGGCGTTAAAACGCAAAATTTCCCACTCTCGCTGCTAGCCATCGGATGGGAGATCTCTGGTCCAGATCGTTAGTGTGCACGTGTGCATATTAATTTGGTGTGCCTGAGGATACGTTCCCATATATATATATATATATATATTTTTTTTTTTTTTTTTTTGAGATTTTGAGATTGACACGACACTAACGCGCACACACTCACCCCTATGAACACACGACAAACTCCACCCCTATGAACACATCGCGGATATATATATATCATATATATATATATATAATGCATACGCCGGTAAATCCTTGGGAAAATCCCGGGGAAAAGGTAGGGATTTGAATATCTGATTTATTTACAAGCCATTCGCTATATATATATATATACACGCCAGCACTATTTGGACCGGGGTCCAAATGCCATTCAGACCCCGATGCCCATCCACCGTACTCAGGCAGCAAACTACTCTCCCACACGCGCAAGCCACCTGGGCCGCTACAGCCCATCCCCGTACGAGGAACCGTGCCCATCACCTGGTCTGCGTACACGACCGTCACGACCGTCCCTGATATTTTTTTTTTTTTTCTTGGACAGGCTTTCTAGCTGCTGACTTTTTTTTTCCATTTTTCTTCAGTTGGATTCCCGATTTTTTCCCAATTTTCTGGCGGTCATTTTTTTTTTTCCTTTTCTGTCTCGTGGAGTTGTGGATTGCTTTATTTTTATTTTAGTCCGATGCCTTTTTTTTTTTTTATTTTCTTGCGGTCGCTTTTTTCCTTTTCACGAGGCTATTACCAAAATTATTCAAAACAAAAAATATAATATACCATAGTGTTAATTGCACCAAAATCCAATATATGCTCACTTATCTTTATGGCCAAATTTATATATAACCATTAGTTTTAAATTTTTGGTACCAATAACTATTTGTTTGAGTTAATTGTGTGACCAAACCAATCGTCAACATTTGAAACTAGAAAAGTCTAATCACAAATAATAATATATGCACAAATAATGTGCTTGGTGAGAAGACCTTTAAATGATATCGAGTTATATAGAGTCACATATAATAGAATAGAAGATTGTATAGCAGGTTAAATTTAACACTGCAGGAACTCCGACATCTTTAAGAATGCCGATGATGGTCTTGATAGTATTGTAGCTCCGTAGCCCTTCTAGCTGAAGGAACTGTGGACTGCGCATGTAGCATGGATAGCTCTGTTTAGCGAGACATAAGTAGAGTCAATGTCTCTCCATAGCCTGTCATTTTGCAAAAAGGCAAGCAAACCATAAGTGTAGCCACTACTAAGCATCTATTCGCCAGTAAAATAAACTCAGACGAAAAAGGAATTGGCAGTGGTCTAACCTTGCACTTTGCTTGAAATGAAAGTACCGTCATTTGAGTTCTATTAAGTTCTTCATTTGTACGCACCTAAGCAATCTGCAGCCTCTTGGACCTGCAATTTGAACCATAGGATGAGATAAAGCAGGTCAAAAAATAAAAAAAAAAAGAAGGAAAAAGGGAACACAATTTAGTGAACCAAAACATCTTTATGTAGCAAGCATTTCATATTGATGGTGTGACAATGCTTAAAATGATTTTTTCATCATATCTACATGGAAATCATCCAAAGATAATGAAGCCAAATGCACAAAAGTGAGGTGCTAACATCAAGGTAACAAGCCAGGTCACTCTAATGGCCTTGCTCTGTTTTCTACTACATAAGCTCTGTTTTCTAGCATAGTTGCCTCAGATAAGCTAGTACTACAAGAGCTTTGCCCCAGGTACTAGTGATGGGCAAAAATTAACTGAACTATTTATTCATGCGATGCACAAAGATGCATACAAGGAGCAAAAGATGGAACTGCAGTTTCTTTGTGATAAAATTTACTAATGGAATGCATCTATGTTCTATAATACTAACATCGACCTGTTAGGTACCAGAGGAGCAGATACTTGTGCCATCTTCGATAGCTTAAGGCTCCGTTTAGACAAGTGAGAAGCAAATGACTCATTTTGGACTAAACACTGCACATCATGTGCAGGATGGCATCCATATTCCAGCCTCATGACCTAGATAACGGACACATATATACCCTCACCAATTTGATTCATGACGGAGAACTCGGTGCAAGATGATTTCAGATCATATAATGAAAAATGGAACTAGAAAACATGACCATAGATTTGTGAAAAGGGTGGAACAAAACAGGGAATCCTGGCAATAATAGTACAAAAATTATGTAGTAAGAGAATCTCATGCTCTGCTCAGTTTGCATTTGCAATATAAAACCTTGATTATGAGCAGCCGAATAACAATTAAGAAAATGCAGCAAGACTATACCTTGTGTTGTCTCTTATAGATTACAGTTTCTACTATTTCAAGACTTATGCAGCAAGGGCAAAACAAGTAATCCTATTCCTAGTATTTCTATCGGTTCGGCTTCTTATCGTTTAGCCATTGTTTGCAAAAAAATTGAAATAATGTTGTCTGATTTCTCACATGAAACTTTATTAATTGTAATTGCAAGATATCTACTTCTGAATGTAATGCAAGTATAAAACACTTCACAATAAGATATCTATTGAAGTACTTCTCCCAGATATGACAAGCCTCAGAATTTCTCTTCTCTATAACTCAAGGCCTAACAAGTTAAGAGTTCAGTTATGTACTACGAATAAAAATCTAAATTTTTTTTTTAATATTTAGAACATGTGTGCAGTAGAGTGAGAGCATGTTGGAAATCAGAGCTGGAATTATGAGTCTATCAAATACAAATTGAAAGGACAATTAGAGATTTTCATCAAAGGGCTCGGAACTATCAAAGCTTTGTGCACATACAACACTCTTTAGAATTGTGATTGAATTAGCTTAACAATTGAAGATGAAATTTGGCGAAATAATGCATGTAACATGAATGCAAGATTTCAAGAACTATGGAGTCTTTGCTTGGATGACAAATGTAAGAAGATTCCGCAATAGAATATATAACTATAATTGGAAGCGATATAATTCTAATTAGCCGACCCGGTAACAAATGTCTTTAATAATCATTTCTTCAGAGAAATGGATCTCTTTAAGGCGGCCAATTTATTAGCAACAATCATTTTAGAACTTCCGAGATAAAAAAATAAAAATTTTGATATTTTTCATAAGCCAAAAAGATCATGTCCTGATTCTTCAATGTGACCTCATCACAGATTAGTATTACCAAAAAAAAAAAAGAACAGTAGTGTCCTAGCTGAGTACTTTTTTCCCCAAGCATAGCAGGATAAACTATTCTTTGAAGAATTGACCTTGTAGATGAGTAGCCATGCGGCGCTAAAAATCATTCGACAATTTAAATGGTCTCCGTCTGCATGCAAATTAGTAGTGGTGATTGATTAATGACTCACAAAATCAAAATGAAATTAGAATAGGAAACGTCGAGTCAGAGCTGAAATAATCACGAAATTATCACACATTTATCCATCTCACAAATTCACGGGGTTGACAGATTGATTTCAGCATTAGACACACAACGTTTAACTTTATAGTGAAAAACACCCGCACATCCATGACCATTTAATGTACAAAACATTCTAACAGAAAGAGATCGATTAATTAGCTTAACTAACAGTGAAATATTCTAATTATATATCTTTTGTTCACAACACTTTGCATCGATCCCTAAAATAAATAGAGAACAATGATAAAGAGATTGATCATACATATTTGGTGCTTCCATTCTGATTGACCATCCATAACTTAAAATAACATGAGGTATGAATAATAAGCTGTGGTAACGAATGGGCCTGCTTACCTCAAGCTCTAAATCAACCACTTGTAAAGCACTGCTTTGCACATGGAACCTCATGTTTTAGAACATTGAACTGCAGATTAGAACCACAAAATCTTCTAGTTCATTTGAGCTTGCACGATTAGTGATTAGAAAAGTGTGTCCACCAAAAACGATTAATAAGCGTCCACAAAATCACTAAACATAAAAGAAACTCAAGTCAACCTGCCGCAAATGTGAGGAATTAATAAGCTGAAAACTAGAACTTCTAGTTCATTTGAACTTGCCCGATAAAAATGGTTAGGGACCGGGGTGTGGAGCAGTTCAACGGATGGTGGAGGCATTGATACTTCTCCTCCTCCTTGATCCATAGGAATAGGTAAGACCATTTGCACGTATACAGCCTATTAATTTATTAAACTACTGCATAATAATCCATCTAGTTCATGACAGGAACGAGCACTGCAGACTTCACATTTGACATCAATTGCTGCTCCCGCCCCGTTGCCTAATCAATCCAAAATTCCACGAGGAGGTTCTCTATTCAATCCAAACTTGCACGAGAAAGGAGGCACCGCGACCATGGCTCTAGATCTTGACGGAGAGATGAAAGGGCATAAATTATAAATTTTGTTGGTTCGGGCGGAGATAGGGAGAAGGAAAGGACGCACCTTGTCGACTTTCGCTCGTCATCATCCCGCCAAGCCCGTGCGAAGAGGGTGGGTGCTCGCCCGGCCCGGGGCGGGGCCGGCCGACGGCCGTATGAGAACGGTCCGCCGCCACGAGGCTCGTGACGAGGCGGCCACACGGGAATCCCGCGAGTCGCAGCGAGCAAAGCGGGTGCTTCGCGCTCACGCGCTGGGGTCGGGAACAGGCCGGGCATTGGTGGGGGGCCGGGTGTAGATCCGGGTGGGTGCTAGCCGCAAGGGGGGGGAGGCAGGAGAGTGGAGAAAAGGTGTCGTCGCGGGGTGGGAGGTGCCGCCATGTGGGCGGGTCACCGCCATCGACGGGAAGCGAGGTGGGGCGGTGTCTGGGCTAGTCGGGGCCTCTGGAGGATCGCCGCCGGCATTGGGGGGCCGCGAGGTGGGGCGGATCGGAGATCCGGGTGTGCTCCACGGGCGGAGGGATCCGGATGCTGGCAAAGAAATCGTGGGTGGGGTCGCCTCCGAGCTGGCCGCTCGAGGCACGTGGCTGGGTGGGCACCGGGCTTATATGTTGCTAGACCTCGGTTGGGATGGGCTTGGGCCTATGAGCCTCGAGTCCGGGCGAGGGAGCGCTGTTTCTGCGGTGTCTATTATGTGCTGGGGGTCTGAATGGTATTTGGACCCGGGTACCACATAAGTAATACTATATATACATATATATATATATATATATATATATATATATATATATATATATATATATATATATATAGAGAGAGAGAGGGGAGAGAGAGAGGGTATGATATATGTTTCCCTGGGTCACCGAGCCCAAATCACCGACCTGACGCAACCCGCAGCCGAGCGCGCCCGTCCCTCGGCCCAGGCCCAGACGACCACGGGGCTTGCGGCGGTTCCTGGGAGTCACCTGTTCGATCGTCAGGACCCGGAAAGGCCAGTTGGACCGGAGGACGAGCGGTGCGCCATTCGTCGCCGGTCACCGTCCGGCACCACTGTTCATCTGGGCAGGATAGAGAGGAGAGGCCAGGGGTTGCGTTTCCCTGGGTCCTGAGCCCAAACGTCGCTGCCGACGCAGCGCAGAGCTTCTCCTCGCCGCCGGTCCTTTCGACCGCGAACACGGCGGCCGGACGTGGGCAGGACCCCGAATCAGAGCTCCCCCTCGTCCGACCTCCCCCACCGGCGCATCCCCGGCCAGGCCGCTCGATCCTCACCGGCGCACCCCTGCTCGCGCTGGCTTGCAGGTGACCCATCATCTTCATCTTCCACTTCAAAATGCGTTGGATCTTGTCTCTAAAATCTTAGGGATTGCAGTTTCCTCTGCCTCAAATAGATCCGGAGGTGGACACAGGTATGTTTGATCCGGAGGAGAATAGCTGAAGCAGATCGTTAATCAAGCCCAAGGTAATGTCTCACTCTTCGGCCCCTCATTCTTTTAATCTGCCAATGGATAATTTGTTGTTCGTTTCTACAGAAATGCCCGATACTTTGTGCTGGGTGCAATTTATGTCCCTATAGATGGATTGGCATGAGGAGGGATGGTCCAAGATCAATGTAGGGCAGCAGCATATGTTGCTAAACCTGCTGGCATGAGTGAGGAGTGGGGTCTGAATCCGTGGAGGAGCAATTGACGGCAACATCAGCATGAATGGGCACTATTATGCACAATGGGATTTTGGTGGTGGAGCAAATGCGGCAAGAAATTTATGGAGGTCTTATTTGCATCCTTATCGCCTAGCCATTGGTCATCTTTGTCTGATCCGAGCCATGCATGAATTTGTTTTTGAATTTTGATGCAGATTCATACATCTTCATGGCCAGCAGATAAAGAGTGTAGCTATAGTTCAGGAATCTTGTCCCCTTGGTGTATGCACTTCCATATATATATATATATTTAATATATAATTTGTTTCTCTAATTTTTAATTCATATGAGATAACTAGAGAGCAAGAGAGAGAGATTTCGAGGGAATGATATATTTTCTTTCAGAAGCTGCACATGAGGTATTATCTCATATGAATACAACTAAAGCCTTCATTCGTTCAACTGGATTTTAAAATTTGCATTCTCGCAGTCCCCTGGTTGAATGGAACTTGTTTTTCTTTCCAAAGTGTAAATTCATATATTTGTGATTCCAGCAAACTCATGACTGATTAGATTTGTTTCCCTCAGATTGGTAATGGTAAGCCCAGGCCCAGACGACCATCGTTGGGATCCTCTTTCCTCTCACTTTGTTCTTTTGTGCAGATCCCGGTTCCAAAGCATCATCCAGCTACTCCCCATGATTGCTCATATAGGTAGTTTTTTCAACTATTCTGGATTCTTGAGCCCAGGTAACCTCATGTTCTGTTTAGATTTGGGTTAGGACCCGTTATAAAGGAGAGGCCAGTTGTCGCCCCAGCTCGTCGCTGCCGACGCACAGATAGTCCTCGCCGCCGCCATCCTCGACACATGAACACGGCGGCCGTTTAGCCTTTTATGTTCCCGAATCAGAGCTCCAAATCTCGAACTAACTAATTTTAGTTAGCCTTCTTCTAGCTGGAGGCGATGCCTTCATCTGCACTCCATCCACCGGCGCAGCCTACACTTGTTTGGACCACTGTCTCCACTCCACCAGGCATAAAATTCGGCATTGATCGATCCTCATTGTGGCATGCTTTAGACGCACCACTGCTCTTTGCAGTAGATTAGTTAATTTATCTATTGCATGTTTGACCCATCATCTTCATCTTAACAGTACTGTGGTTTCAAAATAATCCAAACAAAATATTGGATTTTGAAACAGATCTCAAAAAATCATTGGACCTTCAAGGGTAATTGGCAGTTTCCTCTGCCATGGAGAGAATATATCAAACAGCTGAACTCAAATCAGATCCGGAGGTGGACGCATCCTTCAGGTCATCCTTTTGCACAAAATGAACCCCATGTTGTTTAGCTTACTAGATATAGCTTTTTGTTTCTATCAAGCAGATTCGTTAATCAAGGGCCCAAGGTAATTTTTGTTCAGTTACATCTTTCGGCCCCTCAACATTTGAGGCCTGTTTTAATCTTATTTGCCAATGGATATTTTTTGAATAAAGAACCATACATACAATAGTTATTTGTTCTTTTCTTTTACAGAAATGCCCGATACTTTGTGCTGGATGCAATTTATGTCCCTATAGATGGATTGGCATGAGGAGGGATTGGTCTGAGTTGGATGGTTCAAGATGTAGCTTCAGCGGCAGCTGGTCGTTATTACCTGCTGGCATGAGTGCGATGTTTTTCTTCTGAATGAGGTGATATGGATTTTGTTCTGATAATTGCTAAATCTTTTTTGGCAAATATTACATCAGCATGAATGGGCAAATTATGCTTAGGATGGGATTTTGGTCTGGTGGAGCAATTTTGGGCTTAAGAACCAAGGCGACAAATTGGAGTGGAGGTCTTTTAATGTTTGGGGCATCCTTATAGGATGTCTTTAATTTGATGCCATTGGTCATCCCTTTGTCTGTTCACCTCCTCACCTGGTAGACATTCCATTATCACAAATTTGTTCAAAGTAATCAGAGCATGAATTAGTGTGCAGATTGAGGATACATCTTCAGCATGCAAGCATTCTATAGGATTATAAGTTATTGCTCTGATCTGCCCTTAAAACAATTGCATTTTGAACTACCAACTTGTTCAGCATACTCAGTGTCTTGATTAGAGGGGAAGAAGCCAATTGGGATATTATATTAATTGTGTACCAATTTTTTATACTATTATACCTCTGCCCTATGTAATTGGACAATCTGTGACGTGCATACATCTATTTTTGTGCAAGATTTGAGAGATTATTATTGCAAACCATTTGATGATTTCCTTTCTTGCCACTGAAATATGCTTTCTTTTGCCAATTTCATATGGTAATATGCTTTTTGAGCCAATCTAGTATTGTTCAGGCAGCAATAACCTGGCATGAGAAGCAAGCAGTAGCTGGGAGTATATGTTTGCTCTGCTATAAACCAACGCTGAAACTTAACAATTTCTTTGGACGAAGCCATTCAGTTTTCAGTAATTCATTTTCAGTTCCAGTAACCTAGCAGTAGTCTAGTGCACTTGCTCTAGTGATAGACAAAGATAGCTTGGTCTGTTTGCTGCTGCTTGCAAGCATTGTATTATTATGACAGTAGAGATCTTTTAGTTGGTTGTTTCTGTTCAAAGTAGAACAAAGGTGGCAGTGAGTGTAAGTAGCCTTTCCCATGAACTGTCAAGTCTGATTATCAAATTTGAGTTTAGCTTTCTCATTTATTGACTCATTATCCATTTATTTGACTTCACCATTGTTGGTTTGATGTTTGATAGATACTACTACAAGTCTGATTATCAAATTTCTTTATTTTTGTTGCATCAGTAACAAGATACTCCTTTCAAACAATCAACTAATCTGATTCTTCGTGGTTATAGTTTGCCTACTGAATCTGTAACCTTAGGCATGCTATAAACTGAATCTGACAACTGAAGCAACTATGTTGCTTGTCTGGCAATAAAGCTATGATAGTGACCAACAATATAATCCTGGGATTTGGGGAAAATAGAGTAAAAATGTTAATGTGATCCATTTAATGAACCTTTGTTTGGAAACTTGAGCGTAAATCAGCAAACGAATTGGTAATTGTATCCATATTCAAGCTCCATGCATTTTTTCACTGTACGCATTAATGTTGCCTTCATTTCTGAGATTTATTTTTAGTAGTCATGCAGCTTGGATATGGATACGATCTCTTGAATTTTTGCTTGGTTCTAGGTAATTCATCCTCCTATTACTTGTACGATGTCAATTAATACTGGATAGTATATTGTATGCTTATTTCAAATAGATTCACATTTAATTTCTTTCTGGGAGCTATAAATGTTTTTTCTCTCACATGGCTAGACATGGTCTCACTTTGCAGTTTTGGAGATTAGTAATCCAACAATAATGGTGGCTTTTGAAGTGGTACACACAGCGCATGCCTAGATTATTTTTCTGTTAGTAGAACTACGTTTGCGACTTGCAGTACCAGACTATTAGTTTATATCTCAACCTATATATGTGTTGCAACATAACCTGTGTCAGCAAGGTGGAGGAGCAATTGAGGCAGGGAAGGGTAGTAGAGGAATTGGCATAGGAGCGAAGGAATTGAATATCTCAAGGAGAACCCACTGCGCAACTTCCCAAGAGTTATTCATGTGTTCCGACCCCTGTCTAGAGGTGTCCTCGTGGTCAAGCTGTGGATTTTTTCTCTTCAAATAATCAGGCCGTTGAATTCATAAACCATCTCCTTTCCTGCCTCTTTGCTACAGATTTTTAGTTCAAGTTGGCCCAAAGAGTGGCCCTACAGATTTCTTTGTAACAAGCGAAATAGTACTATTTGTGATTGGTATCACGCACTATTATTGTTGACTTATGATTGTAATGATGAAATTAAAGTAATATTATTGTTGAAAAATATTAACCTGCTATATAATAGAAAGAAAAAATGGCCAATCCTGCAAGCGAGTGGGCAATAAGCACGAAAGGAAAAAAATCGGCAACAATCCAAAAAAAAAAAGTACCGGAAACACAAAAATTAAATCGCTGGAAAACACAGCTTCTAATGAAGCACGAAAAAAAAAAAAATTCGGTCAGAAAGCAAAAAAAATCGGTTGGAAAATAAAGGCCGAACAGGCAGCCATGGAAAAGAAAAATCAGGCACGTGGCTTTGGCGGCCCAGCGTGCGGACAGGCTAGAGGGCAGGGGTGATCGGTGACTGATTAATAATCAGAATAGGGGACTAATTAGTGCAGCCCTATATATATATATATATATATATATATATATATTATTATATCATACCACAATTTGATCTAATAAATATTACTAATTCTCTATAGTTTTGGTGAAACTTTGAGGTGCTATATTGACTCTCAAAAAAGTTAGAATAACTTATAATTTTACTTGAAGGGACTCGGTATAACCCGTTCACAAAACTGTGCAATACAGTTGACTATTCCTCCAACAGTCAGGTATACGTAGCTGCTCCCTCATGCATCATGTAAGATTTTCTGACCACTATTGTTTCTCTTTGATTATCGATCTGTGTCATGCATGTTCATTGGATATAAGTCCTCGGTCCTAGGTGACCAGCCGGCCGCGGCGACCTACCTGATGAAACGATCGAGGCAGAGTACACTACCAGCAAAACCGGCCTTTTGACGTCAGGACTGGCGTGGCGCCTGGCCGTGTAGTGTATATATCTGAGTATCTTCTTGTACGGAGTATCTCCACGTCAAGACTTCCACCGATCGAGCTAGCTGGTGGCAACTGACGACGACGCTGAGAGCCAGAGCGGGCAAGATGAGTGTGCCAATCCCCGGTAAGTCGGAGTGGCCGGAGCTGGTGGGCATTAATGCGACGCTGGCGGCGACGGCGATCGCCCACGACAGGCCGGACGTGGCCGTGGTGGTGCTCCCGCCGGGTCGCTGGTCGCCCCACGATTACAACTCCAAGCGCGTCCGCGTCTTCATCGACGACAACCTCCTTGTCTCCCGGGTCCCCGTCATCGGATAGTCAACGAGCGCCCTATTTATCTGTGTCATGTGTGTGTTGTCGTCGTTATCATCATTGTCATCTGTTCATCACGGTGTGCCACGATCGATCTGTGTGTGTGGCGTGATGGAATAAATGCCTGTTGTTCATGTCCTGTAGCTCCCTCTCAGCAGAGACATGCATGGATGTCTAGGCATGATTAATACTCCCTCCAAGACGGTATTAGAAGTCGTTTTTTTGGACAAAGTTTGGGTCAAACATCGGGAATATAAATCATCAATAACTTTTAAGTTGTTGAGTTTGTAAATGTAAAAGTTATATGAGTAGATTTGTTTTAAAAAATACTTCGATAAAAGTATACATATATCACATCTTCATAAATAGTTTTATAACAATAAGAGGTCAAAGTTGTGTTTTAGAGACCGTGTTGCTGTCCTAAACGACTTCAAATACCATCCCGGAGGGAGTACTTTTTAGTTCCTTTAAAAAAACACTTCTTTAATTCTAAATTATAATTCATTTTACTTTTTTTATATCAAATTTAACCACTTGCTTTATTCAAAAAATTTGTGTAAACATAGTCAAATATAAGTGATATTTGAAGAACTTTGGATAATAATGCAACGAGTAAACTGTATGCACCATACACAATTACTTGGCTGTCATATGAAAATTAGTCCACCAACTTAAAAAATAGAAATATTTAATGTAATAACTTGGCATGTGCAGCCAAGTTGGTCCAACAATTTGTAAAATATGCTCGGTTTAGTGCAACAACTTGGCAAATTGGAGCAGATATGGTCCAAACGTTATTGTCACAAACCACAGACAATAACGTGCAGTTGTGTAGCTGATGGGTGCAGCCACCACGTCGATGCCCCTCCATGGGGTGGCAGACGACGACGACGATGATACCGATCAAGAGTTGTGCGGCATTATGGCCTTGGGGGACTACTTGAGGGAAAGCCTCAGCAAAGGTGTGATGTTTTGCTGACGGCAGTTACCTTGCTAGGGGTGTCACGCATTTTCCCTTGCTAGCTTGGTCTTCGAATGTGAAATCCCGGTTCTTTTGTTGAACGAGGGATGGTGGCGCTATATATTAGCGTCGTCTGATTCCTGAAGGTCTGTTAGATTTTTTTTTCACATCGGTGGGCCCGTTTGATGTGTGGAGGTTGGATTCATGTCACCTTCAGTGGTTCCTCCTTGTTTCTCGGGCCGTTTGAAGTGTGGATGTCGGTCTTGTACTGTGAAATCAGTGCTCTTGGACGTGGCTCTATAACGATGACATAGGGCGATCTTTTTTCGAAAGCGTACCATTGGCACGTATTACATTAAGGGAAATTAGAGTTTTATACGTCACACACCTTAGCCAAAAGAATTGGCCAAAGCGCACGAAAGAACACTGACAAGAATCACCGGTTTTAACGGTGGCGCGATACGGATGTACTAAAAAGTAAAACTAGTGCGTGGACGAAGGTGGGTGAAGGGCGCGTCCGTGGTGCGGCTCCAAATCGGGGACCTCCCATCGGGTGCCGCCAACGCGCCCAGCATGGGGAAGATCTCGTGCGTCGGGCTGTGGTTTGCGGATGAACCGCGTCGCTGGAAGTGCTTTCGGAACTTGCTCTTTAGCTCGGGGACTGGAGTGCATGACTTTGTGTCGATCGGGCGTCCCTCAAGCTTGCTGAGCAGCACCAACAGCGCCTTCCGCTCTGGAACCGGATCGTGCCTCTCCTGATTCCCCACGAGCTGGGCACGCCATACGGCCCAGTCATCATCAGTGATCCTGGACGAGCGGAGGGTAGGCTGGCCGCCGAGGATAGGCTCGTCAAGCGGGAGGGTGAGCGACGCCAGGAAGTCCTGGACGGAGGCAGCCGTGGGCACGGGTGCGGGCTCCGCAGTAGGTCCCCCAATGTCGACGATCTCCTGGGGTGGACTAGGGGAGGCAGGTAGCACCACGGCTCCTGCGCCCGGAACTCCGCACTCTTCCCCCGCAAACCGGGCACCGAGCAGGGGAAGGATTTTGCGCACATTCTCCCGCTTGGAGGACGGCGCAGCATCCCTGAAGGCTCCATGGAACCTCGCGGCGATCGAGGGGTTAGGGGTAGGCACCGCGTGCACCGGCTGCTTGGCCCACTTGTTGGACTGGACACGCCACGCCGCTTCTCCGGCCCGGTGTTCGCGGAAGGCAGATTTGGCGGCCAGCCCGGTCGGCCGCGGGGCGTGGTACCTGTTGTCATCGACAACCCTTGTTCTTCGCTTGCGGCGGTGGGACCTTGGCGCCCCCGCTAGTGTCAAAGTCGGTGAGTCGATGAAGGCCGCGAACCCGCCACCTCCGACACTTCCGCTACTGGCGGAACGGACGCGGTCGGTGAAGTGGTGGACCCAGTGCTTCTGCGCCACGGACCCCTCCGGCCCCTCCACCAAGGGCTGACCCCGCACCCCGGACGTGGAGGGGCTGGGCCAGGCAACGCGAAGTGACGCTGGCAGGTCCGCTGCCACCCCCGGATCCTCCGAAGCTTCCGCCCTGCGAAGCAGAGCGTGACCATGCGCAGATTTGTAAGGGACGTCGGAGCCTGCATCCAGCCCAGGCTGTCCCTGACCCAGCACCAAGTAGCCAACGCTATTGGCCGCTGGAAGAGCAGGTGATTCACTGTCTCATCCTCCTTGCCACAAAATTTACAGTTGTCAGATTTGTCATTTGTCCCACTTCCTAATCTTCAGTTGTTGGGTTGTCTGAATTCGATCATACCAAGCCACATCCACGGGGAAATTCGAACTTTGAGGGGCACTTAGAAATTCCAGACATCCATCATCATTATTGTATTTGTGCGCGCTTCTAGAAGGACTGGCGTCTGGACCGGCGTCATTATGTTTAGGAAGTTTATATTTTTTTTAGATAAAGGAATTACATTCCAGCCTCTGCAGTAATACACACGACCTTTCGGTCTCTACACTACCACACGCAGCCTAATTATTACAAGAAAAAAGGAGAAACTTTAGTACAGCGAAAATCATACTAAAGGTCGCCTGTGTCCAGTATCAATTGACCTCACTCGTCGACAACATTAAAGTGAGCTCCATTGGACACATAAGATAGCGACGTGTATCCCATCAACCTTGAAGAGGTATCTTCCACGCGGAGGGCACGAGGTAGGACAAAGCAAAGAGGCGGTCGACCGCCACTTTGATCCTAGCGACAGATCCGGCCAACACCGCCGCCACCTCGTTGAAGGGATGCACCTAATCCATCGCTTGCAATAGGATGGATAGGGCCTTGCACCAGTGCATCACACTTGTAATCTTGTTAATCAAATCACGAGAGTGACACAACACACCATCGCATACTTGACCATATTATCGCGATCATCTTCAAAAGTTAAGGAAGAAATGACCCATGTAGAAGTGAGAGACACTAGAAATTGTCTCTATTCTCCATGGTTCAACACTTGTCATTGTAGCTTGGGCCGATGCCACCGACGAATCGCCAGTACGCCGCCATCCGCACACGCAGAACTTGGCGGGCGCGGTCGCCCACGAGCCGCGACAAACGGGTTATGAGGGATGGATTTGACCATTGATTGTCGTGGCGAGGAGATCCGCGAGCTCAAGAGCGCCCCCCCACCGTCAAGATTGGAGCGAGTCCCGCAGACTTCGCCCCGGCACAAAGCGGGCGCGGCGCCGTTGAAAATAGAAGGCGGGGTCTTGCAGTCTCGCCGGGGAAGGAGCGCCGTCGTCACCGTCTTTGGGCTGCTGCCACCGTCAAGATTGAAGGCGGGATCTTGCGAGACTCGGGCCGGGCGCGGGGTCTTGCCGCCCGTCGCAACATGGACAGTTGGGGAGAAGTGGCGGGGTTCTGAAGACCCACGCCGCCGTCCTTGCCGCTGTGCGGATTGGCCCGTCAGTCGGCTCCGGCAACGGCCGCTGGCCGGGTGGAAGAGCAGGGGAGGAGATTCGCTGCCAGCGTCGGAAATTAGGAAGTTTATATATACAAGCGTTTGCCTGGAATGGTTGTGGCCTATATATAAACGTGTCGTAGAGGTATCTGAATATATACGACGACGTTCTCACACTAAGCTCATCTCAGCTAGAGGTAGCAAGTGACAGTAGCTCGTGGAGCAACCGGCGGCCGGCCAACACGATGAGCACCATCGGGCCGCTGATCATACCGAAGTCATCGTGGCCGGAGGTGGTGGGTTGGCCGGCGACACCGGCGGTGACGACGATCGCCAACGAGAGGCCCGATGTGGCGTCTTTGGTGCCTGTTTTCTCTACCGATATTTTAAAAATCTCGGTGGTCAGCGATAAACGGGAATATCGGATATATCGGAAATTTATCGGTGATAGAAATAAAATTTCGGACAAAATTTAGACAAAAAATAACTCATTTTATTCAGGAAAACACATTTTTTAGATAATGGATAAAACAATCCGGCCTCTACATCCAGGGATGTACACAGCCAATTATTACAAAAATTGAGGAAAAGAAACAACGACCGCAAGCCGAGTGTCTGTAACATAGACAAAAGAATTAAAGCAAACGGAATAAATGTTTCCACCCCCTATTGGAAATTTCTAAGGCAATCATCTCCAATTGTTTGCTCAATGCAATCAGGGCATCCTTTGTTTGCTCATCATGCTGTAATTGGGCCCAGAAGCGTAACCAATAAACTCCCCTGAAGATAACCTGCATAATTGAGTTAGATTTCAATTTTTTAAAAATTGTGTCATTGCGACATCTCCAGATGGCCCAGAATAAGGCAGCTACACCAACCCAAATCAATGGCTTAGATTGTTTATGTTGATTGTTAAGCCAAGTACCAAACATATGGCTAACTGAAACAGGTTGGGTAAGGTTAGTAGCATAGAAAATAACCCACCAAATCATCTTAGTAAAAGGGCAATCAATTGACCCGGCACGCGTCTGCGTTTGCATCGACAACATGGGCCTTGTCATCGGGATACCCTCCATCGGCTAGCTGCGGCTACGGGCAGAGCTCCTTGCTGCTTTTATCTAGTAATTTTTTTTAATGTCGTCAGGTGTGTCCTGGTCGTCGTCGTGGTCGTCTGCTCATCAGTCATTGACCGCATGCACCGGTGCCGCGATCGATTGAGCTGTATGTGTGTGTGTGTGTGGCGTGTAATAATGGAATAAATACCTGATGTTCATCAGGCATAATCAGTTGAAAGTTATTTTCAGACTGGCCATTAGGATCAGGTTTCAGTCCTGAAAACAAACATGGATCTGCAAGCTCCACAAAGGAATATGGAGGTTTAGTATAAAAAGCAGTAAACCCCCGGTGCAACGCATGGATATTTATGTAGTATAGTTAGTAAAAGTAACAGTAGCATTTATGTAAGAACGCTCTATATATGATTGCTGCCAGTGTGTTACTCATTGTCGGGACTTAATGCGTGCCAGTATTAGGCCTTATTTGGTAGCTAGGGCTCTGAGCCTTCCTTAATTTTTTTTTTCGAAAGCGTGCTTTGCACGTGCTGCATTAAGAGAAGTGGGAACAAAGTTATAAAGCACGTGTGGCCAACGTCGAGTCACCATTGGCCAGACAGGTTGAACACTACAAACATCACCGGCTTTAACGGTGGAGCTTAGAGGTTTGTGCTAACTAAGTAAACTAAATTGCGACTTAATGCGACGCGTACAACCGTTTAAGGCTCGTGCAATCCCTCCCGCTCTTGTCTCGCCAAGGCCCGCTTCCGGCGAGCCGCGAGCATGGGGAAGGCCGCGCGCATCACCTCCCGCCCAGCAGACTGTACCTCAGCACCGAAGTAGTGGTGGAACTTGGTGGCGATCGTAGTATCCGGAGTATTAGTCACCGCATGGTCAGGACGCCCCTCCAACTTGTTCAAGAATACTCGTTGCGCCTGTTTCACCGGGTCAGGATCGCGTTTGGCCGATTTGGCGGCCAACCGGTCGCTACGACGTAGGGACCAATGATCGTCAATGGCCTTGGAAGTCCGGAGGCGAGGCGGAGACATGATCAGAGGCACTTCCAACGGCAGCGTCAAGGAGTCGATGAAAGCAGTCACCGAAGCCACCGTGGGCGCACCGATGCACAGCAGAGGAGTGGGCCTCCGGCCGCCATGGTCGGTCTCCTCCTCAAGTGAGGGAGAGGCCGAGCCACCAACAACCGCCGCAGTGCCAGAAGCCGCTAGCACATCATCAGGCCCTAGATTGTCGACGACCTCATCTCCGACGGCTTGATCAGCAGGTGGCATGGCCCGAGACATCCGCGTTCTCAAACGCCACGCGCCACTGCGAAGTTGAGGTTGACCATACGGCGGCGGGGAGGCTCCAACTCCACGGCAGCGGACGCGCGACGAGGAGGGGCCGCAAGCTCGTCAAGCATGGGGTCCACCCGAGCGGAATGCTCCACGGCCGACCATGGCTCGAACACAAGCGGGTCAGTGGGTGTGCCGGCGTTGCTCACCACCCTCGAAGGCATGGCGCCACTCCCCAGCTGGGGCAAGGCTGATGTCGAGGGGGCCGAACAAAGAATCCTTCCGACGAAGAAAGAAGGCACCGGAGGCCCGGCCGCCCCTAGAGCGACCTGGTCGCCGCCACGGTTGTCGACGATGCGGCGGTCTTGAGCACAGGGTCGAGGCTCCTCGCCGCAGTGATGTCGGGGCTCCTGCGCCCCGGCTCGAGGAGGTGCGCCGTGGTGGGCGATGTCAATGCCGCAGTTCCTCGCCCGGTGCCTCGTCGGCCGAGGGCGAAGAGGTAGCGGGACGGAGGAGCATCGGGCAGCGACGTGATCCCGGCCGGCCGGTTGGGCGAGCCCGACAAGGGACGGCGCAACAGCCGCCGGCGACGAGGGTTGGGCGAGGCACGCCGGCGTCCACGCTGCGCCTACGGACGACAAGTGAAACCATCATCGTCGGCGGCCGGGGCATGCGACGACGGCGACGGGCCCCCCGGCAAAGGCTAGGCTCGCGATGGCGGCGACGGCGGGCGCCACTGTGTGGCGGAGCCCGATGGCTGCGACCGAGGCGGTGTGCGGGGACGCGGGCTGGCGGGCGGTAGAGCCGTTGGTGTGCCGGTACCTTTGGCGAAGGATGAGAACGTGCCGCAAGAGAGTGGAAGTCTTCGCGGCCCGCGCCCGACGATGGCGGTGACGAGTGCGGCGTCGATTGCACTTTGAGCGAGATGGTTCGGCGCCGGGATCAAAGCCCCCTCGCACCCAGAGCCGGGAGGATCGGGCGGCCCCGGCGTAGTGGCGAGGGAGAGGTCGATGTGCTGTCCGGTGGCGTCATCCGCGGCGGCGAGGTGGCGCGACACGCAGCTCGAGGTACCGCGGGAGGGCTCGTGAGTCCACCTCATCCTCGGAATCGGCGTCATCGATGAGCCCCACCCTCAGCGCTCCTCCTTGGACCTACCGGCAGAGGGCATGAAGGGATCGGCGTTGGGGAGAGGGTTTCGTGCGGCCTCCATGGCCGGCGCGACACGACGCCCGCCCGGGAGGCCTGCCCGGGGGACAGTGGATGGAGGCGACGACGAGCTTGGAGCGAGATGGGCGCCGAGGATGACGTCGGGATCCGGCCGGCCCAAGGAGCGGGGAGGCGTGTCGGGCGGGGAAGCTGCGGGTGCTCGAGCCCCAGGCTCATCCTCGACGGCGTCCCCCTCCACATCACGGCACCGAGCTTCCACGGGCGACGGTTTGACACGGGGGCTCGAGGCCGTGTCCCGCGGCAGGGGCGGCGGGAGCAGCAGCGGCGTCCATGCCCCAGCCCGCGCCCGCGGCGAGGTGCCCGGGCGCCGGAGATGCGGAGCGGAGGTCGAGGAAGACGGTGCAGCGGTGTCGCGGTCGATCTGCGCCGAGGAGGGTGCCGGTGCTGAGCTCGACGGGCGGACGCCCAAGAGGGCCGCGCGAGGGGCGTCCTCGCGGATCCGCAAGCACAGCTGCGGATCCGCCGCTGCTGGCCGCCACGACGGCAATGGCGCCGCGACCCCCACCTGCAGCAGCGTGACCGCCGGGGAGGGCGCGCGGGCGCGAGTTGCCCTCGCAAAGGGTGAAGAGGGAGGTTGCGGGGAGGGAGGGAAGTGGAGGAGGATGGGGGTGGAGGGCTGGTGGGTGCGGGCGCCCGACGCCGAGGGGCAGCCAGCGCCGGCGGAGGCGCTGGGGCCGCCAGGCTCCCTACGGGAGCGTCGCCCCAACGGCTCTCTCATCTCTGGTTCGCGGTCATAAATTCTGAGCCTTCCTTAATTAAATGGCTTCGAGTCCTGTATATCATTGTAGCGACCAGCGAGCTCTAGCAGCAAGACATAAACGGCCGGGGACATGCATTGTGGTGACCGGCGAGAGCGGCGGCTTTACAGCAAAACAAAAACGGCGCCAAGGACATGCGTTGTGGCAATTGGCGGGAGCGGCGACCCCTAACAGCAGGACAAAAACGGGCGGGGACGGGACATGCGGTGTGGCAAGATGATCGGCAAGATGTGTTTAGCTGTGAGGACTGCGTGCCAAATGAAGCAGCGTGATCGGCAAGATCTAACATCGAGCCCTAGCAGCAAAACAAAAACATGCTGATGCAACGAGGCATACGCGCGCGTTGGCGTCAGGAATGGCGTCACAGAGTTTATAATACATGTGTCGTAGCCAGAAATGGTGTACGCGTGGCGTCTATATATACTTGTCGTAGAGGTATCTGAATATTTACAACGACAACATACGCCGATACTGTCTCGCACTGAGATATCATCAGGTAGAGCTAGCTAGTGACAGTAGCTCATCGTCGAGCAGCCGGCCGGGCGGCAAAAGATGTGCGAGCCAAACAAGTCGTCATGGCCAGAGCTGCTGGGCTGGCCGGCGACCCAGGCGGTGACGACGATCGGCCAGGAGAGGCCCGACGTGGTCGTCGAGGTGCACCCGCCGTCGTCGCCGATCGTCCCCGGCTTCAACCCGAAGCGCGTCCGCGTCTTCATCGACAACAATGGCCTTGTCTCTCAGATCCCTGCCATCGGCTAGCTGCGCTACGGCTGGCTATAGCCAGTGGGCACCAGGCCAGCTGCTTTTGCTGTTTTAATCAAATCTATTTGGTGTCGTCATGTGACCTCTCGTCGTCTGATCGAGCTGTACCTGTGTGTGTGTTGCGCGTAATAATGGAATAAAAACTTGCTGCGTTTTTTGTCAAAAAAAAAAAAAAAACTTGCTGCGTCCTCTAGATATTGCCCTGTGTCGTGCGTCGTGCATGGCCTCGCTCTCGCCTTGGACTGATATGCAATGATACGTGTATGTGTGATTACTGCCAAGTCATCCATTGTTGTACATGCTACTCTCAATCTTGAGCATGCAACCCGAGGCCCAAACGCCTTGGACCAAGCCCGACAATATATTTGGCCCGGCCCAAGCAGGCCACAGTCCCATTTGTACCCGGGCCGACCTAAAGCACATGTAGCTGGCCGTGCTTGGGTGGCAGCCACCTTGGCCCGCCGGGCCCACCGTCCCATTTGTACCCGGGCCCACCGTGATTTTTTTTTTCATCCATTAACCGTTGTCCAGGATTAACCGTGACCTCCCATCGGTGACGGGCAGGCCTGCCTGCCACGGATAATGATAAACGCCCACCACCAAAAAAATTTTCGGTAGTAGTGAAAAGATTCTTTCTTTGCCGAAAGTCTTCGAAAAAACACTCGCCAAAGAAGTGGGCACTTTCGGCGAAGCCTCAGATTCGGTGGTGCCGAGCACAGCCTCGGTCCCAACATACTGATACTGGTGTTCACTCATACAATTCTTATGCATGCTTGTCTTCTAACTCTCAGCCAGCAGGTATGTTTTGTTATATAGCTCTATTAACGGCGTTGTCAACTTGGTCCCCGTCGTCGGATAGCCAGCGCCCCCGATCTGGCTTTGTCTTGAGTCAAGTGTGTCGTCTCGTGTCGATCGCCGCAGTCTGTCCATTACGGTGTGCCAATGATCGCAGCAGTCTATGTGGTAACGTACAATGAAATAAATACGTGCTGATGTTGCCTGTTTATGTGTGTCTACGCCCTCAGCCGTACGTAACTGTAAGAAGATAGAATTGGTGTAATAGATAATGTATTAGCCTGAGAACACACAGTTACATATAGGGGAGTGCTAGAGAGAGATCACCACTCGAGAGAGCTACAAGAGAGGATGTCCACATGATCGAATCGCCAGGTGCATGAATACATGCCAACAGCCTAACATATCTGGAGATATCCCAATATACTCTAACATCCCCCCCATGATCCACGGCTGGGCGGCGCGCAGACGGTGAGAGGCGGAGAAGGAGAAGAAGCCCGAGGTTGAAAGCCAACGATCGACATCCCCCCGCAGTCGTAGCGGCCGATGCATCGTGAATGTGGCTGGAGGTTGCTCAAGCAAGGCGGTAGCCCTTTGTGCCGGTGTCGAGGTAGCCGAGCACGAGGACGAGTAGCCATGGTCGAAGATGCCGTGCGTAGCGTAGCCGTGGTCGACGTAAGCTGTCGAGCTTGCCGAGGGTAAGGAGCCGCACAGGAAGCCGCGGGCGCACGAGGGGGCGCCATGGTGGATGGTAGCGCAAGGGGGGAAGCCACCAAGGACGAAGACGGCGACGCGTCGAGGCAATCGAAGAGGGGGTCGATGCCGAGTCGATGCGATCAGGGAGCCGACGGCGAGACACTCCGGGTTTGCCACGCCCGAAATGCCTCGGACGATGGCACGCACCGGTGTTGCCAATACCGGACGTGTGCAAGGGAGGGTGCACCACCAGGCGCCTCGTCTGAGGGACCAGCAGAGAAGGCCTCCATGACGCTCACAAGCGCAGAAGAACGGCGGGGTAGAAGGTGCCGATGCAGCCTGCAGTTGTCGCTGGAGAGGAGATGCTCGTCGCAGTGCGAGGAGAGAAGGTGCTCGTGACCGCCGTCGCCGCCGTACGTCTCTCTCCCTACCGGCCGGTTTCTTGGACTCGCGTCCGATCCCGATCTGCCGCCTGTGCAACCGAGGGCAGCGGCTACTTCGCTCTGATACCATGTAAGAAAATAGAATTGGTGTAATAGATGATGTATTAGCCTGAGAATACACAGTTACATATAGGGGAGTGCTAGAGAGGGATCACCACTCAGAGAGCTACAAGAGAGGATGTCCACATGACTGAATCAGCAGTGCATGCATACATGCCAACAGTCTAACATATCTGGAGATATCCCAATATACTCTAACAGTAAACATTACTATACTAGCTACTGGCAATTCGTCAACTTTCTGCGTGGGAACACAACATCGATCGCTTTATCGGAGAAAGAAAAAAAAGAACACAACAACTGCTTACCTTATCGGCGGTACGTGTTCTTCATTTCAAGAGCTTCGAACAACAAAAGTGTCATGACATCCAATCAAAAAAAAAGTGTCATGACATGAGATCTCTAGCTACTCAGCTAGTGCTAAACAAAAACATATGCACAGTAAACTCATAATATGTCAGACAGAACTCAGAAAAGATAAAGAATGAGAAATGTTAAGGCGCTCAACACGAGTTGTATAGTTCGGTGGAGCAAACGGACCAACAAGGCCGAAGGAGGAAGTATCCGGAGGTGAGTAACGTCGAGGTCGAGTGCCATCTAGAGACCGTGGAAGCAGGTCTCGTACTCAACAACGGAGCGGGAGGTCGGGAACTGAATGCGTATGACGTGGCACCTTTCTGCTCCTATCGGACTGACGAGGAAAATGCCGCCCCCAGCGCCTTCCTGACTAAGGCATCCGGCAAAGCGTAAGGTCCAGTATGCCAGTTGCACCACAAGAAGCTTCAGGGCGGCGGAAGGTGGATCTCATCATGTGGCTCGAAGTGCATGTCCCACCCCGCGGCGAGTACGGACTCATCGTCGGCGAGATATCTGTAGAAGACGTTGTGGATGCCGTTTGGTGACGAGGCCAGCAGGCATCGGCTGGGAAGCGGGCCCGGACGATGTCCGTGTCGATGCAGACGGATTGGATTTGTGCTGGGGTCGAAGATGCCTCTCCCGGCCTTCGTCGTCGAAGGTGTTGATGAGGTTGTCGTCTGGGCAGGTACGCTGACGTCAATGATGTCGGGGTCGCACTACCATCAGCGCGTTATCGATGTAGTCCCATATCAGATTGGATCTGGGAAGGGACCTGCCGTGGACCATGCACCCATCTGGCGTAGCGGTGATGATGATACCACCCGGTGGCGCGCCATCTGTGGTAGGCGCGGAGAGGTTGGTGCAGTGCACCGTGTTGTCCACGATAGACAGGGCAGTGGTGAGGATGTCGTGGCGCCGTCGGACGTCATCCCCAGGAGCTCGCTACGCCGGCATTAACCGCCGGAAGCGAGGTCGGGCCACGTGTATGGATCGCATCGATGTCGCCGCCAGGCAACACATGCATGTTGTGCTCGGACAGAGAGAGGGCTTGAAGGAGCCCCTCGTTCTAGTGGTCGAGGTGGTCGATGAGGTCGAGGTAAGGGCTACGCCTGGCAGGTGTTGACACCTGTTATAGCATAAAATATATAGGCTTTTAAAACTGAAATAAGGGCTTAAAATGAATATCAACAAAGTATAGGGGCTTTACTGACATAATTCCATGAGTTTTGGTGATTTATATATTTTTGGGACTAAAACAGATAAAAGCAGTAAAAGCCCAAGAGTTTGCAAGCCCTATGCCATAAAGACTTATCCGTGAAGTAATCCAACTTGAAACCCACGCAAGAACATTCCGAAGACACCGTAAGAGCAGTGCGGAAGGTAGGACCCACCGGCATAGAGCTGTGGCGGCCGCCACCATCCAGGCGGCGCCCCGGTCCCACCTGCCGCTGACCATCTTGTTAGGTCGGTTCATAACCGCCATTAAG
>JADLZK010003124.1:0-149118 GCA_015847255.1 Hyparrhenia diplandra
GTTCTATCAGTGAACGTAAGTACACAGTCATTTGTTTATTTCAACTCCGGTGATCTATATGTTAATTAGTTCTTGCATTTGTGGGGAGTGTCGTTCCGGTCCTTAAACTTTGCTTAGTCTTATATCCATCCATATGGATATAGATTCGTACCTGCCTTCATACCCATGTGGACGAATATAAGATCCAAACGGAGCGTGGAGACTGAAATGATACACTTTATGAGTTTTGCACGGGACAGGATAACACACCCCATAAATTTGAGGACCTCTTTAGGTACGCTGCGGATGCTAACTGCGGCCTAGAGGATTTCACGTGCAGCCGCGAGCCCCTGGGACAGCGAGCGTACTTGCGTGTTCCGTCCCTGTCCGGTGTCGAAGGCCCAGGACGCTCGGCGCACAATGCAGTAGTACAGGCCCCTACTACCCTACGGACTACGGTGGCGTACGTCCGCTGGGGTTCCTGTTTGGGCAGGCACTGCCGCACTGCAGATCAATGCGCAGTACAGTGCAGTGCATCAAACCGCAAGGTCCGCATGCAGCTTCTTCCATCGCCGTAGCGGCATAGCAAGTGCTAACGGTTTGCCAGGGTTGACCGGACAGAAAGGCATTGGCGTCACGCTCATGTATGCTGCCATGTGATCGGATCGGGCCACCGCCCACCGGCGGCCGGCGGCCGGCGGCCGGCGTCATCATCATTTCCGAAACCTCCGTGCGTCGTCGGAGCCCAGTTCTTGTGGCAAGGGCGGGCTCATGCCGCGACGGTCCCCTGCCTGCAGGTTGCAGCTACGACGACGTGCACTTGACCTCTGCACATGCTGCTGCCCGGTGCCCAGTGTCCCTCGCTCCCCTTCTTTCCGGCGCGCCTCAGTTTCAGTCCCGGACGGAGATGTCGAGGAGAGGCAGTTTCAGTTTCAGGTTCAATTCCTGACGTACGCAAAAACCACGCCAGCTGCTCGTGTCAGCTGATGGGTCTCCCGTGTCGTTTCCGTCGGCGCCACGCTCGCTCGCGGCCTCCCTCCACCACCTCCAAACCGGGAGTCTGGGACGACGACGAGCTGAGAGTCCCCTGACGGCCTGACCTCAAGAGCCTGGCGCTGCTCCTCATCTTCCTTCTCCCATCTGCGGCAGATGCGTTTTGCCGTGACCGTTTGCGTGACACCGTACTGTACCACGTCACGTAAGAGCAATCATGGATTCATGACAATGTACTGTACCACGTCACGTAGGAGCAGTTGGGATTACTCAACGAACAAAGGCCGGGACACACCGCAGGGGCAGGGTATCTGTGAGATCGTGAGTCATAGTCCTATTCGTATGCATGCATACAGTGTTTCTTTTTGCCGCTAATTAAGAGGGCCTGTTTGTTCCTTTGATAAACTAGGGACTAGCGATTAAATTTTAGTTTTAGTCCCTAAATTACCAAATATGAGAATTAGGAACCAATTTTTAGTTTCATTTAGTCCCTGATCTAATAGACTCTTGGAAAATACGGGATTAACTTTTACTTCCTATTAGTATCTAGTCTCTAGTCCTGGAACCAAACTTGGTTGATCGGTGCACTGTATGTTCATATGGTGAATGCAAACCTGGCAAAAACTGTATGTACAATTTAAAGGTTAACATCAAAACACAAAATAAAAAAAGAAAAGAAAGTGTAGAGCACCTACAAAAAATAGAAAAATATGAGCATCCTCAACATATATATTGAATTTAAACTCTGGGTACGTACGTAGCTAGGGAGGTAGAAGTTGAAATCCCACATCATCTTTTTAAAAACAATTTAGTCAAAGATCACTTTCGTGCCCAGACCAAGAGGAGTTTCATCTTTTTTTAATTAACCTGTGGTTGTGGCCATGTTGTTCCTCGACAGCCAATGGAATTTCTTGGTAAAGTTGAGGGGCCAAGAAAATAAAGTATTACAGATTTATTTAAGATCATGACCACACATAATCACCTACACTCCTTACCATTGGTGTTCGAATAGTGGTCAATTTGCTCATCCATCACTCATGCTACCAAGCTCTGATCGAGATTTGAGCTATAGCTGCAATGATCTAGTGCACTACCAAGAAGGATCGAGGAGATGGATACGAATTTGCTGAGAGCAATAACAAAACATATCGCTAGAAAATATAATCAAATCCCGTCCAAACAAATCGATCACCCAGTTTATTCCCACCATTTACTTGATCCCCATCAATCAGCTACGAAAAAGGGGTCGTAATCGCCTCCTCTTTAAAAAGAGCACAGCTAATCTCTTGCAAATCACCCTCACTTATCTTGCTTAAATACTCCCCTACCACACCGCACCCTCCTCACCTCACCTCAGCTCACCTCGCCATCACAAACCAACTCCGGCCCGCTCGCCACCAAGGCCAATGCCCACTACCACCCCGGCCCCCTCCTCGACATGCCAGCGCCGTCGAGTCGGCGGCGGCTGCTGCTGTGCGCCAACTACGCCGCGCTTCTCGGCGGCTCCGTGGCGTCCAGCCTGCTGTCCCGGTACTACTTCGCGCACGGCGGGTGCGATCGGTGGGTGGCCACGCTGGTGCAGTCGGTCGGCTTCCCTGTCCTGCTCGTGCCCGTCTATGCCGGCCGGTGCCGGTCCGCCTCCCAGCCCCGGCCGTTCGCGTGGTTCACGCGGCGGCTGCTGGCCGCGTGCGTCGTCATCGGCGTCCTCATGGGCGTCAACAACCTGCTCTTCGCCTACAGCTCCTCGTACCTGCCCGTGTCCACCTCCTCGCTGCTGCTGTCCACGCAGCTGGCCTTCACGCTCGTGCTCGCCGCCGTCATCGTGCGCCACCCGCTCACCTTCTCCAACCTCAATGCCGTCGTGCTCCTCACGCTCAGCTCCGTGCTGCTCGCGCCCGGTCGTCCGACTCGGCCGAGCGCCCCGACGGCGGGAGCCGAGCCAGGTACTTCGCCGGCTTCGCCGTCACTCTCGGCGCCGCGGGGCTCTTCGCCGCCTACCTGCCGGTGATGGAGCTGGTGTACCGCAGGGGGCCGTGTCCGGCGGCTTCCGCATGGCGGTGGAGGTGCAGGTGATCATGCAGGCCGCCGCGACGGCCCTGGCGTTCGCCGGGCTGGCCGCGTCTGGCGGGTGGCGGGAGGAGCTGAAGCGCTGGGACCCTCTCGCCGGCCGCGTACTGGGCGGTGGTGGCCACGCTGGTGGTGACGTGGCAGGCCTGCTTCATGGGCACCGCCGGGATGGTGTACCTGACGTCGTCGCTGCACAGCGGCGTGTGCATGACCGCCGTGCTGACCGCCAACGTGATCGGCGGCGTGGTCGTGTTCCGCGACCCGTTCGGGTGGGAGAAGGCCGTGGCCACGGTGCTCTGCGTCTGGGGCTTCTCCTCCTACCTGTACGGTGAGTACAGCAGCGGGCAGCGGGCGCAGGAAGGTGACGCCAAGGTGGCGGCAGCCGCGTCCAAACGGCGGCGGCGCCGCGGGAAACAAGAGTGGTGGTGTCGGAGGAGGTGCAGTTGAAACCGTTTGATCGAGCTCGCTGGACGCTGGCCTTTTTCATTTCATTTCTAGAGCGCATAGTACACATACATGTTGAAACAAGAATGGAGACGTGAAGTGAAGGAGAAGATGGCAGCACATGTGAAGGGTACATCCATTAACTGTGTCGTATAGCTAGTCGCACAATGCATGTAACATAAACTAGGCATGCATGATACACAAAAGACAAATGTTGTGTACATACTAGTACATAGTGTTGAACAGTCCATGAGAGAAGGAGAGACAAAGGTTGGTGGTGGTGTGGTTGGGTGCTTACTTGTTTGTGAGGTTTAAGGTTTAGTGTAACTGTGCATGGATGGATAGATGGATGGAGTGGGAGGTTCTATACAAAAAAAAAAAAATGGTACAAGCAAGTACTGCTGCAGTGATGTATTATTATAACTGAGTTGATCAAACAAATGAACAGTTACTTTCTTGGAATTTTTGCCTTCTCTAGATTTCATAAGTATTAATAGCATGAAAAGTTTATATCCATGCTTTTTAGTTATTTTTTGGTGGAGGACTAATGCTACTACTTACCATATTTAAAAGATAGCACTTGTTCAAATAATCTTTTTGAATGTAGCCTTTGCATGGCCTATATGAACTGTGATATGAACAATTTACCATGTTTATTCTTATTTGTAATTAATGTGTTCATATTATTAGAAAAGTATTAATTAATTTTGCTAATCAAATATTGCATGACCGCTAAACTGCACCCATATATTTCCCTATTTAAATGTATGCCATGTGAGGATCACTGTTTGGGTGGTATACATCATCATCATTTGAGTGATCACCAAAGTGGATTGAATCAATTAAATGACATCCAAATGTTAAATATAGGGCTTGTTGGTTGTCCAACTCCACATAAGAAAATGGGGGCTTAAGAACGAAAGGGATGTGCAAGTTGGTTTTTTCCGGAGGAAGAATAATCATCCTCAGAGAATTAAGTCCACACAAACGAAGGTGGACTATGTAGTGCTCATACAGTTAATACTTTACTCCCTCATCCTATCATGCCTCGAAGTTATTGGGGTTTGAGGATGCCTCAAGGCATTCGTGAAATGGAAAAGTCGAAGCAACCCAAAAAAGACAGAGAAAAAGGGACATCAAGTGAAGTTGACATTAGCCAATGAGTGATGTTATGGCCATAGTTTTTTTTAGTAGCAATTGAACTTGAATCAGTGATCATGACATATGTTTATGTACTGATTAAAACTAACTATTGTCCATTGCTTATCTAAGTTGACATGAAAGGAGAAAACAATTTGATTCTAGGGACAGTGTGCTTAGCTAGTTGTGGCAAAGGAGAGATGTATGGCTTTTGTTAGAAAATATTGTTGATTTGATAGAGAATGAGGTGGCCTATGGGTGGGAAGTTAGCTTCGTGGTTATGATGTTTTGTGCATCATTTTTTGTACTAATCAACTTAAAGCGACGGCGGTGTCATAAAGAAATGCCTGGCGGTTGCAATGGCACAAACCTCTACTAAAGTGTGTGCATGTAATGGTACTATCATTGAAGGATTTTTTTTTTTTGCTTGAACACAATTTTTTCCCTCAATGCATATCTAGTGGCGATGTGCAGGGGAGCACATGTCCTTGGAAAAAAATTAATTTTCTCTTGTGTGAAGATAAGTTGCCAAGGTTCTAATGCGCCGGTCTTTTCTTATTATGTTTTGCCAAATTTATGTTGGGAGTCTAGGACCTAGGAAGGCCACCTATAAAAAAAAAAGGAACACCAACTTTGCCAAACCCTATAGTGCACTAAAAGGTTGCAACCTTTTGCATTTTGAGGAGTTGTGTTACTAGCTAATCAAAAGGTATATGATAAACAAAGCAACCTGCTATGCTTCATGTGAACATCGCCTCGAAATAAAACAAAAATTCAAAAAAGTGGTGACTTAGCTTGCTAACCGGAAAGAAAAAAAAAAAGAGCGTAGAGGCAGTACGATGCTCACAAATCATCATGAAATTAAAAACACATCATTAGTTTCTATTTGTATAATAACATTAGTAGAGTTTTTATTTAATTTCTAGATATTCATGTACGTCACACGATTGGTTTTCATAACTTATCGTTTCTACCTCATCTCATTTATGTTTCCTTGAAAGGGCGACAAAGGATTTACCATAAATTATATGACAACTCCCTCTATCAAAAACCAATAACCATGACTATAAAACCAAATAACAAACATGATAGTTCATCACAACTTCCTTCTACAAGCTAGTGTGGTGCCCTCCATCTTCAGTTTATGGAACAATTCTTGTATGATTAATAAAAAGAGTACACACGCCATTGAATCTTATGATGATATAACGACCAAGAGTATCGAGGTCAAATATAAGGCCTAAAACTTATGATATTAACTAGAAGAGGGAAAATATGCACTGGTGTTATGGAGAACAATAATATATATACAATACCTATAAAATCATGAGATTAATTGAAAAATAAGAGAAATGTGCACCGTAGGGATTTTAGAATGATTTGAACGCCACATATAAATAAAGTATACATATCAAAGACAAGATCTAGAAATCACAAGATTAATTAGAAAAATATGCACCATTAGATTGTACATGACCTAGGAATCATGAGATTAATTTAAAATAAAAGAATATGTAATGTTAGATTTTATGATGATTTAAAAATACAAGAACAAATAGACTATCCATGGCAAATACAAGGCGTCTCCTCCCGGCTCCCAAACTCTCCCTCTCTCTATATATATCTCTCTTCATAATTAGCCTGCTAAGTCATCAAAATTGCTAATGTATTACAATATTAAATACAGATGAAACCTCATTGCTTTAAAAACTGACTTAATAGTCTAGCTGAAATCATCATTAACTTTTTTAAAAAAAAAAACTTCTAGAATATTTGATTCATCGTCGTGCTGCATCTTTATATACTTTCAAGATTTACCTTGTACCATGTCCCCACCATTATTAAGTCCTTTTCAAGATAGAAGATCTTTGACACCAACATTCTTTTAGCGTCTGATCTTGATCTTGACATATAAACCCAGCACGCAGTGATGTCCACCATCATGAACGACGATAGATAGCCCCAAATTCACCGGTAATTATTCAACGTGTTTCTTACATTTATTTTAATCCAAACTTTCACTTGAATCGTCTTGTCGATGAAGGATGTTCAACATGTTATTTTTTTATAAGTGGGCACATGTGTGGTGAGCAAGTACTTGGTCCACGAGCTTTATTCTCCATATGTTCTTACCATGGATCTGCACTCCTCGATCATAACTAAATAGGTATGCTTTCGTAGCCTAATCTTTGAGTAGCCACACACTGTCAAATGCACGAGTACCTTACACAAATGAAAATTCATTGTAGTTACTTATTAACTAGCCTGGTGTGTGGTACGCCTAATCTTTGTTCGCTTCTACTAGTAGGTCAATTTGTGTGACGCATCCGCGCTGGTGTGGTACGCCTAGCCAGGAGAACAATAATTTGTTGTCCACACGCGCGGTTGCAACAAAAGCCTTGAAACAGGCACTAAAGGCATGGTCGGTCTACGAACGACGTTTTCAGAATATAGAAATGGGCAGCATCCTTGTGTTAAAAGGGGGCTGACTCACTTTGCATTTTGTAACACACACACACCCAGAGAGAGAGAAGTGACAATTATATTCTGATATAAGAGAACACTTGGGAAGAATTAGATAGTGGCGGGGGCCAGCACCGGGTCTTATATAGCATTGACACTCTCAAGCTATTTGGTGGCTGGCCTAATCTGGCCAAAAAGATGCCAATTTGTGAGGACATTTTGACTATGCACACTCATGCTGCCCAAGAAAGAAGAAAGCCAAACGGCACGCTATGGATGTACGTACTTGAACAATTTCTCAACTGCTGCCGAGCAATGCAACCACTTGCATTCTGCATTGTCTTCCTTGTCTCTTTGCTGCTATGTTTGTCGTCACATGTGTATGTCTTGTTGTTGTTAGACTTCTTTTTTTATCTTTTTAATAACGGATTTCATTAGTTTGGCCTCTATATCGTGAAGGATATACACAACAAAAAAGGATACAATAGCACTTAGACTCACAACTCAACAAAGAGGAGAATACATAAAAAAAAAAGGAAGAAAAAAAAAAAAAAACGACCTCGATCGGCAAATTCCTCATTTTTGATGGGTGGAACTCGTCAAGTGTCATTGGGATCATAGCTGCGTCACCTCTGCTGTCATTGGGTTCATAGCCGTCTCACCTCTGCTGGAGTCCTCTGTTGCTACCGTGGCTTGCTCCTGACTCCCAGACTTCTTTACTTGACCTAGTCGATCGGTGATTAATTTCCCATCGGTGAAGGTAATTTACTGAGGATATTTTCACTTACCTCCAGTAAATGTAAATTCACTGCAGGATATCATTCTCATGCATGGATTTGCTTTATTACGTTTGTGTTTTACTTTTGCTAATAAGCCAGTCACAAGGTAGAGCAGCTAGTGCTTTCACGAATTTGTGAACGTTTCATACTAGAAGAGAGCTCGGTATATAGTAGTTGTCCATCGTGAGAAAGCCGCTTGTTGTTTTCGCCTACAAAGATCCGCAGGACACGCGTGCTATACTGGCACTAACTAGTCAACACTTATCGTCCTGTTCCTGAATAGTGTGCGTGGAAGATTGAAATCAAAATGTGTAGCTCATACCTGCCATTGTCGTCGGTTCCATATATATCCTGTCTACTCAAATGGTTAGAAGCCAATGAACCATCACCTCATGCAAACCCTGAAGATAAAAGAGAAACTGATGCCCTCAGCTTCTTTCTCACCAAAATTAAAGTACAGTAAGTGGGAACTAGTATTAAAGAAAGCCATATATATACTTATTAATTCATCTATAATTTTGTTTTCTTTCAGAAATAGAAATGTTAACGTGTAGTCAATCTACCCCTAAAATTCAAATGTCAAACTTGAGAAATATAAATTTGACTCATAAGGTGGTGCTTTCTTTATAATAACTGTGACAACTTAAAATCATATATAATCCTATTTTATTTCTCCCTTATCTCAATAATTATATATCTGCCGAGTGGATTATGCCCTGATGGTGTCGCATCCAACCATTCCTCTCCTCTCTAGTCACTGTCGAATCTCTGAAGTTCCATAACACTGAATGGATGTTAGCCTACCAAAGAAGTCAACTGGCTGATAGTGAAGCAAAAAATAAATCCGTACGATATGCAACGTCCTGCTCATGAAAAAGCCTAAGGAAAAGGGTAAGCGTATTAGAAGAAAAATATTCTTATAAAGATTCTTCAAGTGTTGCTGCGTGACCAACGTTACATCAAGATAGAATTAATCCACCAAATTATAGTTTTCCATGTAAGGCGGTCTAAAGATCAAGGTGTTAGGCATAACAATTGTTTTTTAAAGTCCATTGGAACAATGAAATTCTTTGTGCAGCATAAGCTAATTCTCTTCGATCAAGTAATAACAACATTAGTGGATGTTACAATAAGCCTAATTACTACACTGCACAAAGTACACAATGACGAGCTGAGCCACCATGCAAGCGAAAGCTAGGTTTGGATCAACAAGCCTTGGCTCTAAGTTTATTTTTTTTTTTTTTTCGAAATCGCGTAATGCGTGTGTTGCTTTAAGGGAAAATAGAGTTCGATACACGGGCTTAGGCGTTAAACGGCGAGATGCCACAGAACGCGCGAAGCAGACACACTTACATAAATCACCGGCTTAAACGGTGGAGCTTAGGGGGGTGTACTAAGGAATGAGATTATTGTGCGACTATGGCTACCACGGTTAATCAGAACCTTCTTCCGGCGCACACTGCGCCTGGGGGTGGTGGGCATCCATTGAATCCCGCAGTGTGGGACGGCGACATCCTTGCGAATGCTTCGCGGAACTTGATGGCGGCATTGGGATCCAGCGTATTGGAGTTCACCGCACCAAGTTCCCACTTGTTGAGGAGGACACGCATCGCCTGCTTCTCCGGATTCGGATCACGGAAGGGCGTCTTGCCGCCGAGCGGTCACTGCGGGCGCTGGATCCAGTTGTCGCCGCGGGTCCTAGACACCCGAGGCGCAGGAGTCCGATCAGGGGCCTCCCAGCGCAACGCCAAGGAGTCAACGAAAGCTGAGACCGAGGCCGCTTATCGGCAGACCGACCGAGGCGGGGGTTGCCACAGTTGTGGCAGCCGCCGACGCGCGTATCGCCGCAACCCCCAAAGCCGCCACACACACCTCGTTTGCGGAAGCAGTCTGCGGTGAACTTGCGGTCGGCCATCAATCTCTCATGATGCCTCCGCGCATAGAGGCTCCTTAAATGGCAGAGGGTCGAGGAAGGCTGGCACTGAAGCTGGTGTGGGCACGCGAGCATCGGGCACCCGAGAAGTGGACGGAGAGGCGGCGGGTGTGGTTGGTATCGGGCCCGCTACCGCACACTCCACGCCCTCCTCAGGAGCTAAGGAGGTAGTCGGATGCGCGACGAGGGAGGCCGCAAGCTCATCAAGCATTGGGTCTCGCCGAGCGGGAGGCTCCGCCGCCACACTCGACACAAGCATGAGCGGGTCGTAGGTGTCGTCGCGATATGCGACGGAGTTGACGTCCATGAGCCGCCTGACGCCACACACCAACCGCGGGAAGGTCGACGTGGAAGCGGTAAGTTTATTATCTGCCCCTTAATCTATACCCAGGCGCGCAGTGCACATAAAACAACAAACTCTCTGTCTCTGATGACATTATTGGTTCGTGAGCAACCTGATATTTTCTAGTGCACGATGACGCGGCGATGAGCAGAAAATGTCGAATCAACCACACGCGTGCAATTTCCCGCTGATAGGACCGGCTGTGCGCACGCAATGACACCACCACCACGTACACGGCCTATAAAATTTTCGTCGTCGTCCAACCACCACCGCCGTGGGCGACGACGCCAAAGACCTCATCACGGTACCTGCTGCCTAAGCTTTTCTAGGAACAATCGACCAACGCCCGGCCCTTCCTGCCAACCAAACCCGTCCATATATATACAGGCTTGCAAATTGGACACCAGATCGAGCTAATAAACAAGCAGACAAACAAGAAGAACATCTTGTGCTAGTCTGGTACTGAATGTGTGCTCCTCTCTCTTTCTCGATGACTCCTGCTTAATAATCTATCTATATATATAACCTATATATATGGGGCTGTGCAGTGGGTGGATGCAAGTGGGGGTAATGTTAGTTGTTTGTTGCATGGAATAACTAATACTATGCTTCCTCGCAATGCAATACGATATCTGCACAGATTGGCAGGGTAAGTTTAGTGTCAACTAGGGCAAAAGCGACATTCTCGACCTTCCCTAAATTGGCTTTTGCACGCACAATAATTGATGCCCATGCATGGCGACCTGGTGTTTTTGTAATGAAGATTCTCTAGACGCATTGGAAAGCTCATAAATTTCAGTTTATTTTGCCACATCACTCAGAAACTGATGTGTTCTAGTCAAGCTTTAAAAAGTTTTGAGACACAATCGATATAGTATCTTATACAAAATATTAGGTTTGAAATAAAACGTATGCATGACAGTCACATATATATCTCGATTATTTGTGCATCTTGAAACTTTTATGCTCTTGCTCTCTAGCACACAAAAATTGCTACATATTATTTACAAATATTAATTTTCTCTTTTTTGAGGATATTTACAAACAATTTCTAATACCACATAGTGGCCAAAGACATATTCCCAAGCTAGGCCACACATCATTGTCCATATTGACTAGTATCATTGACTCTAGAGAGCAGTGAATTAATCCCTATGTTCTAAATTATAAGTCGCTTTTAACTTTTTTTAGTTCATCTATTTTGCTATGTATCTAGACATATTGTTATATCTAGATGCATAAAAAAAAATAGATATACCAAAAAAGATTAAAGCGAATTTATAATTTGGAATGGAGGGTCCTCTTTATAGTTAAAAAGGTAGGGTTTAGCGTATTATATTATAACCTAGCTAGATCAAATTACCTTCAATTCAATTTAATTTGATTCATCCTCCATGTCCAATTTGGCAGAGATTGATTAATTATTTTTATATTACTACACATATCGTCACTCCATCAGCTGCTGAAAAGGATATATATTTTTGTAACCGATACAAACTGATGAGCCAGCTGTCATTTGCACTCACTATGGGTAGTATGGGTAGCACTAGGCACTAGTGTATGAGCACATGTTCTGTGCCATTCTTTATGTTAATTTTCTAGATTATATGTTTAAACAGGAGAGCTAGAACATGATATATATTCTAACTGTAACGTAACCAAACATATATACACACACATATATGGTCCAAATTAAAATACACACCTGAAAATTGCATGTGTGTACTGTAGGCATATATAGCTAGCACAGATGAAACGTACTAAAAGTAAGTACACAAACAAACTCATCACAATCAAGTGCCCCAGGCCATATATATAATGGCCACTAGAATCGCACGACGAGAAGGAAAAAGGCTATGTACATGTACACAGACAGCAGCAATTGTCGATCGTTGTCGTGGGAATCGCACAATGCAAGGGAAAGAAAAGCCAGCGGATCGGAACTGCACCACAATGAGCATGAAGAAAAGGCGAAAAAACCTTGTCTCCACGGAAAGAAAAAGACTTTCCATACGCATCGATCCAGAGTCCACAACCACAACCCTTGTGGCCGCCGGAGAGGCACTCATCATCAGCTAGCGGATCGAGACGACACCACCACCGATAAGGCATGCTGCATCTAGTACCCGGCCGTGTCGCGAGCTGAGAGCTCGACACATCAGTGCATCACCGGGCAGATGAAGCCAAACCCCGTGGTGATCTCCTGCCGAGCCAATATAATCCCTTTTTTGCATGCAGGTACCAACGGAACGAACGATACGATCCCCCGGCAGCAGATACGGTCTCTCCCTCTCATGGTCTGTGCTGTATAATATAATATATATACTACTGGCGCATCACTCTTGCTGTCAATGATCGATGATGCTTGCTGTCAAGGTCTAATTGCATGCGCAAACAATGCGAGAGAGAGAGAGAGAGAGAGCAACTGGGCATCTCTTTTTTCCAAGGAAAGCGAGATGGGCGCAACCGATTGGAGGAATAACAAGAGAGCAATCATGGCGCCGGGGATGGAGTTGTTGGTCAGAGTTGGATCGAAACAGCGACGAATATTCATTTACACACACACACACACACACACACAGTTCCCCCCTCGATCTCTGATCGACAGGAAGGAAGCTAGAGACCGAGGCGATCGAACACGATAGATAGATGACGACGACGGTATAGAGTAATCGGCGCCAAAAAGGACTCTTGTGTCGTCTGCAGATGGCTGATGGCACCTAATTTGCATTCATGTATATATGTATTGGGGCCGGGGACTAAAATATACGAGTGATCTGCTGCTGTTGCATCTGAATAAAGTAATGTGGATCGATCGATCGATTAGCTTGCACTCGCGATGGAAAGCAGTGTCGGGCCGGGGTCAAAGACGAGTGAGTAGTGAGTGAGAGCGAGAATCCTATGCGCTAGCTGGGGTGGTTTAGCTAGGTTAAACAAAACAAATAAGCCGCCACTACATGTGATACGAATTGTAGGAAAGCTGGGGCAAATCCTATCCTAAATTCCTGTCCGGATAGGACTAGCTTGCACGCACGTACGCGTTAGCTTTCAGATATAGATGCATTTGTGCACTTGCAACGGATGGAAAGAAATTGTTAAAACCTAATCATATTGTCGGACAACAAGCTTAGCCAGAGCAGCGAGATGTACAGTACATGGTATCACAGATCGGCACGGCGTTAGATCAGGAGCGTGCCAAATGGCCAACACGGAGGATGATCGATCGATATAGCACACTGGTGGGTGTGGGACGATGGATGTGGACGCGCAGTTATTGGACACTATGGGGTGTGAGGAGGAGATCTTCTCATAGCATCTGGATTCTGGAAGTGGTGTGGTTCTTGGTTACCTTTGCCGTACACTAATAAAACACCATCATTGTATTATGTATAGGCACTAGCAATTAGAATGCTCCACCTGTGTCTGTTGTGGTTACGTTAGTGGATTGCACGCACTGTTGTCGATTAGTAGTTGTTGACATAAAGCCCTCATGTATCTGTGAGTAATTAGCTAGAGATGTCTTTATTCTCATAGCGCAGTCTGCGTCATGAGAAAGCGTTTCTCGCGTATGTAATCTGAACTCCAGCTCCTCCTTATTAATCAAAGCTGGGAAACCGGATCTTTCAAAAAAAAACATAAAGCCCTCATCATGGGCTAACCACTCATCCACATTCCATAGCATCCGCAGTCCGGCCCATAGTTCGTTACTCGCACTTCATCAGCCCACCAGGCACCGCGTCCGTTCCTGAGCACTAAGGGCCTAACCCATCGAAACACGCAAGAGGCCCAGTACAAATCGCTCCATACCCGATGCCGGCCTGGATCCATTAAAACTGACGTGGGCGAACGAATTCCCCGACTCCCGTCTAGGCCCAGGCCCAGCCACCTTACCGACTCCAGGAGAATCCAGCCGACCCACTTCCACGGTTGGCCCCTCTCGACTTGTCGAGTCTTCCCTGCATCCGTTCCGTCCCCGGCCTCTCGCGCATCCACCGCCACCGCGCCGCGCCTTCCATGAAGGACCCGTTCGAGGCGGCCGTCGAGGAGCAGGACTCGCCGCCGGAGTCGCCGGCGCAGCCCGAGGAGGAACCCGGCGCCGGGGGCCGGCGGACGACCCCGAGGACTACGACGGCGGCCCGCGGGGCCCGCCCCCGCGCCAGCCGTCGGCCCCAGCGTCGCACGCAGCCGCAGCAGCAGCAGCCGCGGCGGCGGCCAAGGCCAAGGGCCGGGTCCAGAGGGAGCAGCAGGAGGATGACGACGACGAGGAGGACCAGATGGAGGTCGACCTCGAGAAGCTTCCCAGCAGCACTGGCGACCCCGACAAGCTCGCCAAGATGAAGTTCGTGCCTGATTATGCCTTGCCTGTTCAAATTTTTAATCTAGAAAACTGACACTGCCTTGCTATCCATACAAATTCGCTGGTTCTTTCGTAATTCGAATAATTCTCTGAGGACTAGATATGCATATGAGGTACTGCAAGCCAGCGAACCCTAATTATGCCTAGGTTATCCACACAGAGATTGATAATAATAGAGATAGAGATGCAAAGAAAATGAGTGACAATTCCTTGCCTTACTGCTGGTAGTGTTTCATTGATTTTCCTTGTGCCGTGATTAGATAAATATGAACAAATAGGTGTGATTGTGAATAGATCAGCAAGTCAGTGAACACTTACTCTGCTTTTGTTAAACAGACAGAATTGAGAAGCCAATTACACATAACAAAACTAGTAGCTGTCAACGAATCATGCTACCAGGTCAATACATGTGTCAGCATCATTCGCCCTTATCTTTCGTGTGACTGCTTGATAGTAGGCTTGTTTCCATGGTCCTTTGTATTTTAGAAAAATATTTTTTAGACCTACTACTATGTAGTGGTGGTTGCTCAGAAAAATATTGTGGTTCACACCTGTGAGGCTGTAATTTACTAATTTATATTCCCTAGTACATAAAAATTATTCATACTTTCTTATGATTGAATACTAAATTCTATGTCTATCTTCTAACTCTGTCCTTTGTCAGTGCTATACTGTCCCAATTTACAGAACAGCAGATGAACCGTTATGAGTCATTCAAGATCTGGATTTCAGAAATCTAACATGAAAAGGGTATGACTTCTCTTATTAATCATAGAAATTGTAGGGAAAATGAAAGGCCCACCTACAAGCTAGGGGTTCCAAATACCCATCTACAACTCCATTCCTTACACATAACAGTTGTAGATGTGAGACTGTAAGGAATTGAGATGCAAGTGGATATTTGAACTTTGATATCCCCTGACTTGTAGGCTTAGTCTTTTCTATTTTCCCTAAATTAAATGATATAAACTCGTGCATTATTTACATTTGTCCTAGTATTCCTCAATGATTGAATTTGTAAATGAATATATGCATATAGAGCAGATATTTTATGTTCTCGAATGCACTATTAATGGTAGTATTTTAAGCCAACTTAGTGCATTATTTACATTTTTTTCATTTCAAGTAATGGAAAATTACTTTGCTCTAGATGCCTTATATGAAACATACTGAGATGGCAATGTATGTTACATGTATTGATTTTTCTTTCCTGTAAAATTGCTTGCATAACAACTTTTGGGTAGTTTTTAGCTTGCTTTCTTCGTCATGCTGTACTCTTGAAAATTTTATGCCCATACCGATTAATAAGTAGGAAGAGGGTGTGCCGACAACAAATTTGAATCTTTTTGTCATGTACTCCGTATTTGCTATTCAGTAACTCAAATCAGTCTGCGGGCAGATGTGCAGTCTGCAGTGTTGATCCATATTGTGTTTACTTACAGCTATTGGTTGGCATCACTGGAAGTCAGAAGATTTCTATCCCTACATCAATTGTGGTATCAGGAATAGCGAAAATGTTTGTTGGTGAGCTAATTGAAACAGGCAAGTTCAAAATGCTCGTGTTGTTTACTTTGTTTCTATGGAATCCAATCTGCTACGGTGTTTCTGAATTGTATATTTTGTACTTTATCTAAGCATGATAACCCACACCCAACTGTAATTTAGATTGGCTTCTGTTCCTTTTTCGTAATCAACGGTCCATTTTCTTCTTTCCACCTCACTATATTACAAGGAACTTGCTAGCGGGCTTTGTAGGTTTCAACAAAAGTCTTCAGGATAGCTTTCTTGATTGTTATTTTCTCTTAACAAATTCATTGTGTGTATTGCAGCAAGAGTAGTTATGACTGAGAGGAAGGATTCAGGACCTATTAGGCCTTGCCACATCAGGGAAGCATACAGAAGATTGAAGCTTGAAGGGAAGATCCCACGGCGATCTGTTCCTAGGCTCTTCCGCTAGAATTGAAGCATGTATATCACGTCAGTCAGGAGTCAGGAAAGATGTGGAACACTGCGTTTCCCCTTGTACTAACTGCAAAACTTGTGTACTCTAAAGCAAGGCCCCCATTTGGCAGGGTTTCTGGTTCTGGACAGAATTCCGACCATACGCTCCCAGTTTCTGTAGAGAAACCCTGCCAAATGGCATCTCGTCTTTAGAGACGGAAATGGGAACCTAAATCCCTGCTACGGAGCGTAAATCGTCTGGGCTTGTTTGTTATATGTACTGGCTGTACATTTAAGTTGAGTGGCGTAATGTATAACTTTTCAGTACTAGAGCGGGTGTTAACATTTAGTTGCTGCTCTTAAAGGTACATTGCGCCCACTTTCTTTTATTTGGACTGGCTAGCCTTGACAAGTGACAAGGCCACAAGGAGCTCAAGAGAGAATCCAGGTCAGCTGGTTAAGAGTTCCAAACTGCTTCCAAGATCACTAGACCAGAACCAGACAGTGCAAGGATGTTTTGACTTGTCGATGTGATACCAGCTGCTCAAGTGCTTAACAAAAAGAATAGCTCCATTCTGACTTTCTGGGATTCCTTGACCTAGATCACGGCAGATGTGCCCGGGATTGGTTCGATGAGATCATGACGGATCTGCGGGGCACGTGGCGAACGGAACAGTGTTTAGTTGGGGAAATATTTGGGGTTGGGCCATCAGAAGACTTTTCGTTTGTATTTGGTAGTTATTGTCCAATCGTGACTAACCAGCCAAAAGATTCGCCTCGCACTTTTCTACCAAACTGTGCAATTTATTTTTTATTTAACTATATTTAATGTCTTACGCGACAAAAGATTCGATGTGATGGATCAGAAGACTTTTCGCGCTCACTTTTCACCAACTGAACACACCTGTGTGTGTGCCCTCACGGGCCTGCTTTTGTCAGACGAAGCATGGAAGCAGTGATCAAAACACTTGTCGCATGGAAGCGTTGGAAGCGTTTTTGAGCAGCGACGACATTCCTGGTCCGAATGATCAGAGGGAAGTCAGGAATATGCAGCGGGATTTGTGGAGAGATGAACGGCTTTGGCGACGCCACCCCAGGATCTTCGCCGATTGATGCCAATTGCCAAGGATGATGTGCAACGTATAGGTGCGGTGCAGGCAAAGGATACCTTAATTTCGTGCTGTGCCAAGCAAATCAAGCACAGGGAAGGGGGGAATGACCAGAAGGCTGCATACGCCTTGTGTTATTGCGATCCTGTCCCTACCCCTGCTGCTTGAGGCAGGCAGGCAGCCAACAAGCAGGGTTGTTGCTCGATGCTTTGAGGACCCAGCGAAACCTTGATGAGAAGGATGTAGAAACAGGAGGGGAGGGAAGCATCCTCGTATCATGACCTCACAGGGAAAGGACCGGGGACTGTACATCCAGATCGAACTTTCTCAGGATCGTCATAGACAAGCGAACACGCTGAAGATGGATGAAGGACGAGCGCAGGAGTTGTGCGAGTTGCCGTAGGCAGGCGGCACCGACCACCGAAGTCTGATGAATCGCACAAGGATGCCTACTTTCTGTTGCTCCGTTTCAGAGCTAGTACAAGGAAAGATCGAGGAAAACAATAGCCAGGAGCAGCAAAACGTCGACAAGGTCGATGCCTGCTGGCCGCTACTCCACTCCAGTTAATGTTGGGCCATATAAAAGTATAAAACCAAGAGTCAAAAGAGAAGCAGGACAACTGACAAGGAGCTCCGGACGAGAGTGATCTGGCGGATCTGGTGTTGCGCACGGCGTGACGAAGCGAAAGGAGGCAACAACTAGCCAGGCGCAGCAGCATGTCGCGCATCCTTTGCGTGAGAGGGCGAGCGAGAACGAGCGCTCTCGCGTGTGCGCTGCAGGTTCGCCCAGCCGTTTCACGCAAAGCGACTTGCGGGCGAGACGCCGAAGGAGTCCCGGACGACGGGCCTTCTGAGGGCGACGGATCGGAGCGCGCCGATCGACGTTTTCTCTGGTACAAATACACAAGTCTTGCAGAGTTGCAGGTGCGTGCCCGGAACAACCGCTGGCCGGACTCATGTCTGCTGTTCCTTCTCGGTCCACCGACACACGAATCGCTGCCTGCGCAACGCTCTGTTTCCAGATCCTTCCTCAGCGCACCTCAGCGCACGATCCTCTTCGTCTGACGCGCATGCGCTGCCCACCGACACCTCTATCTATCCGGCTCACGTCTTGCGCGCCTGATTAACGCAGGAGGCGGGGCGGTCTCTCGACGGCTCCGGCTCGCGCTCAGCCGCCGTCCTCCAAACTTTAGAACCAGGGACAGGGAGCAGCTGGTGAGTAGTCGCTGCCGTCCGAAGCCGGACGGACCATATTACTCTGCTGGTAGCAGTTTTCTCTCGATTCGAGAGTCTCGAAGAAGAAAGGATGAAACAAGAAACGAAAGAAACAGTGCCCTGTCTTGCTCCCTCTTTTTATAGCACTCACTCATGAATGACGACGGGAGAGCGACAGACGGGCGGCGGAGCAATTTGGCTTTCCACCCTCCGACTCCCCAATCGCCGCCGTCGTTGCCCTGGATGCCATGCCTGGAACCAAGACTTGCGACTTGCCGGTGCTTCAACGCAGGGTCGGCATCTCCACCATGCCAAGCTAAGCTCCTAAAATAAAAACCCACATGGACATGGTGCAACCGTGCAATCCAACCTCTTTGGCTGGATCTAGTGGTTCTCATCGAGATCTCAGCCGCTGAGTCCGCGACAAAGCGTCTGCCTTTTTATTTAGCCGGAGCCGGAGGGATGCAAATAAACAAGTCTGAAGTGATGGCGTACCAGAATATTTTTCACATTTCCTTTCCCAGGAGACCAACTCGCACTGTAAAGTAGTAGAGGGCCAGGCCCATGCCCTTCAGAGAAGCCCAGTCCAACAACTTGTCACCCTTAAGATAATAACACTGTACACCGAACTAGTAATAAAACTTTCACGTTGCTTTCGAGACCCGAGTCACCGGTGTAAATTACTGCTGTGCTATTGGGAACACTGTACACTAAAAAAATACAAAGTAATAGAACTTTGACGTCCCTTTCCAACTTGGTGTCATTTTCAATTCATCGTCACCAGCGGAATCGAATTCCACGTTGTTTCAGGTCGCAAGGAAGGAAAGTGCATGGGACAAGAGAGGCAAGAGATTTGACTGCGTGGGATATATATAGATGGACCGCAGCTCACACAGCTACCAAACCACCAAATTAGCCTCGCCCTCAGCGGCCGCGGAGAGAAGAAAAACACGCAGCTCAGTTCACGACCACCGCCACACAAATTTCACTGCCAAAAACACAGCCAGTGTGGCACGCAGCATCGTTCTCCCATCGACGCTTCCCAGGGCGGGCGGCAGCGGCGGCGGCTCAAGGCGATGAGCGCCGGCGACCTCTTTGCCCTCAGCGCCTCCTCTCCCTCTTTTCTTCCTATTTTCTTTACACTCTGACTGGTGATGAAACACAACTCCCTCCCGCTCTTTCACTCTCTCCCCTGTTGCCTAGCTACCAGTGATCGATCCTTCTTCTTCCTCTTGCACCCATGGCTGATGATGATGGCTGCACCTCCATCTTATTGCCCTTCTGCAGCCTCATGTGACAGTCACTCCGAGTCGCTGTCCATGCTCTCCATCCCTTTCAGCCCTCTTCTCTTCTGCAGGCCAAAAACAAGGAGATTGATGTCAGTTAGTGCAAGCCATGCTTATATAGTGCACAAACATCAATTGGTAGTTGTTGCAAGCAAAGACCTACTCCTCTGGGTTTTTTTTTTTTTTTTTTTTTTTTTGCGTGTGGTGAAATCAAGACCGAGATCAGGTCATGTGCATACAAACAGTATTCTAACAAACGCAGTCCACCACAGCCTTTGTAGATTAATTAATAAATAAATAAATAGGGTTCATGTTACAAGATTCGAGCTGGTCCTGCTATTGACAAATCGGCCGGTCCAATTTGCCATCAGAATAAACAGGGGGAACCAACGATGTGATACAAAGACTGGAGCACCAGCCTTTTCTTCTCGATGGTTAGGATTCCAAGCTCTATCCGACCACAATCAGGTGGTCCCAACCAGCGACAGATACGTACCAGGAACCCACTTGTCAGTGGCTCAGCTCGACAGTCCCAAAGACTTTCCTGACAGGTGGGTCCTATACTAGCAGACCGCAATAAGTAGATGTCCAGTCCCGTACACAAGCAAAAAAAAAATTCAGGCACGGTGAACCCCCATTGGTGGTACGATGTTTGTATTAGTGCGCCCGTTGTGCACTAGCGTGTGCTTTGTTTTTGCTTGGCAAAGGCAAAGTAAAGCACAATACGCCATGGCAGCATAAATATATATAAATAAATGAAGCTAAACCTAGAAGACTCCTCAGGTTAAGGGCACACATCCATCTCCTCCACGTCCACACACACGGCAATAAAGCCGCCGCGGAGCAAATAAACTAGTGCTGGTGCCGTCATCAATGAGGACACGGAGCATCACGGGTCATGGGCCCCACGTGAGGCGTGCGGGCCCCACGTGAGGCGTGCGGGCCCCACCCCTTGAAAGAAAAAAGGGCAACCACAATTCCGCCCGCTTTTCAGCTTTGTTTTGCAATTTGTTCGCACCCAATTCCTAAGCGATTTTTTTTTTTTTTTTTTTGCAGCGTCCTTTTCTTTATTCTTTTATATCCATACAAAAAGGAAAGAAAAAGGTTTTAGAAATTATCGTCGCTGAATAAGCTGCAGGAACTGAAATCGTCGAGCAGGCCAGATCAGGGTAGTAGTAGTAGAAAAATGATTTTGGATTTATACCTTCTTGACGCATTTCTTCTCCCGCACCTCGTACCGGCCTTTCGTCAAATCTGACAACCACATCCCAGGGAAGACAAACTGCATGATAAAAGCAGCAAGGGGAAGCACACATAAGCTTTTTTTTTTTGTGACGAGACGAGAAGCGAGATCGGATCGGATAGGAACAGGATCAGATCGAGCTCTGAGGCCCGGTAGTTGTATTACTTGGAGGGTCTTGTCCACGTTCTTGGCCCTCTTCTTGGGCCGTTGGGGCAGCTTGGTGCCCTTCATCGCAAGGAAATCGTCTTCCTTCTCCTTTCGCGACAGCGAGATGTAGATCCGCGGCAGCTCGAAGCGCTCCACGCCCAGCTTCTCGCCCGCGGCGGCGGCGCCGTTGCTGGTCAACGGCGAGTCGTGGTGGTGGTGGTGGTGATAGTTCTTGGATTCCATGTGCAGGACGGCGTCCATGGCGGAGGACTTGTGCCCCTTGTCCGGCGACGACCGCTTCTGCGCCGATCGCTCCTCGACGGACCTAAAAAGAGACAAGAATGAATGTTAATGATGATGCGATTGCGGGGTCGTGGTGGCGGTGGTTGGCAAGTTGAGGAAAAAGGAAGGGTGGGTCGGGTGGTGGATTGCTAGTACCACGCCTGCCTACCGGAGCTGAGGCTCTCCAATCCTACCCCTCAAACAAAGAAAGGTGGATGCAAAGAGCTGAGGCTCTCCAATCCTACCCCTCAAACAAAGAAAGGTGGATGCAAAGAGCTCCTGCTCCTGCTGTCCATGTGTCTACTACATAGAAAGAATGGATAGGAAGTTGAGATGTGTATTATTTATAACCCATCTACTCTACCTCTAGTCTAGTGCAACAGACAGATATCCTAAATATGCAATTCATTCATTCATACCATTGAAATCATCCCAAATTCCCAACACCCAAAAACAACTAGATTAATCGAAACAATCCGCCGAAACCACTCTTAACCGAAGAGTACAGTACAACCTACAACCATGGGATCTGTGAACAACAGGATAGCATGGCCCCAACATGATGCAAACAATAATGTGTGACAAATACGGCTACTGCTTTCTCTCGCCACATATCCACGGACCAGAAAGGTAAGGTTACCGTCGACACTGCAGATCCAGACACACAACTTTACCAAAAGTCATAATAATACTACAACATAATATAATAATAATAATAAATGCATTTATAATAACCAGAAAATACCCAAAAAACAACTAAAACAAAACTGATCCAGATCGAATCGGTACTAAAAATATTCTGACAAAATCTACACTTCGATTACATATTATATATATTATATATAATAAATAAAACCAAGCAGAAATGGTGCGATGAGTGAGAGGAAAAGAAAGGAAGGAATATCTTCTCCTTACGCTGCTGAAAGAAAGATGTGGCGGTACAGCTCACCAAAACCAAAGGAGACCGGCCGTGCCGAGCCAGCCCGAGGAGAGAAAAATAAATATAAACGCTACAGCGACGCCCACGGCACTACGATCTCTCCCTCCCTCCCTCCCTCCCACCCAAAGAACGCCACCACGACTCCAACTACTCTGTCAAGTCGTCATATGGGAGCACGGCAGGCAGCGCTAGTTTCAGCAAGGGCAAAACCGGAAACACCAACAAAAAAAAAGGTCGTCGAGGCAAACGAAACGAGAGGGAATAGATAGGGAAACGACGCACGCGTCGGATACCAAGGGAAAGGGGAGGCGTCCAGGGGCATCGTCGTTACCTGTGGTGGTGGTGGTGGTGGGCGGGTGGTGGCTGCCGGCGGCAGCGGTTGAGGCGGAGGCGGATGCGCGGGACGGGAAGGTGGACGCCGACCGCAGGTTGGACCCGCGCGTGTAGGATCCGGCGGCGGTCGTCGTCGGCGGCGGCGGCATGAGCTTCTCCGCGGGCGCCGACGCGCGCCTCTGGATCTTGACCCCGCCGCCGCCGACGGATGACTGCCGGCGCTGCGCGGACGGCGCGGCGGTGGCCGAGTCGCGCCGGCAGCGCGACCGCTTGTTGTGCCCCCACTGCAGCAGCACGTCGCCGACGACGGCGCCGCCGCCGCCACCGGTGGAGCTCGGGGAGGCGGTGTCGGAGGAGTCGGAGGTGTGGTGGTGCGCGTGCTCGCGCGCTGGGCTCCTGCCGGCCGAAGCCGAGGAGAGAGGCGCCGGCTGAGGCGCGGGCGCGCAGCGGCTTGACTCGTGCGGGGACGCCGCGAGGTACGTGGCGAGGCGGGAGCCGTCCGTGGCCACGGCCGGGGCGTCGTCGTCTCTGGCGAAGGAGGATCTGGACGCCTGCTTCCGGGGCACGCCGCCTCCGCCACCGCCACCGCCGCCGTTGCCGAGCGGGAGGCAGTCCGGGCTCAGCCTTTGGTACCTGCAACGAATCGAGAGGCGAGTCGAGTCTTAGCGATTTCCATCCAACAAGGAGATCCAGTGCAAAATGCAAGTGACAGACAGATCGATCGCTCCGTTGGTAGCGGCTGTGACACGAGCAGTCGAACAGATCGATCGCCGGCCTCAGCGCTTAGAGACAGATAACAACAGAACGGCCGCAGAATTCCAACATGAACAGCTCGTCAAAGCGGGCATGAACAGAGGAACATCAAAACCATTCGAACTCCGGAACTCGGAAGAGAAGGCTGCCGCCAACGAAACCAGAAATTTTACTCCGGCGGCGGTGTGATAAACTACATGACTGGTCATCTCCTGACCAGAAAAGAAGGATCGAAGGGCGCAAATCCGAAACAACAAATGGATGGCATGTTCTTATCCAGAAACAGCCGGGAAAGCAGCGGAATTTGGGAGACGGCCAGAAGAACGCGGCGTCGAAGAACGAAAGAGTCAGCACGGCCGCTGGAATTGGCGAGACCGGCATCGAGATACATAGTACGGATCAACCAAACTGCAACAAGAACATGAATCGAAACACCATATGCCGACAGAGAGCGGAAACATCAGGCGGATGGAGAGAGCAAATCCTTCAACAACCCAAGGAAATTTGACAAGGCCGGTCAGCTCTGGCCGGCCGGCGGCGAAGGAACCAAATCCTTCAACAACCGAAGCCGGAGAGACGAAACCAAAGGAGACCGAAGACAGAGATAAGAAACCAAAGGAGAAACAAACGCAAAGGAGTCGGAAAACATGTTGCACTTCGATCTGCAACGAGAACCGCCGCAAAATAACCGAGGAACCAAATGAACAGAGAGGGGGAGACGAGAGCCCGGAGATCTGCCGGCTACCTCATCATGTCCAATGCCGGAGCGTCTCTGAGTCTCAGGGTGCTCGGCGACGCGACGTCTCTGCCAATCGCGTGGACCTCGACGGCGCCACGCATCAAAAATGGCCTCCGCCGGCCGCCGCAGCCGTCGTCTCGTCTTCTTCGTTCTCCAAACCAATTACTCTCCTCGTTCGTTCTTGGTCTACGTCTCAGTAGATAGACACGAGAAATGAGATGCCGAGAAACCGGCAGGGAATTGTTGAGAAGCAAAATTGTGAGAACAGAGGGGGATGGAGGGGGAGGAAGAAGAGAAGAGAAGAGAAGAGGCAGCAATGGCGATGGGAAGCAGCGGCCGGGTCCAAATAGAGGATTTATCTGTTGCGCTCTCCCCGCTGTGCCCTCGAGCATGGCTCACCAATCACCCTTCTGCCACCGCTCCTCCTCTCCCCAAACTGCCCCCGGCGCGGATCGTGGCAGTTTGGTGATTAGGGGAAGGACTCGAGGGGCTGTTACGTAATTGTAGGCACGAAGATCCGAGCGGTACGTGTGCGGCGGCCTCCTCTCTTGCACTGCAAGACAGCGGGAGGAGTTCGGTTTCCAAACTGGCGTAATGGCGTCGCCAACATGTTCGCTGACAGGTGGACCCGACGTCCTGGCGGGCCGCGATGTCAGTGACTGGCGTATTCGGTGAGCACGCTGCTCGTGTGTTTACACGGATGGTGGTGTGTGTGCGTGAGATCACGCGCCGCGTCGACGGTGAATGCCACGTAACGCCCGCCGTGTTGACGTGCACGCCTACACCCACTGAGGTTGGGGCCCTCTAGGTTTAGTACTGCTGGGCCACGAGTCAGCGAGACGGTGTCTCGCCTGCGTGATCGTCGATGGTTTTAAAGGGACGGGCGGGCGGGCGGGATGAGGCTAGCTCGTCGTCGCGTGTACGTACGGTGGATGCGACTCATCGCTTGACTTCCTTGGGGCTTTGGCGGCCTGCGGCACCAGCAGCACGTGAGGATGCTATTGACGGGCTGCCGTGACCGGCACAGGCGCACAGCCCGGCTTTGGATCCGGAACCGGGACTGGCAGGATTTGTCCTGGGTTTCGGGTTTGGCTACGGAGCTGGTGCAAACTTTGATTGAAAGGAGACAGACACTAACATCAAAAGTTCAAAACCGTTTTCATTAAGTTCAAAACAGAAGATAAGAAGACCGTCTTAGATCTGGTATTTTTTATGGGAAATACATATAGCTAATATAAAAAATAGCACCAAACGACATTAACAAAATTGTACTATCCATATGTTAACAGATTCTTTTTATTATTGTTAGGTTTTCATATACTTGATTGTACTTTTTCGGATTTATGCTACGACTCAATACTAGGTCGCATTTATAAAAATGCTTCTAGACACACTGAAAAACCCTTGTAAACACCTTCTCCATATTACAGTTAGAGGGGAAACCTCCAATATACCAACCTCAAGTATGGCATATCTATATAACTTCCTAAACCATGGTACGGTTGAGTTTACTCCCCCCGATTATTTTAGTTGGCACAATTTACCTCTATTTGTCAGGAACTCACTTATCGACTCCCCAAACGGTACTATAGGAATCTATCTTGAACATTCCGCTCTTGTTAAGGGATAAATTAGAGCGAACAAAAAGTTAGGGGTAGTAAATTGAACAAACACTAATTTAGCCTCGTTATATGAACATAAATAACCAATACTTGGAGGTAGTAATTTGAACTTTTTCTTACAATTTTTATTGAAAACCTAGTACATTCAGACAATATGAAGATTTTTGAAGAAAGTGTGAATAATCATTGTTGATGTTTTGAGGGAACTAGTAGAGTTGGGAAAACAGTTATTACCCCTATGAGCACCATTATAAGGACCTACAAAGTTAGTTGACCTATACTAAGTGTCGTCCTCTTCGCCAACTCATACTAAGTGTCGTCCCTCTTCGTCAACTCGGCTTAAATAAATCACCTGACAACCTTTCAAGATGCCACCTGAATACTTCATTAGCGCTAAAGACACAATATCTTGATTTCCTGATTGCATAAATGAAGGGGCTTGAGGTCGCTACGGAAAATGGCTACGATAAAGTTATCCTTGAGGTGGACTGCAACAGCCTAAATACGATGCTAGATGGTGATGATGGTTTGAGGTCGATTATCGATGGCCTTTGTTTCAACATTACAAAGCTAGGTAGGAGTTTTGTTGACTTTATGTTGTGTGGGTTCGTAGGGAAGCAAACTCAGTGGCCATTTCTATGCAAGTATGGTGTGGGACCGAACACTCTTTGTTATGGTTCGACTATATCTTTGATTAGTTGTCGGGGTTAGCAGCCGTTTGATTGTACTCCTATTGTATTAATGAAAGCTTTGCAATGCAAAAAAAAATATACACGTATGGCCGCCACACTCAGGATTCAATCTGAACATGATGGTACAAAAATCAGCGAAGTCATTCATCAGTCATCACAGATAATAAATTAATAAGTTTGTTACCCATCACTAGTTTAGAATCATCCATAACCAATATGCGATAAGGAAACCTGCAGGTGACTATCTTACCAACCTAAGTTGAGAATCCTACATTACGAGTTAATTCTAACTAGTAACAACTGGTCACATTTGCCCAATGCTCATATTTCTTATATTAATAAAAAAATAAATATAGTTTTCATAGATTATGCAAAGAATCAGCTACCAAAGTCTAGATGGGGCAAGTACTCGCTCGTTGTGTTTTCTTTTGTATGCAATGGTGGGCCCTTCAATCTTTATGATGCTTCATGACAGCCAAAGGGCGTAAGCTAGAGCAAATAAGAGGGGGTGGTGCACTTTCCTCAGGGTGCATAGACATGTATTTTTGGTGGTGCATATATGGTGAAATTTTTAAAAAACCATTGTTTCTACAAATTTTGGGTGGTGCATTTGCACCCACCAGCTACTAAGTAGCTTCGCCCCTGATGACAGCCCTTGGATGAAACCGAAGTTGAATCAACTCACGAGAACACTTACAATGTCAAGGTGGCAGTGGCAGCTTCAGCCTAGCGTCGGTGTTCAGCAGTGCCGCAGTGTCAACGTGTCCATAAACAACCATTTACTTATATGATAAATTCATCAATTATGGAAAAAATAAAGGATTGGAGAAATTGGGACGACAAACAAGAGATTTATCCCTTTTCGCAAGAAAAACAAGGGATTTATCCTCGGTCTAAAGACGAGCCAATATATCCAGTAGAATGTGCGAGTGTATTTATAGGAATAAATGTATGTGCTTTTGAGCTTTTGCACTACATGCATACAATTTGTTTTGCCTATGCAACATGAGGAAAAATAATAAGGGGTTGTTTGGTTTAGGACATTTTTAGTCCCCGAGACTAAAAAAAAAGTCCCTTAGAAACCAAACATTTTGAAGACATTTTTTGTACTATTAACCCCTAAAAAACTCTTTTTTGAGAGAGTTTTTTTTCTACTACTAAAAAAGTCCCTAGAACTGAAAAGTCATGAAACTTTTTAAAACCAAACAGAGTCTAAGAAATCTTTGAGTTCTGAATAGAGTAGAAAGTTAGACCAACTAGGAATCACACCTAATTATTTAATTCAATTAGTTGTGCTACCTTAAACTCAAAGACAGACCAAGCCATGCATATAACAAATTAGTACCAAATATATTTTAAAGTCAAATTAAGGGAAATAGAAATTACTATTTTTTTATACCACTTTTTTGAGGGCCAGTAAATATCATTCTACTTAGGACGCAAGATGATTAAATAGAAATCTACGCCTTTTTTTATACCACTTGTGGTGTGACGTCGTACCACAGCCTGGGAGCGGATGGCGAGGCGGCAATCGCTGCATCTGCCCAGGGAAAAAAAAAATCTCTCGGCTTTTTCCTCACATGGAGCTCAGGCTGGCAAGCACTCTTCCAGTTCCAGACCGGGTAGAGCCAGCCTCTAATCTAGTTTACAACTTACTGATTACATTACACTAGTATAATGCTCGTGTCATTTAACGCTTACGGTTTCATTTCAGAGATACACATGAAAACAACCCAACAATATTTTTATGTTGTTGTATGTGACTATGTAGATATTTAGGAAAGTAATATTTTTTTTTCAGTGAATGGATGACAACTTGACAACTACTCTAAGATTCTAGCTCCTCTGTTGCCGGTTCCTCCTGTCTCCCCTATTTCCCTCCAATTCTTGAGACGCCAGCAAAACAAGCCCCTCCATATCTGAAGAACATAGGCAGTTGGGAACAAATCCAGTTGTTTTCCAATTGGTACTATTCAAAGAGTAGCGAACAAATCCAGTTGGGACTATTTAGAAGGATTGGAATATGAAGAACATAGAAGGAAATTCAGGTTTGGCTGGAGGCTCAGATTTGGTCTCGAGCGATCGGGGCGAGATGGGAACAATTTTACCCGCTGAAGTTGGGATAGATCTCCGGGCCGGGCGAGGCTCTAGGGGGTTGCGACGTGACCACAAAGACGGGAGGAGGTCACGCCGCCAGTCGGCGTCGCCCCCCGCCCCGGTCAAGGCGACGGAGACCTAGGGATCGGCCGATGTTGAGTGAGACGAAGTGGTCGAGGTAGAAGGCGCCAGCGGCAGTATGCACGTGGGACGACGACGACGGCGTCACCCTTGGTCGCAGCCGAGCGCGATCGATTGCCGCCAGCCCGAGATCGCGACCACGCAGTGCAGCCCCGGACTCCCTAACCCTAGGCGGCGGTTCCCCGTTGCATGTCGGGCGTGTTTTTTTTGTTAGGTTCCCACGCCAGAGAGTCGGGAATCGAACGCCGGACCCCTCGTGACGCGTGAGATTGTGCCGGCGGGAGGGCTTGTGTAAGACCCTTACACAAACTTTTGATCTCGCCCCTCCGATTCGTGGATCCGTTGGTTGTTAATCGTCGGTCCAAAAATAGAAAAAAGTGGTGCCTTATAGTAGTAGAGATAGAGAAGAGATAGAGAAGATAAACTGAATGTTACCTAAATTTCTAAATAATTCCATGCGAAATTCCCACGGGACATCCACATTGGTACAACATACTTCTATTTATAGCCTGTTTTGTTACATGAGACTAGAGACTAGGGACTATTATTTATATCATTAGACCTAGGTCCTGTTTAGTTCCTAGGGACTAAACTTTTTTTTTAGTCCTAGGGACTAATAAAAAATGTCCCTCCAAGATGTTTGGTTTTTGGGACTAAGGATTAAAAGTTTGAAAAAAAGTCCCTCATGTTTGTTTTTGGTTGGGTTTAAAAGAAACTTTTTTAGTCGGAAGGATTAAAAAGTCCCTAAACCAAACAGGACCCTAGTTAGTCCCAATTAGTACTCTTTGTAGTTCCCATGTTTATACTTTAAGGACTTAAATAGGGCTAAAATCCAGTCTCTCGTCCCTAGTCTTTTTAAAGAACCATACATGTCATCTCCAAGTCTTTTTCACCCAAACAGGACAACACCGGCTCTGAACTCTGAAGTAGTTCTTGCAGTATACCAAAATTGAAATCCACTCTTATCTCGGCAATAGCCGAGCGTTTGTGCGCACGTACTTGCCAAAAAGAGAATAGTGAAACGAGCGACTTCGTGAGGCAGGGACAGTGTCACACCAGATCTATCATTCACACCAAGGGAAATGCAGAAATCATCATTCCATTTCCACTCCGAGCAAGTCCAAAAGGCACCGAACGGCAACGACACATACACGTTCGCACATCCTATGATGCTTTTCTGACCCCCAGTTCTAATAAACACCAAAACGCATCACGCACATAGGCTACTCATCTTGCTTGTAGATCTTTGCTGCTACAAAAGATCCTGCAGCACACGCGAACAGTCACAAGGACCTAAATAAATCGGTAAGTTGTTAATATGCCCCCGTGGAACCACTGTTGTTTTTCCACCTTGTCCACAGCAGGACTTCCAGGGTGATGATTGTGATCAGAAGGACGGCCAGGTTGAAACCGTAGCCGATCTTCCATGAGTTGCCTGCGCCGCCGACCTTGATCCCGAGCACAATGTTGACGGCTGCAAAGAAGAGGGCGAGCCTGCCGACCCATTGGTGGTACCAGTTCCAGAACTTGCGGTACTTGGAGTCCTTATTGGGCTTCAGGAAAATTGCCAGAATCTGAAGAGAGTAGACACACATTCAGATCTGTGTAGCATGTCTAAGTTCAAAATGTTGATATATATTAGAGTACTGCTAGTAGTAGTGCGAAAGCGCTATTGGAACAGCTTTAACATTTGGTCACAACTACATAGTTACCGTCGGTGTTCTGATAAACAAACCAAAATGATTTGAATTGGTATAGTTCATGGCATGACATGATTTTAGCTATACATACAGAAGCATAAACACATACCTGCAAAATGCCTAGCACAAGCACAAATATGCCTAGGCCCCTATGCGCGGGGACGTCGGCTTGGATCTTGTTGTACAATGATACTCCAGCCACGACGCCAGCCAGACCCAGGATGAATCCCACAAACTGGATGCCGGCATGCAGGTAGAACCACAGGGGGTCCCATCTCCTGCAGTACCTTGCAACAATGGCGCCGATTGGCAGGAGCACACCCCACGCGAACAAGTTGAGCGCCCCATGGGTCCTTTTCAGACCATCCGCGGAGGATGATGAGCTTGAAGAGCTTCCTGAAAACAACCCCACAGTTTGTTTGTTTGTTTCAGAGAGAAGAATGAAGTGGTGATTGGGACGTCAGAGCAGAAGTACATCCGTCAATTGTTTATCATTTGTTGGAGCTATGGTTCTCTGATTGAGAAGCATAGTAGATCAGATCACACTGGATTGAACAAGCACTTTGCAATTGTTCAAATGACTGTGTGTGTTCACGAAGCAGAGACACTTGTCTCTTTCAGCTCTTACCAAAACGAACCCAACGATTTCAGACCTAAACTTACTGAAATTCACTTTGTCATGGACTGATTTTCCTCTCATAGGAAAAGGCACTAGAATGAACGAAAGCAATCAAACGGACCTGTGGTGAAATCAAATACGATGGCGGTCTTGTCCTGGTGCTCTGAGAGGACGTTCTGGCTCGGGATGGCGGTGCCGATGGCGAAGAGCACGTTCTGGCTCTTGAGCGGCTCGGTGAAGCTGAGCTGGAAGGCAAGGTAGATCTTGGCCTGCTGCACGATCACGGTGGGCTTGTGGTGGTCGCTGGAGGCGAGGAAGCCCTTGTCCGCCACCACCTGGGAGGGTTTCTTGCCCTCCAGCGAGAAGGGCTTGATGTGGGGGCCCCCCTTCTTGCCCATCCACCCCACCATGGCGCTCGAGCCCACCATCTCGCCGTTCTTGGAGAACCCCATCCCCACCCACCCCGTGCTGTACATGGTCGTCAGCACCACCCGCAGCACGTTGTCCTTGCCCTGCGCGTACTGGAGTAGCAGAGGAGCTTCAGTGAGAGAGAGCACAGGGCTGCACCGGATCGCCACGGATCTAGCGCCGGGCGGCAAGAATCTCGCGAATCGTAGCAATGGCGAGAGGTATACTGACTACATACCCGGAGCACGAAGTTGTTCCAGACGGGGGCGCAGGCGAGCCCCGAGAAGTTGCCGGAAAGCTGAGCCGGCAGCTCGTCGTTGCAGGTCTGCGCCATCACCGCCGGAGCCAGGACGGCGAGCCCGACCCAGCAGCGCGGCCGCGGACGCGCGCCCCATTACCATCTTCACGGGAGGGAGATGGCCGTCGACGCCGACGCGCGAGAACCAGTACAGCCTACGCGGTGCGCCTCCGTATAAACTACGACGTGCCAACCACCGCTACCACTGGCTTTTACTGAACCTTAAACCGAGTTGCGTGGGAGCTGGTGGCCGGGTGGGCAGCTGCGACCTGGAGCTGGAGGAAGGATGCAGCTTGCGATTGTGCTTATGATATTGTTGGTTGCTAGTGCCGGTGATCTGTTCTTGCGAGAATCTACTGACAGCAAGAGTCGCTAGCCGCTAGATCTAGAACAACAGGCAAAAGGGATCCATGTGTGTGCAGGTGCACCGTGCACGCACTACTCTATGATCTTTTCTTGGGTTGTGCTAGCCTTGTCTTCATGTGATCCTAAAGTGCAACGTTTTGTGGTGCTTTAGTCTGCATTAAGAAGCTCTTGTTCCAATTCTTGAGAAATCTTAAATACCCATATAGAATTTCAACGAGAATTTCAAGCCCCCTCAGTGTGGAGACGTACTTTGAAAACATCTAATCCCTTACGTACCAAATTATGTTACAAATCACTTTAACTTTTTATTTAAATGTACTATTATATGTCAAGATGCGTGAGCAACATGGATAAACAAAAAAAGGTAAAACTGACTCATAATTTCAAACGGAGTGAGTAGGTCATATTTAATGAGATTTTAGGATCTAGCAAAAGTTAAGGGTGGGTGGGATTATTTCATTCTTATGTTTTCGAGTTTCACTTTTGACTTTGCATTGAATAGCCTGCCTACATAAACACGACTCTATGGGGGGAAGGTGTGTCTCCATCATAGTTGTAAATTTTGTGGTTCCATTCCATCCATCAATCATCTTCAAGCTCTAGCTCGCCAACCTAGAGCTCCCAAGCAAAACACTAGCATGCTCGAGGCAAAGCGACCTTCTCCCCCCACCCTCCTACTTCTTTCTTTGGCGAGACTTGGCCTAGCCGCCTCCATCGCTACTAGGGCCCCTAGAACCGCTCTATCGTCGTTTCCACACCGACCGGTTGGCCTCCCTCCCACCCCCAAAGCCCTTCTCTTCTAAGCCCGTTTGAGTTGGCGATCCACGACACCGGACACGCGCGGTTGGGAAGAAGGAAAACACAATTGGGAGCCGCCGTGATGAACCCTGTTGGATACGGAAGATCTCCATCTAAGAGAGGGGGGAGAGGTGGAAGACTAAGGGGGACGTCAGCGCTGGTAACTAACGTAAATGCGAATATCTCCATTCGCAAAGAAGTAATTCTAGCAAGGCAAACAGAGACAGGGGAGAGGGAGGGACTAGCTTTTCGCCCCCTAACCTTTTCGTCTTTGCTTGGAGCCCCTAGCCCCTTGCTGCCACCTCTCACCTTCTTTTCGGCTACCGAATGCAATCTGATAATGTGATGGATAGAATGGGTAGATTCCAAGGTTATTACCTCTTTTTGGATCCCAAATATCCTCTCTCTAGGTTGCCCATAAAGCTCAACTAACTATTATGGCAGTTATCGATATTGAAGGGTCTCTTCACTAGTGTTGACCCGTTAGCATCCTCATTACAGGCACACCTGGATTGTTCCATCTATGCCCCTAACCGAGTGTACTGCTACTCACCAGTTTGCCCAAGCCATTGCCAGGGCATTATCTGGCGACCTGCCAAGGCCTCTCAGGGCGAGGTCTCACTGTTGATAGGATTACTTTATTTATCTACTGCTGAAAGAATAACCCTCTTATAATTTGTAAAATTAACTAAAAAAATGCGAACGGTAAATTTATAATTCTTATATGGCCTTGTTGCAATTGATCGCCTGTGTAAAATATATGTAGGTACGCTAGTATATAGAAGAAGAAGAAGAAAGTACGGAACATTTTCGTCACCAGAGGAATAATGTTGCAAACTTGTAAGGCCGCATATTACGCCACTCGAAACGTATTGGCATGTTGGGGTGTTCAATGAAAACAGTCAGATTCACGCCTGCCCATCACACATGCAGGCATGTTCTCCTACCTCGTTTCAAGCGTAAAACACACTACTCCTAGTGCCAGGTGGTTCGCTGCTAGTACTTCGCTAATCGCTAATAAAATATTGAATAATCTTCAGTCGTGTCCTGTTTAGATGTCAGGCGGGCCTTTTAGCCAGTCGTTATCGCAGAATCAAGGAATCATCCATCGTTCCCCAGCAGCGTCCAGAGATGGAATTTCACACAACTGAGAAATATCGAGATGGCTAGCTGTAAAATATCGAATTATCCATCGACTTTAAGCCCCAGCCTCTCCCTGATTACTGAATATGAATGAGCTATGAAAAAAAAGGGATACATGCAAATTCAGCTCGACGAACTCCAGTAAATTCTGGTTGAATGAATCCAATACGCTGTGTGTCGGTAGGCCGAGTCTCGTGTACTGACGTGCCTGCGTTTTTGCTCCATTTTCTATGCTTCTTTTCTTTGTCGTCGGTGGGAGCCTTTACGGTTCATTTTCTAAAAACAAAAGTGATGTCTGCAGCTACAAGTGACCACATGCGTAAGCCTAGAACGACCTTTAGCGTAAAAGGAGCATTTTTTATGCGAAATTATCAATCATTTGCTTCCAAAGAGCATTATTGACTTGGTGTTGCATTATCCAAGTTGAAAGATTAAGTAACCTGAACCTCTGTCGTAGACTATATATATCAGGTATCAAAAGTCACCCAAAAAGTTTGCGACGACCAGCGACAAAATCTCACAAAATGGGAGAGGCTGAACTTCACGCAGATCTGCGCACAATATGATGACAGATAGGTTATTGTGAGCTATGTTTCTTCTGTCCAGTGCTGATATTTCTGCTATCACCTTTGAGATCATCGTTAGCTGATCAGTACTGTACTGATCAGACACCTGCAGCACGGCAAGAATGCTTGAAAATTCTGTACACACTTGTGTATCGATCTCTGTATGCTCAGCTGGAAGCAGCACCCTGCGTCTCCCTCTCCGAATGAGCCTGAGGGACTCGGCAAAGTCGTCCAGGAGCTGATGGCTATCAGGAAACTGTGCTTCATCTACCGACAGGACTAGCCTCACGGAGTTCATGTAACTCTGGTAAAGCACAGTCAGCGCCTGCACACACACAAGCATCCAGACCGCACGACACGATTATTTCCATCCACTGCATGTTCTTCAGATTCAGATACAATCGTGCACGGACAGCGACACAGGGAGAAAAAGAACAGCGCTATCGTATGAAACAGCAACTGAATGAACGCTGGACATGCTGCCTGGGAAGACCTTAAACTTACATGTGGGAGCCCGTAGGTGCCGGGTGCAATGTAGACGATGGGGTTGCCGCAGAACAGCACCTGTTCCGTCGGCCCGACCATGTTGGAGAAGGACAGGGTGGTGTGCGTGAACGTGCCGTAGCAGAGCGCAGCTGCTGCCTGCACAACAGATTCTCGTTCACAAACTCTGTCAGGAATCAGGATGCAGACACGGCAAGAATGCTCAGGTCTCCTCCTGTCATGGCACCGGCGCCGGATGGAGAATTGAGGTAGGAACCCAAGTTACCAACGCACCTTGATGCCGAAAAGTTTGAGAACCATGTCCCCGCTCCAGAAGGTGCTGCTCCATGGAGCTCTTCTTCCTGCGCGCTACCTTGGTCGCCGTGCGGACGTACTCGATGGGGTCATCGTGCTTGGCCAGGTGAAAGGGGATGTTTAGCACCCTAACTTTCTCTCCAAATTCCACTATCGCAAAAGAAGATTCTCCATCACATCAAAAATACCGCAGATACGCAACGAGCACGAAATGTAGGTAAAAAAAAATAAACTAATTACACAGTTTAGATGTACATTACGAGGCTATTCTTTTTGAGCTTTTTACGTCATGGTAGGATAATATTTACTACTAACAAACGAAATGTGCTACAATCTTCGATGTGACATTCCTCCAAAATTTTGCATCAAATTTTGGGATCTAAACACACCATGTAGCCCAGTTTGTTTCCCCATCTCGCGCCGTTGTCCTTGCTGGACTCCATCATGCTTGCCAGTGCCTACCAGTACCATGCCTGAAACTGTGAACAACAACAAGAAGATCTTCCCCATCGCTGTGATCCAAGAGGACGCGTGGTAGAGAAGCTCACATGTATGCCGGGCGTTGCCCGTATGTTGACGTAAACAGCGGACCGCACCGTCATGCTCGGCTTGTTTGGTTGGTGATCCGGATGACTCTGGCCTCGAAAAGTGTTCGCTCGAAGGTTGTCTGAAATTGATGTAATCTGGTGGGCTGGCAAGTAGAGAGATAGTCCGTTTGGTTGGAAGCGCATTGTGCACGAGAAGTTTAATAAAGAGAGGAAATATATTTTCTTATATATATAATCTTACTTAATATCATTTCACTAATATAAACACAACTAATAAAAGAAAAAATAAAGCAAATGCTTTTATGAATCAACAAATAAAAAATTAAGAATAAAATAAAATATCATGCCTCTCATTTAATAGAGCGTACCAATCAACAATGCATCTTTAACTTATTAATACCAACTAATAAAAGGTATAATATCAATTAATTAATATAAATAAATAAAATCATACATATATATTTCTCAATTAATTAATAATAACAATAGTAATTTACAAAATATTTGAAACTAACTTAACACTACATAGTACTAATACCAATAGCTATATACTAATGGTAGTTGGGCCACACCTATACGGATGACGAGAAAATAGGAACACGATCTGCTCTGACGCTCGTTTCATCACCAAAGAAATATATATATATATATATAACAATATATATAACAAGGAACAATAATAATCTATATACCTAATAATAAAACACGAAAATTTCTGTCCTAATTTCTGTCCGCCTTGTCCGCTCGTCTCCCGTCCGCGTCGTCCAGCCGTCCGTGTCCGATACATTAACGAAAACTTCTCTGTCCGCCTACCCACTAAACGTGAAAATTCTGCCGTCTAAAATATGTCTGCGCTGCTGCTCCGTGACCTCGCTCCCCGTCTTTGCATTCTTGCACAGCATCTATGATGGCGTCTTTGCATTCTTGCACAGCATCTATGATGGCGATGTCGAGGACGTTGGGTAACATGCCCTTGTAGAGGGCACCCATGGCAGCGCGGAGCTCACGCCGCCGGTACCTGACTCCACCATCCGTGGCGCCACCATCAGGAACTTCCTCAACGAGATCACCCACGAGAAGCACATCCGGTTCACCTCGCAGCAGTCATCCGCGACCGATCGACGCCGCGCGGAAGCTAGCAAGCAGAGAAGCCGTCCGTGCGTACTGCAGGTTCAGTTTTGATTGTTAGCTAACTCGATGACATCATACGATGACATCACATGTTTTCTTGCCGTTTTCCTATACAAAAATAAATCCACAAATACTATAGTAGTACGCATACACCACAATCATCCTAAGCTCGTCCGTTTTTAGATCGACGCTTGATTGCAGAAGATACCCCTTCATCCCCTTTTCCTAAAAGAGAACCCTCGCTTTCAGATAATCCATCCCAAAGTCCATATTGCACCTCTAAAACATAATTTTTAGTTCGGTGATTGATAACAAAATTAGAGCCTTACTCTTTGAACAAAATTAGCGTGATTTAATGATTTGGGGAGGTTGTACAAATTGACGCCCGCCTATCTCGGATCTTCTACTACAGCCTACGTATACCTACTAATAAGTTGAAAATTTCGGGCCTCCAGCCCATGCACCTCTCTAACAACTCTATGAATGTGTTTCTATTTGTTCGACGAGAATCGAGAGCCATAAGCAACCAGATAGGAATCCTATCTCTTTACGGGGTTATATTCCTATATTAGACTTGCCTTCTATTTCTATCCGAATTTAAATTCCAACTCTATCTTGGAGACTTAGAGTCCAGCTTGCACATATGCAGGGCCATGCCATCGGCATTGACTCCGCATGAAATTCATATTGACGATGATTGATAAAAAATCCGATTACAATACGTATTGGGTATTACTCTATGTATCCCGTACACAACATAGACTCACAATTCACACTCATACAAATTAGACCATCTCGATCAAAGTTCAGTTTGAATACGTGTTGACTCATTGGCAACGACGGGCAAGATATTTCATACTATATACCTACTAATAATAAAGAGAAAAATTTTTTTGTCCAATCTTTTTTCCGTCTACCTTGGGTCTGCCAAAAAAATTTCGTCACTTTTTTTCTTCCGTCCCACAATGATACGCCTGCATGCGAGAGTCCCACAATGATACGGCAAACGAAAGGTACGTCACGCTCGTTTGGGTCAATTCGCCCAAACTCGCCCCCTGACCGAGTATACGATTTGTATTCAATTTTGTCAAGGCAAAGTTTGCTTTTACTCTTTAGGGCCGTGCAATTGTAGAGTTCCAAGATTGTTGCGATTTGGAATATATGTATATGGATGCGATGGATTTGAGTAGTATTTGGATCGGGAAAGGAATCGGTGGAGTCCTAACAGGATTTGTTAGGCATTATCCTACAGGCACGCAACGCAGGTTTTTTTTTTTTTTTTTTTTTTTTTTTTTTTTTTTTTTGAGAATGACGCAAGACAACGCAGACACTCACAACACGCACGCACACCTCACCCCTATGAACACACGCACGCAAAACCCTACCCCTATGAAGACTCCCCGAAGGACTGGGCGAACGGCCAGATCTGGAGATTCTCGAAGTCACCAAGCGCGCCGTCGCCGACGGAACGCCGCTACCACTTAATGCATAACGCCGGTAAATCCTTGGGAAAATCCCGGGGTGGAAGCACCGTGATTCAACCCCCAGTGGGTGGCCCCACCTGGACCGCCCTACCATTGATTTACAAGCCTACCCGCTTTTTTTTTTTTTTTTTTTTGCCTCATGCTCGCTGGTGGATTTGTCTGGACGAGAGAGTCCAGTGGTTTTGTATTTTTTTATTTGTATCCACTCGTGCATTTGCTCCGATCTGGGTGATTCAGACTTACGAACCGAGTATTTTCTGGAAAATTTTTTGAAGTGGAAACCAGCACACGCGAACGGAATATCCATGTGCCTTCACACACGCGATGCTACAGAATATTTGTTGTGTCAAATTTCATAGAAAAAACTGCTTCAAGTTAAGGTCTTTTTATATTAAGATATGATACTTACTATAAACTTTAAAGGTTAAGTTTTTCTCCGAAGGATGCTATAAGCCAAACAATGTTTAGATCTGATGTGAATTGTGGTTTTCTAAAGGTAATTATTTCCTACAATATAATACTCGGGAGTGACTATTTGTCTGTTGACAGATTTCCTAAGGAACAAATCTGTCAACAGATTTTGTATCCTAGAAATCTGTCAACAGATTTTCTAATACACAAATCTGTCATATTTTCAAAAAACCCCAAACAGACTTAAATTACATATCCAATAACCCAATAAAGCACTCCAAAATCCAATAATCCAAATAACTTCTTGTTTACTGACACAACCTACATCACGTTGAGAGAACTACTGAAGCTGTCATCTATCTGTACTGTCAAAAATAAATTTGACACAATACTTGACCCCAGTGACTCTTGATCTAGCAGCAGGTGCCAAGTTCCCACTGAAGCCATTCCCATTGCACTTCAGGTCGAGCAGATGCCTTCTTCCCAAAATGACAGTCTGATGGCATACTGTCATAGCAACATATAAAATCTACAACAGAGATAAATTGTAATAATTAAGCTGAGTAAGGATGATCTGAAAGAGATTTCAAATGCAAAGCAAAGTAGCAGGTCCAAGGGTTTACCCCAGCCTTCGAGCACTATTACTGGAGATATGCAAATACGCCGCTTCAGAAGTAGTTATTTATCATATTTTAATGACAATTCAAGCTTGGCAGCTCCAAAAATGTTGTAACTGTTTGGATATCTGCTATCTGAATTTTGACATATCTAAAAGCAAAATCACATCAGGATATTTTTATGGTTGCATCACCAGTCTTCTTTTAACATTCATAGTGCAATTTCAACTCAAGAAATTATCAAGTGAGTTGAATACAATTATCAAGTGCATGTTGTTCCTTCTTTAGCGTTCATAACAACAGTTGCAACTCATTTCAGATACCATCTTATATCAAGTGCATGCTGACTAGTAAATTATTGCCCAATAACAAGGCTCTGAAAGCTTCATTGCAGGATTAACAATCATATCCTAACAATATAATGATTCTACTTGTAAGTATTTGCAGTGAATTTTTTTTTTTTTTGACAGTTGTAAGTTAAGACATACACACTGAAAGAAAGACAAAATAGTCACTCTCAGCCTAGAAAAAAAAAAAAAGAGACAGGCTTTTTCGGCTAAAGAAAAAAGACAGAGAGAATAGAGCCAATTACCCTGGTTCAGAGTGACAAAAGTTTGGACCCTCCTAGACATGGAAAGCCGCAAAGCAGGAACACCACTGCACACATAGAAAATATAATAATGAAATGAATTATGAATTTTAAGTCTAAATCCAAAACAGACACAACCAGAACATCAGCAAATATCAGGAAGCTTCCATTCAAAAAAAAAGGAGCAGAGCCATATCACCATTCACAACTCAAAAGCAAAACTGGAATTTTTTGAGTGTGTATGTCTTAACATACACACTGAAAATTAGAATCAAAGGTGCATCATGTCTATGTTCTGGAATCATATAGCCATATCAATATTCACAACTCAAAGCAAAACTGGAATTCTTACACTGAAAACAGGATGCTACAGGATTCAGGAACTGTAGAGTTCAGAAACCAAGGAAAACAGACTACTCACTTCCTGCTCGTGCTGCGATCTGTACCGCTGCATGATGCACCTTCGTGTCCCTTCCCTATTGGCCACAACCAGTGATGGTAACACCCTACAACAACAGATCCAAAAAAAAAAGGAGAGGCTAGTCAGGGTAGGCTAGTCAAGGTCAGACCGGGTGACAAGATGCCACAAAACAGTTCATAATATTTCCATCTTAGTAGTGAGAAGCAAACTGGAATTCCAGTCACTCACCTCTGCACCCATGGTCTGCAAAGAAAAACTTGAAGACAAATGATACTTCAGGTCTGCAAGCTTGTTAGTGCTAAATCAGTACAAAACACAAAATCTTGTCATATCTAAAACATGCCTCATCCACAGCCAAAACAACATTCAGTAGTAGTAGAGGGAATGGAAATTAACTCCAAAGGCTTTCAGAGCTATCTTGAAGCTTTGTTCTCTGCATTTGAGTCACCATGGGTTGGCGTGAGAAGCATGAGAATCACAAGGCCTACAAGGAAAATAACTCATTATAAAGTAATAAAGACAAGATACGTTTTGATACAAAAGGCCAGTCATTTTCTCTTCAACAAAAGCAAATGCTACTGCTTGTAAAATACATTCTCTCATCTATTCATGAGAGATGGAGGGCACAGAGACAGGCACACACACACATGAAACAACTAAAAAAAATTCAGGTCAACTAAATAGAAAAAAAAGATATACAGACCTCTGCAAAACCCATTGCCTAGTAGGGGGCATGCTTTTTTTTTTTCAAAAGAGAATTGCCCAAAAACAATTGCCTTCTAGGGGGGCATGTTTTTTTTTTTCAAAAGAGAATTGCACCAAAACCCATTGCCTAGTAGGGGGCATGTTTTTTAAAAGAGAATTGCCCCAAAACCAATTGCCTTCTAGGGGGGGCATGCTTTTTTTTTCAAAAGAGAATTGCCCCAAAACCCATTGCCTAGTAGGGGCATGCTTTTTTTTCAAAAGAGAACTACCCCAAAACCCATTGCCTAGTAGGGGGCATGCTTTTTTTTGAAAAGAAAACTACCCCAAAACCCATTGCCTAGTAGGGGGCATGCTTTTTTTTTTTTTTCAAAGAGAATTGCCCCAAAACCAATTGCCTTCTAGGGGGCATGCTTTTTTTTCAAAAGAGAAGTGCCTAGTAGGGGGGGCATGCTTTTTTCAAAAGAGAACTACCCCAAAACCCATTGCCTAGTAGGGGACATGATTTTTTTTTTCAAAAGAAAACTGTTCCAAAACACATTGCCTAGTAGGGGCATGCTTTTTTTTTTCAAAAGAGAATTGCTCCAAAACCAATTGCCTTCTAGAGGGGGCATGCTTTTTTTTTTTTGAAAAAAAAAAAGGCCCAAAATGGGGGGATGCTTTTTTTTCAAAAGACATCAGCTGTCAAATACACTGCACCTACATCCACTAACTTGATGACATGTCTAATAGAGAAAACTGACAACAAAGACATACACACTCACACCAAAGCTACATAGAATGCAACTCACTCTCATGTCAGAAAAAAAAATCAAAGAGAGACAAAGGCAATTAGCCTAACAAACTATAGCTAGACTTACACTAACACAGAGACACAGTGAGAGAGAGACAGAGAGATAGAGGACACAGTGAGAGAGAGACAGAGAGAAAGAGAAATTCTAACTACAAAGACATGCAGATAGGAATACAAATTCTTTAAAAAAAAAAGGAATATAAAGAGGTGCTAAAACAAAGCCTATAAAGACAAGCAAATAGGCATACAAATTCAAATAAAGAGACATAGCAATGGCATGCAGATAAGCATACATTGGAGTCTACATAGAAATAACTAACAACAAATACATAGCAAAGCATCCGACTCTAAGATCATAAAATAAAATTAGAGAAAAAAGAGCGTTTCAGCTAACATATACATAAAGATATAGAGATTATAATCACATACCTAAGCCTATAGACAGAGAAAGATAATGAATAAACTATAAAGACAGAAAAAGAGACATACAATCCACTAACATGATGAAAGGGACTAACACCACAGTAAAAAAAAATCCTATAAAGACATGCAGAAAGGCATAAAAATCTTAAAAAAAAAAAATAGAAGAAAGAGAGAAATGCATTCAAAACAGAGAGACACGGCGAGATAGATGAACACAATTATCCCTTGGACATATATACAGACATATATAGACAGAGAGAGATAGAAACAAAGATAGGCAGAGAAAAGGAGATAAGTACTAGACTGATCAAATAATTAAAACAAAAAAATCAAATATATAGAGAAAAATGTAGTCAGAGAGAAAGATATATAAAGACATATGCCAAGATAACTCTTATATGGAACATGACATCAGTTCCAGCTACCAGTCAAAAAGTAAATGTCACACATAGAGAAAGGTCGATCCAGTCATAACTACATACAATAGCATTCCACCATCAAATATTTTTGAGAGCCTATGGATGCGCATCAGATACTCTATTTTAGATGAGTAGTATACTTATCAGGCTGATTTCATGCACTGAGCAAAGAGAGTTTGCATGACAGGTTACCCTTATCTCACAAAATATAAAGAACATAACAATCAATACACAAAATAGTTTGCCAGGCAAAGGTCACCAGGGAGACCAACAGATCAGGTAGACATAACAGGTCACCTGAAGTGCAAGAAAAACAACTTCACACAGAAAAAAACATCAGCCGCTCATAGCATGCAGCGGCGCATTAAAAACAAGTTGGTGCCACACCATCCCCGCTCACTCTACTTATTTGAGCTATGAGTGGTAGGCATGCATGACAACAGGACACACATAGCTAGCATCAGATTGCAACTAATTTGCTGAGAGAGAAGCAAGGGTTGTTTTGGAATTGTCAACAGCATTTCCTAAAATCAGAAGAGTCCACGTCTCCTCTTCCAAAAAAAACAAAATTGTATAGAAATCATCATAGACAGATCAATGGGTGAATGCAAAATGTTGTTGCGCAGCACAAGAGGATACCAGTGTGTTGGCTTGCACTATCATCAATGTACCCTTGTAGTTCCAGGGAAGATTATTCAAATAAAATTAGCACTCTATATAAGGGTAAATAGATTACCTAAAATCAGTTTGATATAGGCAGGGAAGAAAAAATGACAATGACAGTTAGAACTTAGAAGAGATGGTGCACTAGTACTGAATCCAACAAGTCGACTGAGATATCACTCTTTTAGAAATAAACAAAAGCTCGAACTAGCATGAAGGCCACAAGCTCAATAATTAGCAGGTGGCCACAGTACAATGTAAAACAATCACAAATAATTTGACCTTAGTGCAACCATAAAATAATTTCAAGATGCTGCATTTCAGTAATCTGGTTGAGGGATGCATCTAAATTTGACATGGAAAGGGCAGCAGTACATATTTCCTCACAAAGGGAAAACACTACTGCTACCTATACTTCAGACCTGCAGAATATTAAGAGATGCACATCTAGTAACTGATGCAGGTCTATTGGAACTTCCCTTTTCCTTAAGCTAAGGTAAGGATTCACGTGTGTAAGTTTTTTGGTCAACAACAAACTAAGGAGGCTGAGCCATAAATCTTGAACAAAGACAAATATGGTTAACTTTCACATAACGATTTCACTGGGGACAATTGAATGGTGAGAGTAATTTCAGAGCAGTTCGTGAGTCAACTAATAGAGCCATCATTCACTAAATCTGCTACATCAGAAACATAAGGCATGGAGAAAATAAAATTCAAATGACTCAGCAAAATAGCGGTAATTCGAAGTTAACAAATGACATTTCGACAGACTAACATTACAGCAACCAAAAAATAGGGGCCAGACCCCCTTCCCCCATCGGCAACTCCATGCACAACAGGCACACAACAAAAGCACAAAACAGGTGCTAGTTGCTCACCTCAAAGACAACACGGCGAGGCACTTGCGCGGGCTCGGCGAAGAGCATGAGGATGCGCACGGGAGCAGCGGCGATGATGATCCGAGGGCCGCGGGGGAGGGGCGGCGAGAGGCGATGCGGAAGGGGCGGGGCCGCGGCAGAGGGAGCGCGGGGCGGCGCAGCGGGAGGTGGCGAAGGATGCGCCGCCGGCGGGGAGGCGCTCGGCGAGGAGGGGCGCAGACATGCGCCTGCGGGCACCGCGCTGCGGGCGCCGCGGGAAACGATTGGGATCGACAAAAGGGTGGGAGGTCTAATGACGGGTCTACAGGTATTACAAACCCGTTTGTGGACGTCTAATGACTTGCAGTGTGCCGCTGTTGCCCACACACACACACACAAAAAAAAAAAGCACGAATCTTCTAGTAAAGAATCAACAGCCCAAAATTTGACAGATACAAGGTCAACAAAATCTGTTGACAGATAAATAGCAATTTTCATAATACTCTGATGTGAATTCCTCGAATTCAAAAGATAATTACACCACCCGCCGCAACCTTGCAAAGATATTTTCTAATAATATAATAACAAGGAACAAGAAAGAGAAGAGATCGCAGCTGTTACGGTTCAATACTAATTAGCCCAGGCAACATCCGGCGCACCCCAGGCGCTTCGTTTTTGGGTTGCCTGGCGGAGGGCATCCCCTGCCGCCCAAGCCACCTATCCAGGGTTTCAACCAAACGCTATCCGGGCAATGCCCGACCAACCACCGGTCGCAGACAAATTATTCCAAGGTGCAATCCAAACAGCCCCATTGTCGCTTTTCACCTGAACATTTTGGTTTCGACGTCAGTTGCAAATGTTCCACGGCAATCTGATGAATCTATCAATCAATGCGCTACCAAAAGCATTCTATTTCAGCACTTGCTCACCTGTTCTACAGAAATAGTACCGAGATAGAGCGCTAGAGGTTATCCCAAGAAGAACATCATTTACAGTCTGAACTGAAAAGTACAGAATGAACCACCACAAGCAATTATGTGTTGTGAAGGGGGGCGCACAGTGATGTGTAGTGGCCATTGGAACGAAGAAGACGAGCACAACGCAGCTCATTGCATTCTTGACGTACTTGATGTCGTCCAGGCTGAGCGTGCGGTTCACGAAGCGTCTGGGCTCGAGCTCGGTGCCCTCCTTGCCCTTGAGCACCGTGGGCGCGTCGCCCAGGAGCGACGCCGCCGTGGCGAAGAAGCAGACCACCTCCACCAGTGTGTGCAACGCCAGCACGAGCAAGGACAGGAGCCACGCGGCGAGCGCCGCCAGCACGTCGATGGCGCCCGCGGCTGAGGGGAGCGGCGGCCGCTGCAGCGGCACCGCGTATACGGGGCCCAAGCGTCACGCCTACGGGAGGGAAGGGAGCGCGCTCGGGTCGGCGATTTTGTATGTGTGCTTTGTGTGCGCGGCGGTCAAAGCTTTTGGCCTATACGCAGATTGTGTAAAAAGACTCTAATTTTTCTTCATGCAACATGCGCAAAGGAAGGATTTTTGAACCTCCCAAAGATTGAGAGCAAGTATTACATACCGTTGGAGCAATGTTTTTTCATTCTTTTCCAAAACACTAGGATTGGGAGTTCATATAGGGTATTGTTGGAGTTGCTAATATTTTAGTTTTTTTCTATTAAAAAATAGTTTAAGTTTAACTATGTATAAATATGTATAAAAAAAGATTAGTATTATAACTTCTACGTAACAGAGTTAAGTTATAAATAAATAATATTTCATCGCATATTTAATGATGCTAATTTGGTGCCGTGGAGCAGAGCAACGCCGAGGAGGGAAATGTTCTGCTCGTCGGGGGGTAGGCCGAACAAAGCGTTGTCGAGGAGGAGGTTCTCGTGGGAGATGAGCGCCCATGCCCACGCTGTCGGGGCAGGCTGCCGCGTCGGGTGGGCCCCCTTGCGCCACCGACGCGAAGGGAATAGCAGCGAGGAGGGGCACCGCCGATGTTGGGGAGGGGTACCGCTTGTGAAGGAGGCTCGCAGGGGGAAGGTAGCCACGCTAGGAAGATGGCTAGGGCCGGGGCATATAGGAGGAAGATTGGTCGGGCAACGCTGTGCGGTGGACTACACTCGAGCGAGGAGAGAGTGTCATGTGGGAGGGAAAGAATAATTGTCTCGATTTGTTGGGCTCAAATGTAGGTAGTGGGAAGGAAAATTTATTGGGCCAATAAAAGTAGGTAGCCTCTCGTGACATGTGCTTTTTTTATCCTCCACTAACTAAATACAGTATTTTCGATATAGATAGATATAGATAAAAGTCAAGGGGCTCATAGCGTAATGGCAAAGGCCATTGGTTAGGGGGGCCCACCCAGGCGTTCAAATTCAGGTGCGACACATTATCCCGGATTTATTTCAGAATTTCCGGCGCTGCAAGCATTTAGTGGTAGGCGACGCCCCCGTCGACAAAACGAGGCGTCGTGGTGACTTCGTGAACTTCAAGATTGCCGAATTTCGGTCCCTTCGAAGGTGCTTATAGGAGTAGGGTTTGCGTCACGTGTGTTCATAGAGGTGAGTGTGTGTGCGTGTTGAGCGTCTGCGTTATTTTGTGTAATCTAAAAAAAAAAGATAGATATAGATAAAAAAATAGACAGAGAGAAGGCTGGTTGGGACCGTGGTCTTTTTTTAATTATTCTTTTTATATATGGGACCGTGGTCTCTAGAAGAAAGACACGTGGCACCTGGTCAAAACTTCGGCTCGAGGTAACCTTGAAGCGAAAACGTCGGGGCGCACAAAAACCAGTTCAGCTCTTGTCGACTGGCACGAATGCCCGTCAGCTCGTGTGCAGCCTGCACGATCGAACAACCCCGTTGCGCACGGCCACGCATCCTTGCGAGTAGGCGTCTCCTTCAACAATCGGCCGCGCCCAGGGCCGCCGCCGCCTAGGGTTTCCGGGGTGGATGCCATGGAGAACCTGATCACCGTCGTCAACAAGCTTCAGCGCGCGTGCACCGCCCTCGGCGATGACGGCGAAGATAGCGCGCTCCCCACACTGTGGGACTCGCTACCGACTATCGCAGTCGTCGGCGGCCAGGTGACTGGCGCGTGGTCTCGCATTTCCCTTGTTTTTTCTTTTCTGATTTCTTCTTTTTTTTGGTTCTTTGTTCGATCTTCGACGCGATTTTTTTTTCTCTCCTGAACCGGTTATGCTTGGGTTTTGGCTATATATGTGGTTGTGGAACCCTAGTTTTTGTGATGCCCGCTTAGTACTTTACTAGTTTAACCCACATTTATGCGGAGGATAGTTCAACTTCATATTTTCATAGTTGTTCCGAACTTCAAAATCCTGGAATTCAACTACCAATGTGGGTTTTGACATGCCAGCTTCCATCGTTTGCTGTTACGTGTGGCAGAGTTCGGGTAAATCCTCGGTGTTGGAGAGTGTCGTTGGGAAGGATTTTCCTACCTCGGGGTTCAGGTACAGTGATTTCGCTGTTACAATCTTCCAAAAACCTTAGCACACTATAAGCCCTTCTGTCCAATTTTGTGTTTCTGGAATTCTTCAGGAATCGTTACGAGGCGTCCCCTGGTTCTGCAACTCCACAGGATTGATGGGGCAGGAGAATATGCAGAGTTCATGCACCTTAAGAACAAAAAATTCACAGATTTTGGTAAATCCAATTAGTCAATTGTTGCTTTGGTATTTTTTATCACCTGAACTTAATAACCGATTCGTAAATAATGCAACTGCAATATGGACCAACATTTTACGATAATTGAACCTCATGGCACTCTGTGGCGTCAAATACTGTTTCTTATGTTTGCTGTACTACTTTAGTGGTTCTATCTTGTTTATCTTGTTTCCTTAAACGTGGATTGAATTGTATATTTCATGAGAGAAGTGCATGTTTAAGTGGTTTTAGTTGTCAGTTTAATTTCTCTAGTCTGTCTTACTATGCATGCATGGTGAGTGGTAACAGTACAAAAATTTAAAAGGTCATACACTCACGCTTTTACAGCCCTAGTGAGGAAGGAGATTGCAGATGAAACTGACCGAGAAACTGGCCACACAAAGCAAATATCAACTGTGCCCATTTATTTGAGCATATATTCCCCAAATGGTAAGACAACAACCTTGGCAATGCATTGGTTGAGTTTATATTGTTTACCATTATTGTTTTACTACATCTCCGTTGTTCAGCTTTGGTATTGTGGGGTTTGGATGTGAGTTGTTTTTTTAATCCTGAACTTGATTGCTTAAACTTTCTGAGTTTAGCCAGTGGAGCATAATTGTACTCAGCAAAACCTTCATTGTGAACATGGCTTTCATTCCCATTAAAAGCTACCTTTCCAGCATCTCTCCTTGAGACTAGTTCAACTTGCTCAGCCTACAATATTATTATGACCCCTATTTTTAGGATACTTCCTGTTGCATGTATCTATTGTGTCTCTGAAATCTATATTTGGAGAACCTTAAAAAAACATAAGCAAAACAGTGCCGAGAAAATCCTGTATAGATGTTGATGTTCATCTTTTGCTGTAAGTAACGTGGGTGCAAGATTGCTGGTGGTTGTGAAGTCCCATACCCTGTTGTTTATATTTCTGTTATATTTGATGAGATTCTGCCTAATTTACCTCCCATTTTTTTCCAATTATTTTTACCCACTGCAGTTGTTAACCTTACTCTTATTGATCTCCCTGGGCTTACTAAGGTGGCTGTTGGTAAGTGATTCTGAATGTTGAGATATAGTCTCCTTTATTCCTGTTGCAGTAGTTTGTGTTACTAACTTGCAGTTATATGTTCTGATAATAGAGGGACAACGTGATAGTATTGTGCATGAAATTGAAAACATGGTTCGCTCGTTCATTGAGAAGGTACTGTAAATAACCCATAAACATTATTTTGCTTATTATTGATGACCATAACTTCTACAATCCAGTTTTCCCTCCATATTTTAGCATGCACCAGTTTACATTTAGTCATTTACAACGATCGTTGTGTTCCTCTATGTTCTTTTTCTCTTTTGTAAAGGTTATGCTTGAACTGTCTTTTATATGCAAGTACCTGTGCGTAACGATGGTTCTGTATTTTTTTCCTAGCCCAATTGCATCATTCTAGCAATTTCTCCAGCCAATCAGGATCTTGCAACTTCTGATGCAATAAAGATTTCACGTGAAGTTGACCCAAAAGGTATAATACAGCTAGAAACTTAATGAAGAATGTGATGAGCAGTATGGTTTTCAAGTATCTTCAAAGATACTGTGATTTCAAATTATGTCTGTAATCTTTGATTGACGTGTAAACAAATTCTTGTAATTTGATAAATTAACTTCATAGACCTAAATAGACAAATGTAAAAAGAACCATCTGATTTTTGTATTGAATACTAATTTTGGTAAATTTAACTAGGTGAAAGGACCTTTGGTGTGCTTACAAAAATTGACTTAATGGACAAGGGCACGGATGCAGTTGATGTAAGTTCACATTTATGTTACTCAATGTTTCAAAAGAGTTGATAATTTTCATGAGCAATTAGGTTGTTTCACTACCCTGTGATGTGTGATTCTGTCCCAAAAAAATACTAACTTAACTAGTGTGATACGTGCTGACCTAGTCAAAGCTTCTTATCAAGGCAGTGAACCACTAACTTTAATTTATCTTATAACATGTGTCCTGGCACTAATTGAGTTGCGCTTTTGTAGATACTAGAAGGAAGGTCCTATCGACTACAATTTCCATGGATTGGTGTTGTCAATCGTTCCCAACAAGATATAAACAAGAACGTAGACATGATCGCTGCTAGGATTAGAGAGCGTGAATATTTTTGCGAGTCTACCAGAATATAAGCACCTTGCTCACAGAATGGGATCAGAGCACTTAGCAAAGATGCTTTCAAAGGTATATCACATGATTTATTTGTGATGTCTGGATATGTGCAATCCCATTTATTTATTTGTCTTGATGATCTCATGTTTATTTATTGATGATCATCCTGCAGCATTTGGAATCTGTGATTAAATCAAGAATTCCGGGGATCCAGTCTCTAATAACCAAGGCCACTGCAGAGCTTGAAAGTGAATTTTGTCGTCTTGAAGACCCATTGCTGCAGATGCTGGAGTAAGACTTTATGCATGTTATTATCAGTCTATGAACAGATGCGACTTCTTCATCTGATTGATCTACATATGTGATGTTTATCCTTTGAAACTTGTTTAGCTCTCAAAGTTAGTTTTCCCATTCAGGGGCACATGATGATTTTTTACTAATTACTATGATATTATGATTTGTTTATGCCAGCTAGACTTAGCTTATATGCTGATATACATTTATTCAGATTATATGCACTACTCTGCAAGACTGCAACACATTTACGGTTTTCTTGTTTTATGGTTCTAGCATAACTGCATAAGGCATTTCTCACTAGCCACTATTACATGCAAAAAAAAAAAAAAAACTATAAACTATTACGTGCACAACAACTGTTCTGCAGCTAGTCTTTCAGGTCGCTTATAAGTATATTGATCACAACTTCTTCCTGGTATGCAGGGAAAGCTCTACTCTATTATGGAAATATGCCGCATGTTTGACAGTATCTACAAGGAACATCTTGATGGAGCGTATGTTTCAAACATATAGCTTTCTGTTCATTATGTCTTTTGAGATATTCCATTGAGTACTACTTCCAAAAAATTTGACATTTTTTTTTTTGGTAGTATTATGTCAGCTATACTGGGGAAAACAGTCTTTCGCCGTGACATATATAATTTTACTATTGCATGGAAAATATTCCTTGCAACATACAGTATTCCTAGCTGCAATACTGTGAGTTCTGTATATAGTGTAGGGTCTGGACTGTGAAACTGTTATACCAAAACAGTACAGAAAAATGTTGCACTTCTCAAATATTCTTGGGTGCCTTAACATGAACTAAAATATTTTGTTTCCATTGTATTATCCATTAGATTTTACCTGGTATCCACAGACAATATGTTAAGAACAAGTAACTGCACATTTCAATAAGTGCTTATTTGCCTGCCATATTAGTTATGTTTAAGAAATATTTTCTTCATTGGAACGCTGAAAATTTGCTTTTTGCATATGTGCTGTTTCTCAGCTGCCTGTACTACTGTAATCATAATCCATAAGAACATTTTTTACATAATAGTTCCATTGATTTATCCAATGGAAATTGAACTTCTTTTCCTTCTTTCTTACACCGTTTCAACTTATTCTTCTGTAAGGTTGCCCACATAAATTTTCTTATGTTACTCCTTTTATTTGGACAGGCGTTCTGGTGGTGAGAAGATCTACTATGTCTTTGACAACCAATTTCCAGTGGCTCTTAAACGGTTGCAATTTGAAAAATATCTCACAATGGAGAACGTAAAGAAACTTATAACACAAGCCGATGGATACCAACCACATTTAATAGCTCCAGAGCAAGGATACCGGCGTCTAATAGAGTCTTGTCTAGTTAGCATCAAAGGTCCAGCTGAGGCAGCTGTTGATGCGGTATGCTGTGCATATATGTTGATATGCTTAATAATTCACATTTTAATTAGTTTTATGCACCATCTCTTGCAGTTGTCTAATTATTTCTAAAAATGATGTGCCCTCAAATGCTTCAAAATGTATATGTCCAAAAAGCCAAAGTTGATTTCACTATGTAAATATTTCATTTCTAGCACTGAACAGACACACTTTCGAAAATATTCCCTCCATTTCCAAATTATTAGATGTTTTAGCTTTTCTAGATATATTTACTATGTATCTAAGCATACTGTATATCTAAGTGCATAGCAAAAGTAATGTTTAACTAGGGAAAGCCAAACCATCTTATAATTTGGAACATAGGAGTATGGCTTGTCTCATTTGTGTTTGGGCCCACACCTCATTGGTCAGTGTTTCACAGCTAGTTTTAATTATTGAACCAGAAGTTTTCTAACTTTCTTGAGTTTGGGATATAGTAGGAAGGAAAACTTTTTGTTCTTTGTCAAATCCTTGTATTTTTATTCACCACATTTATTTTGTTTTGGATATGATAATCCCCATATGCCCTATCACTTTTATATATAAACCGTCTTCACCGAAATAGTTTAGGTAGTTATTGTTTACTTATCTGTCATTATTAACTGCTTTATGGGCACGACTGGTTTTCCTTCAGTTCCAAAACATGATAGTTTTCCACATTGGCATTTGGCAGATCCATGCAATACTCAAGGAGCTAGTTCACAGGGCTGTAAAGGAGACACATGTATGTTTTCTTCTTTCTTGGTCTATTGAACTATTTTTTCAGCACCTACATGGTTTTATAATCTCCTTGTATGGTTTACATACACTTTACATCTGTGGTGAGCGTATATACTCAGGTAAATGCATCCCTTTTGTTTTCCTCTTTTTTTTTGGAAGGAGTGGGTGAATCTGTCATTATGATTTGATTTTAGTTATAGTTCCTTAGTGTTACAAAAAACTGCTATGAGATTTATCTCAGGAATTCAGGATAGCTTTTGATGTATCTATGTGCAGGAACCTGCATCTGTGTATCATTCAAGGGTACACTTTAGTGTAGAATGTAGCAATAAATTTATGTTTAAAAAAAAAAAAAAAAAAAGAATATAGCAATAAATTTGATGGGAAATGTGACTCAGAATATGAATTTCCTGAATGGCTACTTCACTTAGAATTGAAGTCAAGTTGTTTGACTGCGTTCGTGCAGGAGTTGAAGCAGTTTTCCGACTCTTCGTGCGGAAATATGCAGTGCAGCTTTTAAAGCATTGGAAAGAATGCGGGAGGAGAGCAAGAAAATACAGTGATGCTTGTTGATATGGAGTGCAGCTATTTAACTGTAGATTTCTTTAGGAAGCTTCCTCAAGATGTTGAGAAGGGTGGAAGTCCAACACACTCCATCTTTGATAGATACAATGATTCGTACCTCAGACGAATTGGTAAGGGCTTCAAAGTTATTTAAGCATTTGCCATTACTATTAAACAACTTACTGTTGCTTATTGTATCAAGTTCTCAACGCATGACTTAATTTAAGAATAGTTCTGTTCAACCAATGCTGTTTAATGTTCTTGGAAATAACTTAATTGCACGATTATTTACAGCGTAACTTTCAATTGCTCTTGCTGCCTTACAGGTAGTAATGTACAGGCTTATGCCAACATGGTATGCGCAACCCTGAGAAACGCCATTCCTAAGTCTATAGTTTATTGCCAAGTCCGTGAGGCGAAACGCTCACTACTAGATCAGTTCTTTACAGAGTTGGGAGCAAGAGAGGTGAGTTATTATGGCACCTTGCTTTATGTTACCGTTTCTTTCAGGATGTGAAACACTTGACAATTGTTTTCATATACGCTGTCAACTCATTATGACATTTGACTACAAATGCGGCGTCTAGCTAATATGTTGATCGCTTTAATACATACGGTCTTTGCAATTTTCTGTGCAGACCAAGCAGCTTTCTAAGCTTCTTGATGAGGACCCTGAAGTCATGGAGCGCAGAGCAAAAATTTCCAGGAGGTTGGAGCTATATCGCAACGCCCAGGCAGAAATGGAGGCGGTTGCATGGGCCATCTAGTGTCCTCTGCGCTTCCACATCTTTTAGCCGATTACTGTGGTGGAACCATCTCAGATTTCTCTTTTTTCTCTGCTTCTTGGGAGAGTCCACTGAGTTCAGGAGGTAGTGAACATCAGTATGTAGAAGTTAGTATAGTGTGTCATGATCTGCTTGTGTGTGCTAAACACCTAAACACGATTGCCATCTGTTTTTAGCTAGGTCGATTCCGTGGAGCAGAAGTAAGCAAGTCGATTGCATATTGTATTGACTTCATAATCGTTTACAACACTGTGGGTCTGCACGGGTACAGTGCCCAACTACTTTACATGTGCTGCGATAGTAGAAGTTCAAAACTAACGCCTCTTTGCCATCAAGTTTAGAAGTTTTATAGCTAACACTAGGGCGCGCCTACTTGTGCGAGCCAACTGCGCACGACAAAAGGAAGCAAATCGAGACCCGAGCGGCATATAAACAGGGAAAGCTGCCTCTCGATCAAATTGGACAATACGATGTGTATTAATTGCTCTGGAATGGTCTGAATTCTGAACAATGGCGAGGAGCCAGAGTCCGAGAGGCTCCACTGCGATTGGTGCCTATCCGACAAGGCCCATCTACCGTCTATACATTCGGTAACTCGGTTCGTTCACTCCTTCGGTGCCGGTGGCCCGTCGTGGATGGCGGCGGGGGGAGACCATTGTTGTTGTACCTCACGAAACCAGTACCAGCCAGACATCCGCATAGAAACACGGTGGGGAATGTCCCTACCAGATTTCCCCCCCGTTTTTTCAGTTTCCACAAGAAAAGCTGGGGCATGGGCGTAATCTGCAGAATCTTACCGTGTATTTATATAGAAACACTGAAACGGGCGCATCAGGCAGCTCCGCTGTGTACGTGTACGCCTATTTCAGAGGGGTTTAAAGAAAAAAAACCTAGCTAACAGCATGTAGTATAACTTTTTAATGGCACAAATTAACGCAATAATAAATAATTTCCATTCACATTAGAGTCTGTTTGCCGAGGTCCCTGGCTAGCAGTCATTTTGATTCTCCGTGCCGTGTTGCAAGCCTGCAACAGGTGGAGCCGTGCCGAGCCTACTTCATGCTCTTGTACATATTGTCAATGATGCTCTGCACGAAATGCGAGAAAAATATTCACACGAAGGTCAGCTTCACCAACGTCGGTAGTCCAAGCTAGTTATCTGAAACTGCGCCATACCTGATAGTGTTTCAGCAGCTGCGGCCGCTTCTTCTTGTACGTCGGGGTGATAAGGTCACGCTCCAAGTCGAACGGTGTGGGGTCCAGATGAACAGCCCTGATGAGCTCGAAGCCTTTGAGCTGTTGCACCAAGATTAAGAAAATGCCGATCCATCAGATCTAGTTTCCGAGGTCACTGCGAGCAGCAATATCATTCTAAATAAAAATAGACGAGGGTTTCGTTTTCGCTCTAATTACCTTCTTTTCTTTCCCCATCTTTGTAAGTTCTCCCAAGACGAACCCTTTCGCTCTAGAGTCTTCGCATATCGTGGCAAAGTCTCCAGTTACCCCGTTGGACTCTGCCCAGCGCTCCAGTGCTTGCTTATTGGGGTTCACAACTGCAACCAGGCTTGACTCGAAGCTGTTGCCGTAGACCCAAACCTGAAAATATACCATACCAATAATGATTTAGACTTAGAAAAATTAGTGGATAGGATGGGATTATTTGTAATCGTTTGCTGCAGAACACTTGAGTAAGTGCGTAGATGAAGGCTGTTTTGAGCTGTACCGAATCAACACCAGGAGTTTGACCAAAAGATGTTCTCCAGATTCTCTACCGCAACATACTCTCCTTGTGAGAGCTTGAAAATGTTCTTCTTGCGGTCAATGATCTTCATGCTTCCATCAGACTGCCACTCCCCAATGTCTCCTGTAGTAACAAATAGTAATATTTGACAGTGAACAACCGTTAGGCGTGGGATATATGGACTTTTGGAAAATTTCAAAGCTATTTCAGATGGAAAGTTAAATCAGGTTCACTTTCATTCGATGGCAAGTTATATCATTGATCTTTCAAGACAGTTATCAATGATCTTCCAGGAGTTAATGCACGCCATAAAATTGTTGACAAAGAAGGGCTATGAAAGCACCAGTTCCCTTTAGACATTTTCTTGATTGCCAGTGATGATGACATGGATATGTTTGATCAGAGGCTGCAGGAATACTGGAACAGGGATCGATGATACCTGTGTGGAACCAGCCATCGACCAAAACTTCATTTGTTAGGTCCTCTCGCTTGTAGTACCCTGAGAATAAGGTGTCCCCTCTGATGCAAATTTCACCACGAGGCGTTTCACTTGACAGTGCATCATAACCCATCTCAGGGACAGACTCAGGCGTGCTTCGACGTATGGGACTGGAGGGCCAACAGTTCCCAGCATGGACATGTTGTTCGGTAGGGAAACAAAGGACCCGGCACAGGTTTCCGTGAGTCCTAGAGAGTGGAAAAAGGATAGGCGATTAACAGTATCAGACATTTTGACCCGACTGCTCAAGGTTGTTGTTTTTTTTTTGTCAAATAGGAATTGCATATTTCGATGTTGATAAGGATACCGTATCCTTGAAGGACATGGGAGCATGTCACCACACGCAGATACTCCTCGACATGTCTAGATAGGGAGCTGCACCAGATAGAATCAGTCGAACCCTTCCACCCAGTCCCCGTTTCACCTATATAGAATACAAAGGATTAAAACAATCAGTAAATAAGTAGCGATAGCGATCAAATTGACTTCTGAAATCATAACTTCTAGCCACTTCATTGTACCTTGGTGAAGACCAGTTTATCAAAGACTGCAGCAGCCTCTTCATGCTTGCTTCCCTTCAACATATTGCCTTGTTTGCTGCACAATCATTTGCAGTAAAAAGTTAAGAGTTTGATCACTATTAACTAAGATGTACCTTGGTGCATTTAAGATGTAATAAAAAAATAGCATTACTATTTGTAAGCAACATTGAACAAGGTTTTCTTCAGGAAACCACCAGCTGTAATTTTATCTTGCAATCCTGAGTCAGAAATAGAACATCAGTATCTGGATTAAGATTTCAATAAGTATTTGTATATTGCTGCTAGAACGTAAGGTAAAAATGAATATTTGATCAAATTTCAGTATACCTCCATAAATTCTGTCCAGAACACGTGGAACAGCACAAAATATTGTCGGTTTGAGTTCTCCAATGTCTTCAACCAAGAGTTTCACATCCTGATGCAGAATGCTTATTGATCAAATTGCACTAATAAAAAAGCTAAAGGGTAATAGTATAGAACATGTAGTTTGTACTCACCCCACGCCAAAACCCAATTGGCGCACCATGCCTAACGAACACCTCCTCAATCACCCGGTCGAAGATATGAGCAAGTGGAAGATAGGAAATGTAAACATCATCCTCGTGAAGCTGATAGATCAAAATAAGATTTTGTAAAAGGCAGAGACAATGCACCAGTATAAAAAAACAGGAGCAAAATATGAAGGCGTACCTGCTCGTTTGAGTTTCTAAGGATACGCATCTACTGCTGAAACAATGGTAACAATGCTCTTGTTTGAGATTAATACTCCCTTAGGATCACCAGTTGTTCCACTTGTGTACATTATTGTGCATATGTCATCCTTGTCCTTTGGTGGAAGCTCAAACTTCTCTTCACCTCCCTGTTGGTAAGAACAGAAAAGATTAATCTTTCTAACTGATATATGAAGCCATATTAACATAACAACATTAACATATTAGTAGTATCTTGTAACTAAGCACTTATTCATTCCATCTGTGATTTGGTTGGGAAGGGTTTCTTACCAGTTGCAGAAACTCTTCCCATGAGTAGATGGACAAGCCATTCTGTTCAACCTTTTCCTTGTGCCCAGGATCAACCTTACCGAAGCTAACAATTGCTGAAAACAAAATCAAAATGAATGACTATTAGTAAGTCAAGTCCACTACATTATTATAGCTTATCCACACATCCAGAAAATTTCTCAAACTTACTCTTCAAATATTTGGTCGAATTGGGAAATGTCTTGAGCATCTGTAAAGAACAATGAATTATTTGAAACACCCAAACAAACAAGCTGGTACAAGGTATTCTCGTTAGATCAGGCAAGTTAGATGTACAATATGCTGTGGCTTATTCTAATAAATCATCATGTAATACTATTTTGTTATCTTTTTGGATATAAGGAAAATGAAAATAATGATTTTAGATTCCTGCTGTAACATCCAAATGTTGTATGAGAAAAACTTATAGTGTCCAATTATAAGGAAAACTTAAGGAAAATACAAATAATGTCTTGTTTTTGTAATAACAATTTATAAGCTGCTTTAAATTCTATACTATGCTAACAAGGATGGAGATATTATCTAAAGGTTCCAATAAAGAAGCATACCTCTCCAATCTTCTTTTCCTCAACAAAAGCAATTTGTACCTCTGCATGGCACAATACAAATTCTATTGCCCCAGCACCTACAACCACAAAAAGTTGACAGTAGATACAGCCGACCGTTGTTATTAGCTTACCCAAACAGGACCTTTACATGTGCACACATGTTTAGGGTTTGACAATTGCTTTATAATAAACATGATAATTCTGAACAATTTTTATTGCTCCACAGAAAAAAAAAAAAAAAAAAAACCTTACCAAGAGTGTCATACAATGGAACACAGTAGATGCCATGGGCATTGCAGGCCTGAACAGTTAAGCAACGGAGCGCATAAGCAACAAGTAAAAGGGTGATAGCATTGTGAAAGTAGTGGTGTGGTCAATAACCGAAAAGATGCAGAAATATATTCATAAAGGACAGTAGAATTCTGGCATCCACATCCGTAGAAATTTACACAGACTTTTCCAGACACGTGTTCTCCCCAAGGACCAAACAGTTGGCAAAGTCAAAAACTATGTACTGAAGTTCCAATAAATTCCAGCACGCTATGAAATGTTAAAATGCTCTTGCCATCTTTTTTCTTTGGTGGAACAAGAAAGTTGTATCAGTATAGTAGGACTTGTAGTTATGAGGCTAACCGATGTCTTTTTTCTATTATTCAGCATTTGATGATTACACAGTAAGTTGGTTTCCGGATAATAATTAAGTGCACCTGCATACTGATGACCCACTCAGGAGAATTAGCTCCATAGATGCCGCACCGGCCGCCCTGCAGACAATCATACATGCGACCATGAGCGATCCATGCATCATCATGTCGAATAATGGAAGAAAACAAACGAATAATCATTAATTCTAGCCTCTCACTATGGAAGATCACGAGCAACGCCCATACCTTGCCGACGCCACAGCTCCGGATGGCAGCCCCAACCTTGAGCACGGTGTCGTATACCTGCTTGTATGTCAGCCATGTGTAGCCGCCAGCCTGAGGACGCGTGAGACAAAGAGGCGACAGTGGAATTCAGTCAGCGGAACATATATATAATAAAAGAGTATAATAAAAAGGCATGGAATGAAGCAGCACGGGCGTAGGTATGGAAGCAAGGCTGCGTGCCACGATCGCCAACCTTCCCGTCGACAATTTCGCGGCGGCCCAGCATGTTGTTGTCGGGGTACTTCTCCACGGACAAGCTGCACGGAAGTCACATCACGCGCACGAGCACGTCGTCAGCACCACCGGGCGGCGTCGCGTCGGGAACGAAACAACAACAATAGTAATAATTTCAACAGCGAGCGAATTGCGGTGGATGGATTCATGTCGATGGTGAGCGCAATCCACAGGTCGGACGGAGAGCCTGGCTAGCATTGCGAATCCCAGAAGAGAGAGAATAGATCTATCTGTACGCCTACGCGCGCGGTGCAGGCGGAGGAGGGAGGATCACGGCACGCACGCGCGGCGGCGGCGGCGGCGGAGAACGGACGACGACGTTATTACGTACCGGAATATGTCCCAGCAGCAGTCGAGCCCCGGCACGGCGGGCGGCGACGCGGCGTTGTCACCGGCCGCGCATCGGTACGTCGGCCCCGCCGACGGCGCCCCGTCCGCCGCCTCCTTCGCCGGCTCCACCTCCACGAGGTGCTTCATCGATCCCGCCACCATCTCTCTCGATCCCTGTGCTCTCGCCCTGCCTCTCCCTCTCCCTCCCTCGCCGCGCTTTTTTTCCCTTCCCTTCCCTTGGAGGAAAAGAAAAAAACTCTTCCCCTCTCTCTGGTCTTCTGCCTTGCGTGCGTACGTGAGCGCACGAGACGAGACGAGCGGCGCGTCAGGTACGCAGCAGCGCGGCGAATTTATCACGCGGCCAACCGGGCTGGTGATGCGGACGGGGCGGGCCGGGTGCCTGATGCCAACAAGGCAACAGCGAGCAGGTCAGCGGCCCAGGCCCTGAACTCCTTGGGCAGCCACGCAGCCAGCACGACTCAGATTTTGTATATCCGGGCACACGGCCCGCGAACCTCATATTGTATTGCGTTCTGGATGTCCTGTTGCGGCGATCGCCAAGACGGACTATTACCTGACGCCAACAGGAAGGAAACGGTACGCATGCAGAACGCATGGTTCAGAGTTGAGACGCGATCGCATTTTCCGAGCGACAGATTAGTTTTTGCGGCACGGCACGGTGGACTGGACGGGCGGCGGGCGGCGGGCGGCGGGCCGGGGTTGGGAGGTCGCGGAGTTGGAATTTCTTTGGGGACGGAATCGTCGTCGTTGAGATTGAGATTGACAAGGAGCGGATTGAATCCGATCGGATCGGATCGGTTCAATTCAACTTCCACGGTCGTTAGTTGTAGAATGGTGCTAGTATTTAACTAACCACGGCGCTGAACTGATGGGGAGTGGTGGTGGCCTGGTGGGCGCTGCACGGAAGGGACCGGACCGAACCGGCGGCCCGGCCATTTACTCCGATCCGTGGCAATAGTTATAGCATGGCGTAGGATGGCAGGTTTTCCTTTAATACTCATTCCGTAGAAACTATAGATAGAGGGGAAGGGCGGCTGCTTGAGCAACCAGCCAGACGGATGGTGACTGCCTTTAACATGGCAGGATCTCATGGTCTTCTCGAATGTTTTCCGTGCGTTGTATCTGTGAGGGAAGCATTCGCATTATCATCCTTGTTACTAGGAGGACTTTCGCTTGGCGTCAAGCTGCATGCGAATAAGAAACATAAATGGGTTAGGATGTTAATCACTAAGAATTAAAATAGAAAGGAACAAATAGTCCCTTGGCGTTGCATGGTCGGGTCGGCAGGGGTATTGTAATATTTTTTAAGTAGTTATTCGTTAGGATCACTTTGTGTATGTTTCAAAGAAAGTTAGTAGCATTATGTTTGAATACATGAAATAGAGCAAGTAATCATTGGCACAACGATTATTTAATCTTATGTCTTAAACTTTAAGATTTTAAAATTCCAAATAGTAACTTATACTATTGGTGATGATTCTTTGGAAGTATTAATCCAGATGTCAGAGTGGAGGTTATGTAAGGAAATACATAAACAATAGCTATTTAGTATAACAATGGTCATGATGTTAAGTGCAAAAATTAAATGGACACAAAAGCAGATCGCGTGAATGGAGAAAGATTTTTAATCGGTTAGATTTCTTTTTCTTAGCTGTGAGTCATATCTAAATTTTTAATACATATAAAAAAATTTAGATAAGTGTATCTCTCTCCATCCAACAAATAATTGGATGTCTACGGTTTTAAAATTTTTTCCACAAATAAATGATCACTGTAGTCTCTGAGACATTCTGCACGAAGAGCAGTGTCTAGCAGCTGCAACCGGTTGTGGGCCATTTTGAAACAAACAAAACAAAAAATTGACATAAAAAAATGGGAAAACTCTCTGGTCCACTCATTCAACCGCTTCCAGAACCACGCTGTCGCTTCTTCGTTTCTTCCAAAGCGCGTGCGCGAGTGCTCCTTCCCCGTTCACCTCCGGCCTTTGGCATGCGAATAGTCTCTCTCGCGTCAAAAGCGGCCGAAGCAAAGAAGCGCAAAGACCGCAGCCGGGGGTCGCTGCCCAAGCCCCCCGACCATGGCGGAGCCGTGTGTTTCGCCGTCGGAGGGGTCCCAGCGACGGCGCTGCCACCGTGGAGAAGAAGGCTCGGAAGGCGTGACGGCACCGGCGGCCGCGGCCCCGCCCCGACCACGGCGATTGGAGCAATGGCGGCGTTTCGATCCGCGCCAGGCTGCGAATGGCGAGGGGAGCGATGGGAAGTGGAGGGCCGCCAAGACGCCATGGACCCCGATTCGCCGGTTACGCACCACCGCGCCAGGACCCGATTCGCCCACTCCAACCTCCGCGACGCCGCCAAGACGCCGCGGCTGCACCGGCGCACGCGACAGCGGCCAAGAATCCATCACCGGCGCCCTCCAGCACGGGGACAGGCTTTAGCGGGGCGTTTTCAATTTATAGCGAGAAGAATGTGGAGCGCTTGGAGGTGGAGGGTCAGGAGCGGCGGCGAAGGTGGCAGTGGAGGACGGCGTGGAGGTGGTGGGATGCGTTTACGTTAATTGATTTGTTAATTGATGGAAGATCGTTTCTCTTAATTGATTCATTTTTTTCATTTGTCTCTTCGTGCGCGGGGATCCAATCGCGTAGAGAGGTGAAAGGATAGGTAAGAGAATGAGGGGATAGGTAAGAGAATGAGGGTGGGGCGCTGATGTGTCACCTCGCATGTCGAGAGAACTCTCCTAGTGGGGGTTTACCGTATAGAAGGTTTAGATTAATTCCTTTTCGATCCCCATCGATCTCAGTAGATCGGTTTTTTTTGACCGAAAAAAGACTGTGGGGAGTTCCCACAGTTTGGATTCCATCATTAATTTAAATAAGAGAGTTCAGAGATGATCTCAGTAGATCGTTGATATATTTCCCCGTACATATTGTTGAATATTTAGCCATTTACAAGATGCATTAATTGATAAATATGATGATAAACATACTAATTAACATGACCATTTTAATAGCATCATTCTCAGACTTGTTACCGCACCAAGTAACAGATACTATACATACTAAAAATTGCAGAATACACAAAAGCAACAATAGTATGTGATGTAGGTTTATACCCTTGAGTGAAGTTGCGGTTACCCGCGGGAGCAACACCAGTTGTTGTCGCCACTGCTGTTTGCAGTGGCACTCCTCGTCGGCTCGGTGGTAGTGCACGCGTGTGGATCCCGCATTCCTTTCAGTTTGTCTTAGTGAGCATCTCATAACCCGCTATTTAAGTTGATTACCTTATTAGTGAAATCACCCTATGGTACTAATCATGTTTCCACTTAGCACTAATTGTGAACCTTAAAGACTAATGACGAGTATGGCCCATTTTATCCAACATAAACAAGTAAACATTGCGCATGTATCGCTCTGAGTAGTTGATTGTTGCAGCGTTCACATTCATCCGAACTTGGGCAGCGTGGTGAGTGATAAAATCCACTTTGCTGAGCACAAGAACATCACCAGATGCATCTGAAGGCACCAAGAAATCCTCTATATCCATTAGAAAGTCAACAAGGGATGATTCACTAAGAAGACAAATTAGCACCCTTGAACTCGAATTCAAGAAATTTTTTTCATATGCGTTGAGGTGGATTGGAGTAGAATTTAGGACCACATCCAAACAATGCCTTATCATGAACCACAGAAAAGTGAGGATTGAGGAATATGGTGTACACACCAAGCTGGAAGCTTATAATTTACATGTTTGTTATTGGCGTATGTGATTCTTGGATAGCTTCCCAGCACATGAATCTTGATCCAATATCTTTGCAAATACTGAGGAACTCAAAAGCACAGTTTTTTGCTTAAAAAATCAAAAGCATAGTTTTCCTTCTAGAACAACTAGAGTGTGCTAAGTATGACGGTTTGCCATCTAAATGTGATCAATGAAGTGCAAGATGCAACTTAGCAATGTAAGTAGCAAAGACATTATTATTAAAAATCATGGATAGATGTGGCAATCAACCAAACACTTAACTAGGTAACTATGGCATGACAAAGGAATGGCAAGTTAGGCTACAAAGCAAACACAACAGTAATACTCAGTACTCAACTACCTTTGAGTAGTTGATTGCTGCAGCGCTCACAGTCATCCGAACTTGGGCAGCGTGGTGAGTGATAAAATCCACTCTACTGAGCACAAGAACATCACCAGATGCATCTGAAGGAACCAAGAAATCCTCTAATGCATCAGAAAGTCAACAAGGCATGATTCACTAAGGCGACAAATTAGCACTCTTGAACTCGGATTCAAGAAAATTTTTGTGAGGGTAAAATGCATCCTTTCATACTCCGTGGTGGAGCCAAGACTACTTGTATGACATTCATGTATTAATTTTACACTTGATGTAAGATTTGAAATGACATCATCTCTCTCTGTTTCTTGTTCATTGAGAGCATATCATCTTTGTAGTTCGTGATTCTACACAAATCTTACACATTTTTTCAATCTATATTGCAAACAATGTTAAGGTGGTTGGAAAGCACAATTTAATAATAGAATTCAAACAAATGATGAGAATGAATACATACATTATTGGATAACCGAAGAAGCGTTTGAATGACAATTTAATTCCCTCGTCTTAAAGAGAAAGAATGCTGATTATCTCCATGTTATATTTAATGTCCGTGAAAAAGATAACAAATTTTAGTTTATCTAGATGAGCATTTGAGAATGTGGAACTAATAATCGAAAACTTTTTTTGGAATGTTGCATCTAATCTCTACCTATTCCTACTACTAGTCTTATAGAACAAGACATGATGTCAAAATTAGAATATCTAGGACCTTTAGAACTTAGCGAGACATACATTAAAAATCTCCGGCCATGTGATGACACTTTGGATTTCTCCCCGATCTTGTGATTGGAAGGTCTACATTGAGATAGAAAAGAGATGGAGAATTGCATTTTGAGAGCAGATTGACAATATTGACTTATTGCAAGATTTTGTATTGCTAAACATGTTGTTGATCTTGTTTCTTCAATTAAAATCCTAGAGTACACATCAACGAAGTGATCGTGAGAATCAAATTTGGAAGAATATGTTGCACCTAATAAGGAAAGACAATTCAGTTAATTTCTAATGCAAAAAGAACAAATTCTGCTATATTTCTCAAGGCTCTAGATGAGGTGGCGAGGTTAATGACCAGCATTAGGTGGGTGAGAGTGTTAGCTATTAATAGCGATCAAGAATCGGGTGAGTCAAGAGGGAGAAACGAGGAGCTAGAGGTGGGATGCAAGGGGCTAGTCACCTCTATTTATACCCTGTACCAGTCTATGATGAGGCAAGCAAGAAAATATCAAACCTATTCCTAATCTCCCTGTACTTCTCTTAATCTCACCTCTGTTGTTCGGTAGTCAGGCAAAAACCCTGGCATCATTACATGGATGGGCGGGAAATCACGAGACGAATCCATTAAGCCTAATTAATCTATCATTAGAGATTGTTTAATGCAGCACGACTGTTGGCGGTCGTTATCGACCATATTATACCGCCAATTTTTATCCAAATCCGGAGAAACAAGCATACTTATGACACATATATATATGCTATGACCCCATTCCACTTGTTTCTCGAGAAAACATGTTTTGCAGGACAAACGCCGGAAACAAGTGGAAATGCACGAAGTAAAGAACAATGCGCAAAGCTGAACACACATTCCAGAAATGCACAATCAAAGGGGAATAGAGAAAGCCCAACTCAGAATCGAACTGGACCAAAGCACCTGGTGATTAATGATCTAGGCCAGCCCACAAGCCCACCAGAAGAAGGCGGTGGCCGAAAGGAGCCAGGCCCAGTCCGGCCGGAGTGGTGGGTCCGGCCGGACCGACGATCCCACCAAAACGCACCGCCCTTTTTGTGGCGGTATCATTAATGCGAGGAGAGGCGGTTTCCGTAGGTGCTTTCCTACGACCGAAACCGACCTCTCATGAGTATAAGTAGATGGGGAGGGCTCTCACCTCAACACACAGCACACAAGAGCTCTCTCCCTCCACACTTGTATCTTTTACTTTTTGGTTAGTATTAGGAGCTTGGCAAGATGTAATACAAGATCAAGATCAACTATGGAGGTACTTGGTATGATCCATTTATTGTTCTTCATATCATGTTCTTCATCTTGTTCTTGTTCTTATTATCAATATAGCTATGCTTATGAACTAGAGTATAGTTCCTATGATATGATCTTAGCATATGAACTAGTATATAGTTTTCATGTTATGATCTTGTCATATAGAACTTTATGCTTAATGGATTATACATACATGTTTAGACCAAATTCAAGTTGAGATATAGAGTTCTACTTTGAGTTAGTCTTGGTCGTTGTTGGGTTATGGGATCATCGTTCGTCCTCGTGGCGGATGCTCTAGTAGAAGGACCTCGGGGACGGGTAAGCCTTGTTACACGCTAGAGTAGTAGTTGATAGCTTGGACGTGGTGTCTAGGCTAGAGGCTACCTTCAGTTGCCCCATTCATCAGACGGACGAGGTGGTAGACGGCAAGTGGTGACAGCCCTGTCCGTCCTTTGTAATCCTCCACGTCTCGGGTGGTGCAGAGCATTGGCCGGCAACGCTTGGCGGCACCAAGTGTTATCCGTGCCCGAAGTAAGTCAACAAGTGACCATGGCTAGCTTAACTTAGAATCTCTAATGGTACAAGCATGTAGTATACCTACTCTCTAACATAGCTATTCGGATATGCCTTGCTCCAGTTTTATGGTTTTCTTTATCCTTGAGATTGCTCGAATGTGTGTGTCAAGTTATCCTCTGTCTACCATATTTCATCCTGTTATGAACTTTGGTCTATTGCATAGTCATGTTATTGTGTCCATGTTCCTATTAGAGACTTTCACACCATGCCTTCCCCCGTGGAAATACGATACCACGAATACTTCCGGTGAAAGCTACAATGGCATTTCCGCGCTTGCGGAACCCATTCATTTATGCGTTAAGAAACGCCAACAACGACATTGTCTAAACATGGCATATTTAGGCTCGTTAGATTCGTCTCAAGAATTTACGGGGCGTTATAGAATGGGTTTGATCATCAATCCCTGTTTAATACTCCTAATTAGTGTCCATGATTGATGTGACAAGTAGTTGGGAAAAAAATTGCGTGAACTAAGCGGGCATGTGTCACAAATGACAATGGTTGTGTGTGCTTTGGCATATGGCCCTTTTCTAAACCATTTTTTACAAATAAGTTCTTGGAAAACTACTTTTGAAAAGGTTTGATTTTTAAAAACATTTTTTTGCATCTAATTAATGAGATGTTTAATGAGATATAATTTGGTTCATCTCGATTCTTTGTTGGCTATAGATTCAAAGAATAAAATGTTGATTACATTTGTGAAACGCGTCGTCGGCCGGTTAGGACCTTCCCTCTCCGTCTCTCATGATCACACAAGAGATGAAAGAAGTAGAACAAGTAGACACAAGATAGGGAGACTATTCTTTATTCATCCGAATAAACGTAATTACAACATAGAGCTCCCACGTATATATAGTCCTCGCCAAGGGCTAAGAGTTTTAGTAAGAGCCCACATACAAAACAGACTAGGATTATGATTCCTCCTTCTCCTTTCCTTCTAGGACAGAGTCCGTGTGTTTTACAACACTCCCCTTGGCGATTACCACGATATGCATATGCCTCATCAAAAATTCCATCCAAAACCCAAAGTGAAAAAAAACGGTTCTTGAAGAAAAGAGTACATCGCATTCGTTAATTGTATTGCACATGTTGTCTCATTAAAAACCTTGTGTGAGAAACCTTCGAGTAAAAACTCACATAGGGAAAAAGAGTACAACATTTAACCTTCTTGATCATATATTCTTCAGGATATTCTATTCTTCATGAATAGATATTGATCTTCATAATCTACGTATAAACTTGGTGTTTTAGCAAATATGATCTTCTCGATCTTTATAATTCTAGTGGTTTACCTTAGAGGCAGATTCAATAAAATATGCTCTCCCTCATAAAGCCAAACTTTGAACTTCATTGTTCAAACCACACTTTTTCATAAACATGTGTAAATAAAAGTTGGCTCATAATTCTTCTATGAATTATATGAGAGCAATATGCTTCATGCATAATGACCACCTATTAGTTGTGTAAAACAAATAAATATTATCCTTGAGGAGAAATAGATCCTTTCAGAGGATTATGGGGTTAAATAAATTAATATTCAATATCTTCTAGATAGTGTATCAAACTTATACTAGAGTTTGGATACTTATAATTAATCCTTAGTGGATTTTCAAAATGTATTCTATAAATCTTCGAGATTTTGATTGTACAAATCCAGCCTTGCATTTGGCATTTAGGGGATAATTCAATTGCCAAAACCACCATTATTCTTATACCTTCCATGGTATATAGAGAATATCAACACTACATTGCTGGCTTTTCATACACTTTCTAAGTGTTTTGATGAAACCTTCACGGTGTTTAAGATTCTTCATTTTTTTCTTTCGGGTCCATATTCACTTCGAGGGGATGAATGGTGTTTATTCAAGAATTGACTGGTAAATCCTTCATGGATTAATTCCTTCAAGGATGTACTTTCATTCTTAGTGAATTAATAATAATTTTTTCTACGATATAAATTCTCTCTTTGCATGAGTGATGAGAGATGTATACAACCGCATAGCGTTATTCACTATAAAATCATTAAATGATTGTAATCCTTCTAGGACATTCTCTTCTTGAGACTTGAATATTCATTCAGGAATATATATATCTTAGACTTTAATACTTAGTATGAGATTTCTACATGTTGCGATTTACATTCTTTTGAGAATTATATGGATTTTCATAATCCACTAATTAACTGCATATTCGATATTCATTCGTTTCATTTGTCGAGATATAGCGTAACATTCATTTCTTCTTAACAGAGATTCAACCTCAATTGCTTTCTTCATTGACCCGATATAATCGCTACAAGCGATTTTGCCATGGACTTTTTTTCCGGATCCGGGTTCTCATAAGAGAAACATTTGCAATTAAAGAGGTAGTTTGTCGACAATTATTTTCTTTCTCCCAATACTCTCACAATGTAAGAATATTCTCTCTCTCCGTTTCCTAGACAAGAGATGGTATATTGTTCCCGCATACCCAACACAAGTGAGGTGCGCGCTTATTGTGTTGGATGTCATCTTCATGATGATCCTCTTCATGAGGTGCTTAACCTTCTTCATGAGGCGTTCTCTTCATGAGAATGGGGAGTTCCATTTCTTTTCTATTTAACGTGTATACGCTAAACTAGAACCCACAAAGGCCCCCCGTAGATTTTAGATTGATAGTATATAACACAACTTCTAGTTCATAACTTTAAGTTACTCCTCTCATTTCAAAAATATCCGCATATGCTCGGGCTCAAGGCTTCACAAGAGCATTAGTCAAACTATTGTATGACTTAGTGTGTGATACTATTCCTGCTTCAAGTTCCAAGGAATATTTTCTCTTAAGATCATTTTCCTTCTATGGAAATAATATTTGGCATTCAAAATATAGGCTTTCTCTCCCCTAATGTCAATATTAGATCATTAATAGCATACTTCAAAACATATCCCCTATCATGAGCTTAATTCAAATTCATATATCTCCAACTACAAGTGGAGGCCCATTTATGTATGCTATGATTAAATTTTATGGGAAATATTCACACACATATATTTTAAAATGGGGGTTATTATTCATTATACAAATGAGCTAGAATACTTAAAGTGCATTTAAGAATGTTCAACATTCCTACAAAATCAGGGATGTTCTCCCCTAATATGCACAAATCATAGTTTAGAAAACTATTTCATTCTCTAGCTTCTTTATTAATTAGCCTAAAAAAATGATCCAAGAACTCATACAAAAAAAAATAGATCATACACTTCAAATGTACAAAATACGCAACATTCAAATTCACATAGAATTTTCTTCTAGAATTTTCTAATTGCCATTAATGCAAAAAATCCCCTTAATGCCTTTTCTTCATAATAAATCTCGAATCATCATAATTGTGTTATCTAATATCTTATTTCCACAACTATTCATCCCATCAAATGGGTTAGTCTTCATTGAGCAAAATTTCATAAACTCACTCCCCCCGGTCTTAGGTCGCTTTCGGCTCTAGACCAATCTATTGCTTATGCATACGATGCATTGAAAGCAAATCATTCCTTAGTTCAACGGGAACCATTTAGACGTAGCATGCTAGCTAGCCATTTTGATTATGAGGGAAGCGTAAAGATATAGCTACTAGCTACAACTATAGTCGCTATGCAAATATTCATGCAAGAGTGAAGATACTTGCGGCTCAATGAGATACACATGCGTGTGTAATGAGAAAAATTAGTATTCAGTCTAACATAATAGATAACAACAAAATACAAAGCTACGAGCTTACTTGCAATTAGTGCAATAGAGAAAGTTAACTCGGCCAAAAAGGACACGAGCGTAACTTCAAGTCCCGATACTTGCACTTAAAGATTGATTTAGGAAGGCTATGCCTATTAAAAATATTATCCACATTTTCTTATGCCTTTGCCCAAAATTCCTCGCCCTTTTCATGCCATGACTACTTCAAGTAGTAATTTGCTTCATGCATAATCTATGAATAATCACTTCTAATGCTTCATAGAATCCAATCATACTTCTAGTATTCATTGATTATGGCACGAAATTCACATATCCATTGTACTATTCAGTGTACAACAATAGACTTAGGGCAGGATATAATTTTTGATCTTGGGATAAAAAATTAAATACTTAGGATTATACAATTTCTTGGCTAAATCAATCGTTCCAAGATCAATTAATATGCCAAGTATAGTCCAATTGTCCATATGCTTTTTGTAAAATCCAGTTTCTCTTCTACCTACATGGTAGTAGTGCACAAAGAACTATAACCTTCATGGTTTATTGAGGCTTCTTTGTGGATAAGTTAATTCAAAATTTATTTTAATAGGCAATAGACAATTGTTTATATGTAAAACATATAAATCCAATTTTTTCGACGAGAAGTTCACATGTATTACTTCAAGTAATAAGAATTACAACTAAGAAAATTAAATATTTTGTATTAGTCTTCAAGCTAATGAATTAACCATTAACCACTTAATTCAACGGAATTAAAACTTAATGCATCACCACCACTACTATCAATACTTCAAGATATGATTTTCAAAGATAACAAATATATAAGCACATGATTTAAGTTCTTCTTCAAGAGAAATTTTATATGTTCCAAATAATATTCATTCTCTTATGTCAACTTCTATACTTGACAAGCGGTAGCTTCATGCTTTATATTCGAGAGTTATGATATACCGTCACAAGCCTTCAAGGGGTGTAACATATATGCAAACCATATATTCAAAATTATTGCAATCGATAATATCCTAGTTCATAAAGTCTGTCTAAAAATTCCAACTCAATTTCCTTGAGTAATTTCTAATGGTAAAATCAAATACTTCATGTATTACATTGCTCTTTGGTATTCTATATACAAGAGACATTTATTCGAGAATGTAGACTGATAAAATCTATTTACCATCTTGTCTTCTAGACATTTAATACAAAGCTTCAAGCTATTTTTATAGACAAAGCTAGTTAGACATACAAGCTTGAAAATTCAACTTTCAAGGCAATATGATATTTTGTAATCATAATATTAGGATTTTACTCATGCAAAGTGAGTCCCACAATGTATTTGTTACTTCTATCGGCCATATACTCATTTCAGAGAGTAATTAAGAAATATTTATGCTGAATTTACTACACTTCAATGGTAGCAAAATATCCTACATGGATTAAATAATGACCATAACAAATAATTTACTATTTAGAGTAACTCCGAATATTTCTTCTTCTTTTTATGGCATGCATATTAATATAACTTGGATCATGTGCATATAAGTTTACTACATGTAAACGAGTAGCAAGGTGCAAAAAGATAGCGGATGGTTATTAAAAAAATTCTTAGAAGCATCCTAGCATTATGCAGGATTATGGTATATGCAAATTTTCAGAATTTATACCAAACATTCATTTATCCCAAACAAAACATATGCTAGGAAAAATAAATATGAGGCTCTCAAGGGTGACAAGTCTAAGGTCTGCAGGATTTAGAGAGCTCATTCACCTTATACTATGTTTCTACTGTAATCATTCAAGTATTTAATTCAAAAAGATAAAGCTACACAAAAAGATCCATTAAACTTCAGATTTAATATGTATCTCGCTCCTATACATGCTGGTATAAGAAACATAGTAAATATATATAAGTACACTAGGGCTAATTATTCTGTAAACTTCTTGTCTACAAAGGGTTGTTTGCAAAACACCAAAAATATGTATTTTCCAGAAAATATAGGATTTATCTGCAAGAGTGCAAAACCTATATATAGAATCTACAGGATCCAAAGACCTATTCTTGTTTTTTCTCGGATTTTGCCGATTTTTCGCACGACCTAATTTTCGTGATTAGGCTAATTCGACACGTTTCTCGTACATGTTCCGAAGTCCTTCGAGGATAAGGAATTTTTTCTTGTCCGTAGCTTTTCTCTTCCGAGTCCCGAGTCTTGACGGTCGCCCGTAGCCTTCTTTGGATTCTAGCTTCTTGCTAGGTAGCGGAAACTAGACGTGCAGGTCCATCCTTACGGAGATCCGGCCCGCTCGGCGCACGGCATACTAACCATAATGCCGCCGATAGCTTGCGGGCTAGTCCTCACCAATGGGATTCAGTCCGAGGTGATCGGCGTGAGGTCGTCAATATGCACAAACAATCCGACGTAATCGCGGGAGGCCGTGGCGGTAGCTGCGCTCGCTGTGGTGGCATACGTGCCAATACGTGGTACATAGGCATACAGCCGGATAGCTACGGTGGACGGATCATTGATGAGTCTTTGCTTTTTCTTTCCCCTGGCGTTCATGCCATTGCTCGTCGATTCATGGTTCCAACCCAGAAATAGATAATGTTACCGGTGGTCAAGCATTAATAGGCATGGTCCGCATGGGCAAAGACGACTTCTTGCCATGCCACGCTAGTGCAGCCAGGCGTGTTGCTTCGAACTTGTGACATGCAAACCAGAAAATCCATAAGGGCCCCTTTTTAATTAATAACCCTATATGCATACATAGATGAAACTATACATGTACGTATTTACTATGTGTACTTCATGTACGTGTACTGCATGTACGGAAAAACCAAAATTGACCAGCTTCGTAACACGCAGCCGCGGGTTGGTAGATGCGATTCTTCATACCTTTGGTTTTTTTTAATTCGAGAAGAAGCGGAAGGTCGCCACGTAGGACAGTCGGGCTAGGCCGTGGGGACCGCCGGCGTGACGATGAGTCGATGCAAAGGCGATTCGTGAGGTGCGCAGGTAGCAGATCCGCTCCGCTAACAACGCCGGAGATGTCGACGTCGCCGGCGTAGTCGCGACGGGCGCCGGGACGAGCGTTGGTGCCGAAGATCGGCGGCGGCTTCAACGGGCGATGTCGACGAAGAGCTTGTCGCGGCCGATAACGTGTTGTGAAACGCGCCGTCGGCCGGTTAGGACCTTCCCCTCCGCCTCTCATGATCACACAAGATGAAAGAAGTAGAACAAGTAGACACAAGATAGGGAGACTATTCTTTATTCATCTCAATAAACGTAATTACAACATAGAGCTCCCACGTATATATAGTCCCGCCAAGGGCTAAGAGTTTCGCAGAAGAGCCCACATAATGATTAGGATTAGGATTCCTCCTTCTCCTTTCCTTCTAGGACAGAGTCCGTGTGTTTTACAAATTCATTCATCTATTTTGCAACCTAATGCTACAATTCACTCTTTATTCAAGATATAGCACTTTTTTTACACCCATGTCGACGGGCTCATGTGCTAGCCTATGCACTCTCGTCTTGCCTAAACTTCTCCATTTTTATGATAAGACCCAATGTGTTGGTTCTCTCTTTCTTCTCCAATCCCTTTTATTCTCTTTCGCCTAGGACCACCACCACTACCTTCTCAACTTCATCGTCGTGCGGTGAGCAACGACACTTGGTGATTGATGCACCACTTCAGGGAGCAACATGTCGGTGTCATGAGTAGGGATAGTTCTAGGACTGATTGTTTGAGATGTGGTCTCTCTGTGGCTAAGCTTTAGAGCAAGTGATCAGAGTCCCTATGTGATCTCTATTACAAGTGACCTGACAACTTAAAGGTTAGTTGGATTGCTTAATGTTTGTTGCTCTATTTGCAGATTGCATTTGGGTGATTTGGTGGGTCATGCTGCAAAATGACAAAGCTTGTGGGTATTTTTGGTTGGAAGATGAATATGACAAAAATATAAGTCTGTAGCATCCACAACTTTCAATAATGAAGAATTTAATCATTTATCCTGCCTGAAACTAAAATAAATTCCAATGTTTTGCATCATCTAAACAAAATAATGAAGAATTGGTAACTATACGATTAAGGCAACAACCTTTCGCCCACTTCAAGAAAAAGAATTATAGCTATGTTCATTAACGAGTCACGTGTCCGACTATTTAGTTGTTTAGCTTACCCTCCTCAATGTGGATATGAAGGTTCCATTGTGTGAATACCTCTTCTCAAAACTCCAAAAGAGAACACTGCAAATGTATTTTTTTTTTTTTTAAGCCAAAATCTTTTCAATTCTTGCCATGAGCTCAACTAGGTTTCCTTCGGAACATCCGATTGGTAAAATACAGGAACAACGTAGGAATTCATATTTTGTAGGACTTGGTGTTTGGATCAACAACAGGAAAAACAAGAAACATTATGTTTGAGTGGATTATGGTTTTCCTGTGAAATCAAACACAAAGGAAGGTTTCCTATGTTTTTGTGAACCAAAAGACATTGTGGAGTAACTGAATCCATAGGAATGAGAATCCTATATTTTTCATTTGTTTTTTCCTACAATCTAGAGGAAGAGCACCGCGAACCCACCAATACCCAAATTACACTTGAAAGTTGAAATTGCTGATTTTTTTCTCAAAACATTGCAGGTCAGTGCATTCCATTAGAAAACGCACTTGAAGCCATAGGGCACTAAAGTGTGCCCGAACCCTCATAGTAACTAGAAGAATTTCGCCGTTGCTGCGGGTATGCAATAGAAAATACAAATAAATTTGATTAGATGTTAAATTAATTATAGAAGTGGAAAACAGGAATTGATGGATATGAGAATTTAATTGGAGAACAATAAGATGCCTACATAGGAAAATTGGTAGTACCATCAAACAATATGCTTTGTCATCATAAATCTGCAAGAAAATGAAAAACAAATAACATGCCGAACCATATGTATCGGTATTCCATAACAATTATTTTCTAAATGCTAACTCAAGGAATTCCTAGGAAAATAGGAACTTGGATGTGCGAATTTACTCTGGTAAACTCATCTACAATCGTACATATCATGATGCGATTTCTATTGACATGTGGTCATAAAAATATTATTTTACATGAGTTAAATATTGTGCATCATGAAATATTTATGGTAAATACTGTACACTATAATTCTGTTTAAACCTGAGGGTTTAAACAATATTTCTGGAATACATTAATAATCTATTTGGATTATTACGGTATTCTAAAAAATAAGAGGAGGTTTGTGCAAAATGCACAACCTTATCCTCCCAATCCCACGGCCGCACGGACGGTTCCTCATGAGTGAAAAGAGACGGAGTCGCAGGCCGCCGCCGTTGGTCCTCAGGGCCGGTCGTGTCCGTCGCCTGGCCGTTCAGCCGCGAAAGCCGCACCCTGAGGCCAGTCTTGGGGCGCCGCGCTGCGTGGGCCTAGCCGAAGATTCCACGAAGCGAAGCGCGAGCCGTGTGGGCATCGCAGTGTCGCAGTTATTCGCCGCGCCGGAGACGATGCTCCAGCCGTCTGTCGTCGGGTCGTCCGCGCGGGGACCTGGGCGGAGCTACGACGCGTGTCCGCTCGTGCGCTAGCCGTTGTCGCGTGGGGAACGGTGGTGCTCGGCCGAAGCAGCGCGCGGTCGTGAACCGAAGGCGAGGCCGCGCGGAAGTCCGACACGGGCGCCGCCAAGGACGCGTCGTCGGGGGTCCGCCTCTGCGACGTGCGACCTCCTCCTTCTCCACGCACGGGCCGCGCATCCTCTCCTCACGGGCTGGCATGCGGCCTCCTCCACCAGGTGCTGCTTCCTCACCTTCAGCTTGTCGTCGGTTGCTCTCTCAACCCCTCTACGTACCGTGTCGCCATTTTATGGATGTAGCAGTGGGGAGGCGAGGGGGTGGTGATGGACTTGAAGGTGCAATGAGAAGGCAAGGGGGCGGCGGCCGAATTGAAGGTGTGCCGCGGCAGGACATCCACGGACGAACTGCAAACAGACATTGAGCGGACGTGAAATCAATGATTTGAGGCAGATAAACGGAAGAGGCGGGCCGCTCCTCATTCAATGAGACAGAAGACGGGGGAAGGACGGGTAAACGGAGCGTGCGGAGGAAAGGGATGGTCGTGGTGGGTGCGGACAAAACGGACGCCTACGTGGACGCTCTGCGTAATGCAGAGAACCCTCTAACGGCCTCCATCTATATAGGGGTTATAGATATGTATCTATCTATAACCCCTGTAAAGAAGAACCCCACTGGAGAGTTCTCTCGACATGCAGGACATCCACGTAGGATCCACGGTGGCATCCTTTGTTTTCGTCCCGGCGGCCTCTTCCCCTTCCACCTCGATGCCATCCCCGCCCGATCCCGCGCCGGCCTATTCGTCTTCGTCCCCTCGCTTCCCGGCGGCCTCTTCACCTTCGTCCTCGCTGCCATCCTCGCCCGATCCTGCGCCTGCCTATGACTCCTCCCCTACCCAAAACCTCGACACCAGTCCGCCTCCTCCCCTACCTGACATCGAAGGCTGCCCGCCTCTTCCCCTACCCAGACCTGCAACCATGGCCGTCTGCATCCGTTGGATGGCCGTCATCGATCGAGGCCGTTCCCCGTGCGTGGAAATCCCCTCGCGGCGCCGTCATCCCCGTTACCCGGCCGTCCTTGGCCGAATCCTATCCGCTGGAGCCCTCACACGCAGCTTGGCGGCCGTCGGCACTGACCACGCTGTTTAGCTTCGGGTTGCTCTTCGCCTTCGGCCAGCTCAGGGATTTCTTCCGCAAGTTCATCGATTGGTTCAAGGCCAAGAACATCAAGGTACGCAGGGTGGCCGGCCGAATTCCGCGTCCCCCCATCCGGATCCGGGAGATTCCGTCCCAATTTTTCTTGGTAATTCTAGCCTGATTTGGTTCTTGGCTTCATGCAGTGTTACGCACCGATCTACCTGGGCCTGGAGGATTTCTATGTGCGACGCCTGTACCTGCGGATCCAAGTGAGATAAACACATCTGAATTCATTGGTGTCTGAAGAAATTTCTCCGCATTATCTTCAAAATAGGCTGGAGCGTCATATGACTGCAATGACTAATAAGAAAACCGGGCACATTAAAATGGGATATATGTTCAAAAGATTAGATTTTTTTCTTTATTTATGATCATTTTAGATTCAATCTTCCCGATTTTCTATGCTTATTCTTCATGCCTTTGAATGTCTTGACACAAGTGAACTGGTAAACCTGCTATGAATATTATTCTAGACTGAAATACTATATTGTGAAATAGTGTGACCTGACACTAGACTGAAATACTATATTGTGAAATGGTTTGAAATGTCTTGCAAAGCAAGATTGAGCCTTTCAGCTACTTCATTGTTGATTGTATTGCATATAAGGATATAACCAATCTGTCCTTTGTCGTTTTATAGGATTGCTTTGGTAGGCCGATTGCAAGTGCACCAGATTCATGGTTTGATGTTGTTGAGCGCACCTCAAATGACAATAACAAGACATTACAGTAAGCATTTATTCTACTATTCTAATTTATGGGACATAAATTCAGCTTAGCCAGTCCACTTTCAAGGTATAAAAAGGGAATGATTGATCATTCAGACATAAATTATGGCAAGTAATTGAATGAAAAACAAGTTTCAACAGTCGCTAATGCTCATTATTGATTTATTGTTGCAGGTGTACCTCAAATACCACCGGATGCCTCAATCTAGGTTCCTAAAACTACCTTGGCTTTGCTGCAGCAGATGAGTACTGCACTCCACGTGTTATTGAGTCTATCAAGCAATACTCAGCAAGCACCTGCAGTGTCCGTGTCGATGGCGGTACGCTACATTCTCAACGTGCTTATATTTTTACAACAAAAACTACTAAGCTGATCCCTTTCATCTTGAGGACCTAGCTGCACGTTTTGTTGGAAAGCCTGCTGCTATCCTATTTGACATGGGTTATGTTACAAACTCTGCCATCATTCCCTGCCTAATCGGAAAGGTTTGATCAAATGCTTATATATCCACATAACTAAAAATCTGGATAAACAGACGTGATCACTATATCTAAACCGAGGGCTGATTATTTATTTCATCTTTTTGCAATATTCCAGGGTGGGGTGATAATTAGCGACTCTCTGAATCATAACTCAATTGTCAATGGCGTGAGAGGATCCAGATAATCATTGGGGTTTTCACTCTTCAAAGCAGGTTTGTCTCCAGTCGTGTGCAATTGCATCTATTTCACTTGGTTGTATTTGGTAAGCCATTGTTCCCCATCGATTTAGTTCATGCAGCTAATAGTAAGTATTCAGTAACTCCATGTCGCTGATTTGATCTGAAGAACATACAACCATGAGACTTTATGTCAGTTCATATTGTTTGGTACGATCCAAGGCGAGTAAAACATGGTTTAGAAAAAAAGGAGGTCAAGAGTGTAGTTTCTAAAATTCTAAACAGGTTACAGTTTTATCTGCTGTAGTTTCCAAAAGTATTAGATTTTTTTTTTTCTTCCAAGTATTTAGTTTTCCAAAACCAAAGTATCTTAGGGCTGATTATTTATTTCATATTTTTGCAATATTCCAGGGTGGGGTGATAATTAGCGACTCTCTGAATCATAACTCAATTGTCAATGGCGTGAGAGGATCCGGATAATCATTGGGGTTTTCACTCTTCAAAGCAGGTTTGTCTCCAGTCGTGTGCAATTGCATCTATTTCACTTGGTTGTATTTGGTAAGCCATTGTCCCCCATCGATTTGTGTTAGTTCATGCAGCTAATAGTAAGTATTCAATAACTCCATTTCACTTGATTTGATCTGAAGAACGTACAACCATGAGACTTTATGTCAGTTCATATTGTTTGGTACGATCCAAGGCGAGTAAAACATGGTTTAGAAAAAGGAGGTCCAGAGTGTAGTTTCTAAAATTCTAAACAGGTTACAGTTTTATCTACTGTAGTTTCCAAAAGTATTAGATTTTTTTTTTCTTCCAAGCATTTAGTTTTCCAAAAATCAAAGTATCTTACAAAACCGTTCCTTTTTTTTATCAAAAAAGCTGGATACAACCTAGCATCTAAACAGGACATTATGAAGCTGCTTCTCCATGTATTAGTATGCTATTATATTGAATGTGACATGGAATACACCACTCTACACAAACTGCCGCATATTTCCAGTCTTGAAACACGGATTCAGGCAGTTTATTTACACACCTATATTGGTTTGCATTGAAATGTTTATTAAAGAGCCATGTAGAGAGCCTCTTGGGGATGCTCCAACATAAATGAAATAAAAAGAGCCTTATAGTTCCTTAATCAAATTTGTCATTTCTTCTGACGGAGTCATATAATTGATTTTGACTATATATATGTATATTTAATTTATCGTCCGAAGCATCCAATGATCCTCTTTCTATTTTTCTGTTTTTATAGGTTTGTGCCACAATCACTGAACTTCAGAATGCTATTATAGTTTTCAGCCTGTTGTTTGTTGCATCAACATACCACTCCCATGGTTTTGATGAAAGGAAAATAGAAGCTCACGTTGAATACTGTAAACATTTACTTGAAGCTGATACAGCTGAACAAGCTGAACAGCAGAATAAGCAAAAAATGGAAGTCGCCGTCAGATTGCTTTGGCAGAGGAAGCTCGCTGAAGGGCAGAAGAACAGAGAAAATTTCAGGTCTATATGTTTCTTGAATTCATTCATCAACTTCAATGATCTTATATGCCAAACTATTTTAGGTCTGTTGTTAATGTGGTGTTTGCAACAGTTAGAAAGGAGGGAAGAGGATGATCGAAAGCAAGTAAAACAACAGGAGGAACACTTTGAGCGTGTGAAGGTATTTTATACGTATCCTTATGTATAAACCAGAGGATGCACCTTATTGGTGTTAGAGAAACGATGCAAATATCATGGCCTTTTATACAGTTGCACCAGAGGGTCTGAAACTTTGAGATTCTGTTTTGGAGTTTATGCTTGAGTGGAAAAAAAAAATCTGCCACCTGCAGTTCTAACGGCACATACTGAAGACCAATTGTTTACCAACAAAAACAGGAAACTTATATAAACTATAACATGAGCCACCAACTAAACTATCTAAAAAGAACGGTTCCTTGCTAATGTGGCATAATTCCTTTTTCATGTAGGTCATGTTCTCAGGATTCCTTCCTTCCTTTTGTAATGCTGCAAAAACGTTGACTAAGTGCATTACTGCACAAAGTATGTTCCTTCTATTTTTTTGGTCAGGAACAATGGAAAACATCCAGCCACGCCCCTTGCAAGAGAAAAGATAGATCTAAGACTGAAGATGAAGAGGTGGGAAATGAAAAGAGGAGGAAGGGAATTAGGAAGAGGAAGGATCAAAAGACAAAGATGCAGTATGGGGAAGAGGAAGAAGATGAATACAAAGATGACCCAGAAGCAGATGATGACTATGCAGACCTGGCGAGGTATAATGGTGCTGTCAATTCAGAGAGAGCCCCAGATCACCTTCTTGCAGCTGCTGGCCTTGACGATACGGATGCTGAAGATGACATGGTTAGGACTGTGTTATTTTTGTAAACCATTATATATATTCATTATTATTTTCTATATGCATTTTACCACATATGTTCGTTTATTTACCTTTGGAAAAATTGAATTTCAACTTCCATTGATTTGCAGAGTCAAATTTCCTGTCAGTTTTTAGCGCTTGCCTTTTATGCTTATAACAACCAGCATACTTTTCTTTTTGACGATTTGGTGCCAAATTGCCTTACACACTCTTTTCTGCTGCAGGGCCATCCTCAGTCAGCAATAGAACAGAAGAGAAGAGCTTGGTCAGAATTTGAAGACGATGAGCCAGTGAAGAAACCAGCAGCACCACCTAGCCCAGGCACTGTTGGTTTGGGTGAATGAAAGGGTTTAGGGTTTAGGTAGAAACCTGGCGATGATACTAATTGTCTTCAGTATTGACACGTTCTTTATTGTATTATTTGATAGTTTCTCTATTAAAAGGTAACATGTTCATTCTTATTAGTTATTCTATGCAAAATTTCTCTTATGGTTCTACCTCATACCCGCGGCAACGCACGGGAATCCACCTAGTTCATCTTAATTAAAAAACTATTCATCTTCTAAGAATTTAACCATAATGAAATCAGTTTTTTTTTTTTTGAGCAAACCATAATGAGGGATACTATAACGCTCTTAACCATAATGCAACCATAATGCAAATTGGCCTTCAGGCCACGGGTCCAAGGCCAAGTCCGGGCCGGCCCATTCCCATCCTGAAGGGATAGTGTAATCTAATCAGGCTGGAGAACTGGTGCCGGAGTCGGGGAGCCTGTCGGCGAACGTCGGCTCCGACGACAACAAGCGTGCCATGGCACTTCTGACACCTGTTCGCAGCGGAGACGGGTCCACCGCGCCGCCCTTGCCACCGGTCGGACGCTTCATCTCGGAGGAAGGAGGTGACGGGCGGTCGAGGACGACCTGGACTCGGAGAAGGAAGACGCGGACGGAACCGGACGGATACGCACGGCGCCGTAAATAGCACCATTCAATGACATGTGGGACCCAGAACGGAAGGGTCCCACGTGCCGGTGGGGTTGGAGGACGGTATGGTCCTCGTGCCTTCTCCGTTATTAAGGACAAGTCTGGTAAGGTTTTTCTCTCTCCGTCTCTCGCTTCGCCAACGCCGGCGAGAGCTGGGTTTCGTGCGCCACCGCCACTTCCGCCCGCCATGGCCGAGACCCACACCTATCAGATCCTGGTGCGTCTCCTCGACGGGCGCACCAGATGTCTCCGCTTCTCCACGCCCACCGTTTCCGGCGCCGTGCTCCTCGACTCCGTCGCGTCGATCTCTCGCATCCCCGCCGCCGCCCTCCGCCTCGTCACCGGCCGCATCGACGTCTCGCCGTCCAACGTCCTCACCTCAGCAGCTGATGGCCAATTCCCCTCCGCGTCCGCGCTCCTCCGCCTTCGAGGAGGCAAGGGCGGGTTCGGTTCCCTCCTCAGAGGGGCCGCCTCCAAAGGCAGGACAGAAGAAGACCAGCAACTTTGACGCCTGCCGCGACATCAACGGCCGCCGCCTCCGCCACGTCAACGCCGAGCGCCGCCTCGAGGAATGGAAGGCCGAGGCCGCCGACCGCCAGCTTGAAAAAGCTCGCCGAGAACTTCATCAAGAAGAAGGCCAAGGAGGCGGGCCGCGGCGGCGGACCCTCAGCTGCTGAGGTGGACAAGTACCTGGAGAAGTACCGCAAGGATGCTGAGATCTGCGTCAACGCGGTTGAGGAATCCGTGCGTGCGTCTCTTGAAAGAGAAAGACCGCACCTAAGCCGCCTTCTGGCGCAGACGCTAAGAAGCTTAAGATTTGGTGAGTGCCGTCCAATCTTTTAACATGTTATTAGCTCAATTACAGATCGCCGAAATCAATTAGTTCAACTTTCATATGCTTATTAATTCAGCTACTACCTCAATTAATCACTTAAAAGTCTATCTTAGGTTTGACTAACTCTGTACTAGGAAAAAAGTAACATCATCTATGCAACCAAATAAGTGCAGTATGAAAATATATTAGATGGAGTATATACCGAGTGATACTAACTTGGTGTCATAGATATTGGTCTCTTTTCTATAGATTTAGTTAAACTTAAAATAGTTTGACTTAGGACAACTCAAGAAGTTGATTTATTTTGGGACGGAGGGAGTATTTATAAGGCCAGTCTCAATAGGAAGTTTCATGTCCTTGTTTTCAAGATGTAGCATTCTTGAAACTGGACATGAAACATCCAAACATCCTCTGTTAATTGCACAGTTTCATTTTAGTGTTTCATAGGCTAGCTGCAGCGTTTAATTATTCCATGCTGTGATCAAATGTGCCATGTGAACTATATAGCCATTTAATATTGTTCAAAGTATTAGCACATTAGAACATGGTCATATTCTCATTTCATCTCCATGAAACTCTCAACGTCTCTCTGATACTCACCAATTTGTGTGAGTAATATGGGCATGTAAGAGGAATTTCTTGTTTGATTTTCTCAAAATCAACATGTCAATTTTGATAGTTGTTCTGGTAAGCTGCAAATTTAAGTTACTTATGGGATGATTGGGGTTCGGGTAAAGAAAGTTCTGTGCAAGTCTGTGTTTTGTTTTTAGGTAGCTAACTAAATCAAATATATTCCTTCACAGTGGCTCAATGCTTGTTATTCTAGTTTGTGTTGTGAGGTGTCTGAATTATTTTGATTATGCAGGTTGGGAAAGAACAAAGTAGAAGAAGATGAAAGTGATAGCGACAGTGACAGTGATGTGGATGATGGAGACAATGAAGATCATGAGGGCGCAGATGCAAAATCTGCAGTAGTTGATGACGGAAATTGCTCAAACGGGTCCAGCAAAAATGAGGAGAAGCTTGATCTGGGTTCTGTTTCTGAGTCACATTCAGAAGGAGAGTCCTCAGGGGGAAAGTCCCAACTGACAACAAGATCAGGAGCTGAAGTTGGTGACTTTGAATCTGATGGTAGTGCGGAGCCTGAGGTAGGAATGGTGGAGCATCTCATTTCTGTGAACAGTGCTGCTACTGCTGCTGCTTCAGATGAAGTGCTGAAATCAGATGAAGTGACAGCAGACGAGGATAACACTGCTTCAGCCACTTCAAACCAAAACAATCCAGAGGTATCACAAGTTGAAGAAGTTCTCAAAGCAGACGAGGATAACACTGGTTCAGGCACTTCAAACCAAAACAATCCAGAGGTACCACAAGTTGAAGAAGTTCTCAAAGCAGACGAGGATAACACTGCTTCAGCTACTTCAAACCAAAACAATCCAGAGGTGCCGCAAGTAGAAGAATATGCTGACGCCAGCAAATCTTATTCAGAGCCATTGGACCTTGCAAAGTACAGTTCAGCTACAGAATTGGAGGTATGTTTTTTCTTTCATGCCAGGTTCTTGTTTGTTATTTTGGTTACATGACAGCCAGCTTGAAATGGGTTTTCCTGAGTAATGACTTTGTCCGAAATTAGAAGTATACATATACTTTCGAGGAATTAACTAGCTCTTCTAGTAAGCAGTTACTAGGTCAATCTAAATAGCACTATTGTCTTGTATAGTTAGCCCTACACTGAACTGTCGAATTCTGCTATTTCTGTTCCAGCTTATATTCATATATGAAATGGCAAATGGAACTGCCTTGGAAATTAATGGGTAATTGCCTTATGTAGATATTGTTAGCCCTCATACTCTGTGTAAGCACTTGTCATCAAATTTTGCCAATTCTGTTCTTATTTATATTTATTTGAAGTTGGATAGCTTTGGAAATTAATGTGGAGTCAGCTTATTATAGTATATATCATTAGAGCAAGTATAACAACAGGCTATAAGTCGTCTAAATGCTGAGGTGGAGGAGAAAAGGGAGGCTTGGGCACAAAAACCAAGGAAGTCTGAGAGAGAGATAAAGTGGGTCATATGTTATCTGTGAAGAGCTAACCATTATATGGATGGGCTGAGAAAAGGATGTAAAAAACCTTACAGCCAGCCGGCAGTATTATTAGCCTTGCTCTCCAATAGTTCAATACTCTGACGAACACTTAGTTATCTCTTTCTGCCAATTCTGTTTCATTTTGATATTCATTTGAAGTGGCATATGGGTTTGGCTTGGAAATAAATGGGCGATCAGCTTGTGAGAGGTCCATAGCTCCCTACATGCAAAGTGTAATGTGCAACAATGATGATGCTCATTCAAACATATACACTATCAGCAGATTCAGCACACTGTGTCAGTCCACATGCTTCATTCCGTTTTTCTTTAGACACTTGTATATTGTGGTAATATGTCCATATCCTATTTGGCTGTTTGAGCACAGCTCACTGGATTTCTGTTCGATCTACATAAGGTTATGCGTTTTTGTTTGATTTTTTTCTTGCTTTTCTTATATGAATATTAAGACAAATAAGGGTATGGGATTTTTGTTTGATCATTGTATTCCTTCTCTGTATGAACTCAATATGATGCCCTGATCTCAATGTTGTTTAACCTCTTTGGTTTTGTTGTTGCCTTATAGGTGCTTGGTCTGGAGAAGCTAAAAATAGAGCTGCAATCTCGTGGATTAAAATGTGGTGGAACTTTACAGGAGCGAGCTGCCCGACTCTTCCTTCTGAAGACAACTCCATTGGATAAGTTACCAAAGAAGCTGCTTGCAAAGGCTACTGGGGGGAAGTGAGAAACTGTAGCAACAATAGACAAGTACTAAAAGTGCAATGCTTAAGTTTTCTTTGGCAATGTATGGAAATCTGTTGTGGTGTAATCATGTGTTATAAGCCCTTGGTTTGGCATTGACAATTTATGAGATATCTGTATGTACGTATATGTTGACCGTTACTCGGTGGAAGCCCTAAGTTTGGACTAGGATTTGTGATGCCTTAAATTTGTGCCAAATAAAAGACGAAAGAGGGGACGTGGGGATGAATGAAGTCCGCCATTCCGTTGCCTGGTACAAATAATTGCACCTGAAATTCAGATTGTCCATGAGTTAGGTAGGTTTTCAGAACAGCTTTGAAGGATGTATAACAACTAAGTGTTCTGTTATGTTAGAGGCATATGCTGGAGTGCAACACTAAACTCCTTGTATGATTGTCTCAGAATAGGGCTTATATAAATTATTAGCAGTGGAGCCACTGCAGGCTAACTGAACTGCATCTTAAAAATGAAAGAGAGATTCACTCGGATTAGCTTAGTTTGGATCACTTGAAAGAAAGAGATTCACTCGGATTAGCTTAGTTTGACCACTTTGGGTTAATAGTATAAATATGAATTATAATAATCTAATATTTGGAACCTTGGAAGGCTTGGATCATTATCGTTTGGACTCCTATTCGCTGTCGACTGTCGCATTCTGTGCTAAGCTCGTCTGACAATCAAGCATACAGTCACGTTGCAGGAGATGAAGGAGAGAGGGATGACAGCACCGAAAAAGGGACTGTCGACCCTGCAGCACCAATAGAGCTGGGGAAGGACATGCATGGCGATCTCGTGTGCATGTTCAGTGTCTTGGGCTTAGATGGGCCACCGTAACCCACGCGTGTGGCCTGCTAAAATTAGCTTTGCAAGCTTTGCCGTTGGATTGGGTGCAGATGGAGGAGAGTCGCTGTATATGAACTCTCGTTCCACCCGAGCTGCGCGCCTGTGCCCCCCGACTTCTCTTGTTTTTTGATCGGAAAAACTCCATGGCCACCATCACTACCGCCGCCGCCCAACAACCAAGTTCATCGGCATCCTCTCGTCGGCCCTGGATCCTCCTCGACGCCGATGGCTACATCGGCGAATGCCCCAACGGCACCACCGCAGAACACTTCACGAGTACCAAGAAATCCATCAAGGTTTCCATCCGGCACGATGACCCGCCGGCCCCCTCCCGCCTGCTCCTGCACTGCCCCGATCTGGACCCTAACCAATCTCTGGAGGAGGCCCGTATCGTTTCCACCGCGGACCGCTTCCTCCTCCTCCGCGTCCTCATCGGATGCCCGACCGTCAGGCCGCGGCGGGAGAAGGGCGACTACTTCGTCTACCGGGCCGAAACCAGCAGCCCGTCGCTTCGGCTCCTCCCCAAGCCCCGCCACCCCTTCCACGACGACGTTGTTGGCCTCCTTCCTCGCGGTGAGCACTTCACCATCGCTGTGCTGGAATTCGGTAGGCACGGGTTAGACCTTGACCTGTTCATGTCGGAATCGTGGTCCTGGACCACCGTCAGCGAGGTGCCACTAGTGAGCCCTCAGAGACCGTACCCGATCGAGGTCCCCCGGCATGCTCGTCGGCTTAACCAGCAGATCACAACCACGGTCATCACCCTCGGAGGTGAAGGTGGCACGATGGGGTGGGTCGATCTCTGGCGTGGAATCTTGTTCTGTGATGTGCTCAGCAGCAGCCCCACACTCCGTGCAGTAGCCCTGCCGCTGCCACGGTGCTTGGTCCTTCACGGGAAGGGGGTTGATGGCTGCCCTAAGCCGAATCGAGGCATTGCTGTCGTTCAAGGTTGCCTCAGGATGGTTGAATTGGACGTTCATATGGATGGCCTTCCATTTCTTGACCCTGAAACTGGGCACCTTAACTTTGGAATCCATGACTGGGAGCTCTACACTTATACAAACAGGAAGATCAGTGGTGCTTGGGAGGGTTGGCACTTGGACGGCACAGCCAAGGCTTCTCAAATTGATATTGACGAAGCAATGCAGTGGCAGTTGCTGCAATCTGGATTATTGCTCCATGCAAAACAACAAGGAAGAGAGCGGAAACTCGAAAACCTCCATACAAGTCAACCTGTTCTCGGCCTGGATAATAATGGTGCTGTTTACTTGCTCACGAAGGTCAAGTTCATGGAATCCAGGGCATGGGTTCTTGCTATTGACGTCAAGGGCAAAAAAATTCAAGTGTGTTTAGATCCCAAAATTTTGGGGTAAAAATGGCGTGTCACATCATTACAACTGTAAGACGTTTCGTTTGTTAGTGGTAAATATTATCCTACCATGGCATAACTAGGCTCAAAAGAATCGTCTCGTAATGTACATCTAAACTGTGCAATTAGTTTATTTTTTATCTACATTTTATACTCCGGACATACGTCTTTAAGTGCATTTAATGTTTTGATGTGATAGGATGTGATGAGAATGTAGGAAATTTTGGAAGAAATTTTGGAAACTAAACACACCCACTGGCTGAGTTCAGCACTAGACTTCGGCTTCTCCCATCCATATTGCCCCAGTAGTATATCCAGTTATATCGATGCTCGGGCTACCCAGGTAAATTTTTAGACTAATTTAGCACCAAGTTCTTTCCTTAAGCATATGATTCATTTTTTGTAATATGGATTATATAAATATAAATTATAATAAATCTAATTTGTTTGGAACTTTGGATTAGTACTGTATTGTCACTCTGCTGTAGCTTGTCTGAAACGGTCAAGGATATAGTCACGTTGCCCTCTTAAGTTTGATCACGATCTGTTTCCAAAAAAAAAAAATAAAAATAAAACTTTTGAACCGTTCTACAATTGTTGTGACGTCCTCATTAGTAGCTTCAACGAGGGACTACCACTTTGAAGTTATCGATTATCCTCGCCATATATGAGCTATTTTGAGTGTGTTCGCGTTGCTCCTGCTGCCGTTCACATTTCTGAAAACAGCCCGACAAAGTGGATTATCCAAAAGAAAAGTCGCAGACTGGAGGGCGCCCCTACGTACCTGTGAAAGGGCCTGCTAGTAATCAGTTAATCACGCGCTCCTGTTATTTGTGAATCTCTCATCAATTTGGTCGTGGTAATTATTATATTGTAAGCTTACATCATGGTTAGGCAGGCTCAGGTACTTTTGTTGGCTGGCTTACATAGAAAATGCTAATCCATGATGTATTTATTATTATATATATATACAGTTTGTTCAAAACCTATTTAAAAACGCTTTCGGCCCACAGAATGAAGGTGGCTTGTGAAAAGCAGAAGAAGCTCGAGAAAAATTGACCCTTAGTCGCTTGCTAATCAAACATCTGACCTTGACAGCCGTTCGTTACCGGGAGCGTGAAAACGGCGGGCCACTTGCGATGAAGGTCTGACTGTTTCTAGCAGTTATCTGATCTACCAGGCCTTGGTGACCACTAGCTAAGCTCCTCCTGACGTACGCACGCTAGACTAACTGCAGCTACGTGTACCACTTGCCCGTCCAGTTGCTTTCTCCTCGAGGTAACCCGTGGTCCGTGGCTCGCTGCTGATGCATTCGCCGCCGTGGCTGCGTGGCAGATTTGGCTTCAGTTCAGAGAACTAAACTTGAAGATGAAGCCATAGCGCTGAGGCGATAGAGACGAAGTGCTCATGAACTAAGAAGCTTAAGTTTCTTTTTTTATCACTTACTAAGAAGCTTAATTAGCTGCACGTACTACTTCTTTAGAGACTCGATCGAACGAAATAAACCATGCTCCCATGATTTTGGTAGTGATGAACTATATATCCTGAAGAGAACTATAAATCTGATATGAAGCTAGTTGCACCTCGATCTTTCCACGACCACGATACTCCTCTATATGTATGAACAGGCATGGCCGCCGGGTGAGCATCGGCAGCGCATCACACTTCTCACCTGAAACGGCAACTGGCTTAGGAAACTTAGCTGCTACTGCTAGTAGCTAACAAGTTGCTCACGTCTATCTAACTTAATTCTAAGCAAACTCCGGCACTCCATAAGCTACTAGCGGTGTCACACCACTGGTGTGACGCGCTCAAACCTGTCCTCCTTTATCGGCGGAAGCATGGACCTCCGCGCGTCCCGGCCACCGCCGCAGCTCCCGGCTCGTAGCTCGCCTTCGAGCTGGGCCATCCTGGCCTTTCGCTCCTCCCGCCCGCTCTGCGCTTTCAGCTTCAGCCTCGCCACCAGCGCCTCCGCGTCCTTCCTCGTCATCACGATCTTCACCGTGACCAACACCTTGCCAGACGCGGCTGGGGCCGCGACACCCGCCCGCAGAGCACGTCGCGCACGAGCACGCCCCGCCGCCCGCGTCGTTTCCTCCTCAACGTCGTCGTCGTCGTCCCGCCCCTGCTTGCGCGCCGTGGCCACCACGCGGCGGCTTGGCGTGGCAGGAGACGCCGCCTCGGTGACGACGACGTTCTCGGAGCGCCTGCGCCCGGTCCCAGCGCCCCTACCGGTGCCGGTGGCCTCGCGGGACGAGGCGCGCGGCGGCACGGTGTTGCCCATATGTCTGTGCGTGCGTGCGTGGAGCGGCACTGACCAAGTGAGTGGTGACGAGAGGGAATGGTGGTGTTCGGAACTCGGATGCTTCCTCGGCCGGCCGTGCTTTAACTATTTGTAGCGTCACCAAGCGGAGGACTTGTTCAGACTGCAGGGTAAAAGGGACGTGTGCGCAGCGCGGCACGGATAAGTTTTCTCCTTCTCGTGCAGTCGTGCTCCACGGGGGGCCTGCCTGAACGGAAGCGCGGGAACTAAAGGCCTGTTTGATTGAGACCCCATCAGGTTCAGGCATCACGAATCTCAGTCTCGACGTCTAAAATCGAACGTCTACGATAAGTGGCTTTGTCAAACCGTCTCTAAATGCCTAGTGATTCACGTACTACATTATACTTCTTCGTTACTTATTGAGCAAATGTTTTTTAACATATATAGGAGAAGTCACTATCCATTCGTTGTTTTAAACGGTAAAAAAATCAATCAAGATAGCAGCTTTGAACTGGTCTATATAGACTATGATGGCGTCAAAGTGGCTCATCAAGGCACTAACTAATAACTGCAAACTGCCAATAAATCTCGCAGCACATATCTGACATAGACCCGCTTACATCTAGTAGCTCTCTAAGGATCAAGACAACCCTCACAGACCAACATCAGTCTTTTCCCCGCGCACTTTGTGTCCTCACTCATACGCACCTGAGAAATACTTCCCGGGTCGGTCACCCATCGACAAGCCAAGCACGCTTAACTTTGAAGTTTTTATCGATTAGACTTCTGAAAAAGAAGTTACAACTTGTGCCAAGGTTCTTAGAAACAAAACGTACCCTAAATGCCCAATAATTCACGTATTGTCCTAAATTATAAGACTTTTTAACATTTATGGATTCATAGCATTTGCTATGTATCATATATCTAGGTGCATATATAGCAAAAGCTATGAAACTATGAATCTAGAAAAGCTAAAATGTCTTGTAACTCAGAATACAACATAATTAATATAAATTATGTGTTTGGTTTGGGATCTTTTTTGAGATAAGATGATTACACCTTTTTTTTTTTCGAGATCACGCAAGATGATTACACCCTTGATTTTTGGATGGGTCTATACCATGTTCGGTTAAGAAGGATGGGTCTATCCATGTTTTCTGTTTAGGATGCATATGGATTTGACACCATCAATCATGCATTGTTACTTTGTTAGCGACCACAAACGACAGTGAATTCATGAACGAGAAAACAGAACAAAGAACTTTAGAATGACTTATAATATGGAACGGATGGAGCAGCAGTTAACGTCCAAAGCGGACAGTAGTACTATCGATTGGCAATGAATGACACTAGAACCGCCAAGTCTACTAGTAGCCTCACCTCAGTGGCGGAGCTGGGGGGGGGGGGGGGGGGGCATGGCCCCCTAATATTTCAAGCAAATTTTTTGTAATATAAGTCCATGATTTTTATTTATATTAAGATGAAGAATATACAAAAATTCTTGTCACATGTACCTTTTAATATCTTCTAGATAATTATATCATATAAAACACTATTAGATAATATTACAGCACATTAGGACTGAAACATATATAAAATTATGAGTACGTGTCAAGTCGATGAATTAATAGTCACCACGAAAAATCTAACTTAACTCGTTGTGCTCGTTTTTTACAAGGGTGTGTTTAGATCTTGAAAATTGGCAATCGTATCAAACTGGTAGCACTTTTTCATTTGTTTGTAATAAATATTATCTTACCATGGGCTAACTAGGCTCAAAAGATTAGTCTCCCAATGTATATTTAAATTGTGCAATTAGACATTTCATACTTCATGCATGCGTCTTTTGGTACATTAAATGATTCGATGTGATGGAAATTTTAGAATTTCAAGTTAATTTCAGATGATCTAAACTTAAACAAAGTTGGATTTGCTCGCCCCCTTATAAATAATTCTGGCTCCGCCAGTGCCTCACCTTGATCGATCGTTGAACTGTCGATGCCCACGGTGCAGTTCACGGCTTGGGTTAAGAAAGGGGAGCCCTTGTGTCTGATGTTCTCCGTTGTAATGAAAAATCAAAGCCCAACCCGGGTGTTTTTGTAATGATCCATGAAAACATATACATAGATGTGCTGGTTTGAAGCCACCTCTTTGCAGAGCTCGTGTAGCAAATGGCCGGGTGACCAACCAGCCATACTATTCTATACTATACTTCCTTAACTGAAACAACAAAAGACACAAAGCTAAGTAGCTAACAAGTTAATCTCCAGTACCCAAACTAGTCGTGTCACACTCACACCACTGGGGATGTTCATGTTCTCCCCTCAAGCTAAGCTAGTTCTCCTCTATCGGAGCGAGGCTGGGCTTCCACGCGTCCCGGCACAGCGACGGGCTCGTGCCGCCGACGCCGCAGTCGCCGGCACGGAACAACTCGCCCTTGAGCTCGTCCATCCTGGCCTTGCGCTCCCGCGCGCTCTGCTCGTTCAGCCTCGCCACCAGCGCCTCCGCGTCCTTCCTCTTCAACACGATCTTCACCGTCACCGCCGCGGCGGCCGAGGCCTGCTTGCCGCCGCCGCCGCCGGCGTCGTCGCCGCCCGCCCAAGAGACGACTCTCCCCGCACGAGCACGCGAACGCCCCGGCCCCGCCCGCGTCGTTTCGTCCTGCTGGTGCTCGAACTCGACGTCGTTGTCCCGCCGTTTGCGCCCCGGCGACGCGGCAACCGGAGCCACCGGCACCTCGGTGACGAAGCTCTTGGGACGCCGCCTCCCCCTGGTCGTCAAGGCCGCCTCCTTGCGGGCACATGCACGGAGCCACGGTGTTGCCCATGTCTGTGCGTGCGTGCGTGCAGCGGGACTTACTGGCCAAGTGATTACACGAGGGCCGAGGCGGAGCCAAGGGTGCTCTGCTGCCTGGTGGTGGTGGACTGGTGGTGCTCGGGTGCTGCTGGCCCGGGCGGTTAAATATGGGGATGCGCTTCCGTGCATTGTAGCGTGCGCGAAGGGGAGGACTCGTTCAACCTGGGTAAAAGGACGTGTCCAGGCCGCCGTATAGACCTGGGCAGCTGGTCCACGGGGACTGAACTCTGAACTGAAATGAACTGAGGAGGGGCTTCTCTTCTCTTCTTCCGTCGTCTTTTGGAGGGTGGACCTGGTGGTGGACTGGTCACTGGTGTCTGGTGGTGGTGTGGCCGCGGTGAGAGTGCCACGCTGCTGGTCGAAATCAGAGTCATCACCTGGCCGGAGCGGAGGCTGTGGCTCGTGACCGTGGACGACGGGGTAGAATTCACGCGTTTCGCCTCGATTCGATTCGAGTTGAGCTTTTTTTTTCCCTTTGCGAAATATTCGAGTTGAGCTTTGACGACGGGTACGGTGATGCCGTGATGGTGACCAGTGCCGTGCCGTGGTGCTGGTGCCCCGCGCCCGCGACCAGACAGGCCGGCCGGCCGGGAACATTTCGTTGCGTTGCGTTGCGTTGGTCAGGATTTCCGGGTGGGTGACGTGGTGTTCTGTTGCGTGATATGCTGGAAAAGGGGCGTTTTCAGTTTCCTAGAAGGGGTGCGCGGAGCGTATCGGAAAATCTGAAGGCAAATCGACTGATCGACCGTGTGGGGGCCTAGTAGTAGTACCAGCACTGATGATCTACTGTGTCAGTCTTTTGCTAACGAAAGAGAACTCGAATGTCTCTGCTGTCCTGTTGTTGGTTTACTCCGTTCTGTTCAGTCATATTTTTGTCTAATTCAGCAAGGAATTCAATTGCCCATTTTGGTCAACGATGATGAATATTTTCGGGAAATTTTGTCATACAAAAATTCAGTGGTCCAATTCCTTGTCATTCTTCTAGATTTTCATTCAATCGTACGTCCTGACAGTTTCTGAGTAGCTGGTCAGGCATGCTCGGTTAACTTGCTCAAATCAGGGCGTGACGAGTAGGAAGGCATGGTCAGGCATGGTGGGTTAACTCAATCATGAACGGGCGGCCGCGCACGGTTAATAAACTAACAAAGGTGTGTCATTAGTCCTGTCAGTTTCTGAGTACCTGGTCAGGCATGGTGGGTTAACTCATACAAGTTGACCGAGAACGATACGGCCTCGTATAGCAATTACCAGGGACTCAAAAGAAGTAAACTGCAAATTTACACACTGGTGGCTCAGTTGAGCTTGCATACACACAGAAAATAATCACCATATTACCCGACAAATTTACGTTGCTTTATTTGCGGATTGCTTTCAATGCAAAATGAAGCCACGGATGCAATTCAGTTGTCTTCTGACGGGATAGGTGAGACTGAGATGGATGAGCAGGTTGGTGAGTAACAGTGGTAAGATGAAGCTACAGAAATGTGAAACGAAGAAGCATTTGTATGAAATGAAGTTGCAATTTTGCATAGTGATTTAAAGCTTTGGATGATGGAGTTGAAGCGAGATTGAGAAATTTGCAGGTAAATAATAGTGGGATCAACACCACGGCCTACAAAATGACATATCTCAAATAAAGACAGAATTATACCAGTATAGTTGCAAATAGGCAGACATAGCCAAAAGATGTTGGGTTCGGTTGGTTACCCAGCCAGCCTGGACACTCTAGAGGCACCAGTCCCGAGTTCGATTCAGGTGGGAGCGAATTCCAGACTGGGACATTATTAAAAAACCAAAAATATAAGGGTGGGGTTTCCCTTCCCGACTTCGGTCGAAAAAAAATAGGTAGACATAGCAGTGGTATTTCACCCAATCCAACCACTTACAATGACATGCATCTAACTAACCCAAAAGGAAACGATTGCCTACTATGGACATCAAATACTAGTTATGAACAAAAATAAAAATAGGACCATAAATATCAACAAGCTAACAGATAACGTCTGAAACCATCTGGCTAAACAGTTCCAGCTTTGTTAAAATTCATCTGGATACCATAAACCGTACCCAACATCAGTAAAGCCACCAGTAGCTGGGTGCCTCAGGTCATCCACTCCTTGATTTTGACATGCATTGCAATGACCTGGTGAGAACAATAACCAACAAATTGTATTAAAACACCATAAATAAAATGTATTAGAACAATTTAAACACTTGTTTCTTCAAACACACCATTTTCGTTCGGCTCCAACAGGCAGCAGAAATAGGATTTTCTCCCAAACATCAGCTTCACTTCTGCAAAGTACAATGCGTCGACCCAATCATCTGAGTTATCCTTCTTCAACTTCACCGTAAAGTTATAGTGGTGGAAAATGTTATGGTAATCCTCAACACTGAAACACTGCTGGCAAAGTTCATCGAGGTGGTAGTCAACTATCTGAAACAAATCAATGTATAGTTAGCAGGACGTACTTCTTGCACTTTGGAAAAGAATCAAATTATTTATAGCAATGCATACCTTCAGATTGTCTCTTCTTTCAATGTAGTCTTCGAAAACCAGTGCCACCTCGTCACGCATCCATTTCTTTGCGTTCTCAACAATTTCTTCATCTGAAGCTTCCTGCCTGAATTTCACAACAAATTTGCCATCGACATTTGCATACAAGACATATCCCAATAAGAAGTATACAAAGATAAATATTTTGTCAACCATAAAATGTATGTGACAGCATACAAATCAGTAATCTGCACTGGACGTATGAAAAAAAAAAAATCAATGTGATGTTTGAAAACACTAAGTACACCTATTGCACTGTGAAGTTCAAATGTTGACAGATATACAATTTCATTAAAAACAACCATTTGGCAAGTCTTGCAATACATTTCATTATCATAGAAAGAGGCACTATGGGGAAACCCCATGGGTGCAGAGCAAATGGCACCCATGTATTGACACTATCAGCATCATCTCAATAATTCCCAAAAAAATATAGAGTACGATATATCAATGTGTAGCATAAGGAGGTTTTGGACAGTTTACAGCCCTACACATATCCCGTTTCCCTCCCAAAAATTACACTTTCAACTGACAAAACAAATTTAAACCACAGGCTTTAGTACCTGCAGGTGTTAGCCTGTAGATATATCAATACACGATTCTATTAAAACTTTAACAATAAAAATGAAAATGCTTAGATCAAATCAAATTAATACCAACTATCAGCACAAGAAAGCATTGGGGGTTATGATGAGAGAGAACTGGAGACCTTGATTGGAACCGCTACCTTAGTTTTCTGCGTACTGTACTATGCTGAGGATGAGCAACCGCAGTAGACACCTTTTGTTGTTCTTGATCAGCTAGGAATTGCCTCCTTGGTGGTGATAGTGGCGGTGGTGGCTCAATACCCCACTCGGCAGCTAGGGAAGTAAGCGCAGCATGACTTGCAACTCCAAGTTCATGAAAAGCTTGACTGATGCTGGTTGGAGGATGCGCATCATAGTATTCCTCAAGCAAGCGCAACTCCTCCTCCGTGCTGAAGAAAAAGCATGCTTTTATTACAAGTAAGCAAAATACTAGTTCATTTCTAATTTCTTGAAAGCAAAAGAAGACATGGCTGCTTTAATTTTTGTTCTTGAATACTCAGGAGAGTTACATATTATACACTAGTAGATAGAGAGGAGCGAACAGTGACATGACAATGTGATAATGTTTGCTATTATTATAGCCCCTTTTGTTATTGTGCACCCTGATTAGCAGTAAAACTACTCTACTACTTCAATGCTATATGCCTTCTGGTATTGCTAGAAAATGTTTTGAACTTGGTTCTAACCAGATAGGTACTTAGTGATACCATTTGATATACAAATTTGAATGCCAAATGATTTAAGCTGCATGAACTTTTTATGCTACAGTAATCACATGCCACCAAATTGTTTTTTATGTTATGCAGCGCATGCATATTTGGTAAAATTCTAGTTCTTGAAGGCTTCTTGCTAGTAATACTACATTTAAGGCTTCAAATAACAAATAACAAAATGGTAGTATACAACTGTAAAGCTTTAAAGATGGTATGTTTGGTTAAATTCTAGTTCTTGAAGGCTTCTTTCTAGTAATACTACATTTAAGGCTTCAAATAACAAATAACAAAATGGTAGTATACAACTTTAAAGCATTAATTAAAGATGGTACTTACTCGTCATCTGAATCTTCTGTGGGCTTCTCAGATGTTGAAAAAGATGAGACAGTCAATGACAGTGCCTCAGATCTTGACAAATCAGTAACTGATTGAACAAGCTCTCTACTGTTTGCATCACCGGCATTCTTCTCAAGCCTGATCAAAACATATTACCATATTATGACAAAATAAACTTTATAAAAAAGGGAAATAAGTCTGAACAGTTACATTCCCTGCCCGTGTACACCTCCGGACCACTTCGGGCGGGGTGGACGGGCTGAATAGCGAAGAGTCTGTGGACCAAGAATTCGAAATCCAAATCCAGATCTTACATGTTCAGGGGACCTGTAAACACGACAAGATGTTTAGGTGCAATATACTAACCTCATCTATTTTCCAATCTATTTTCTTTAAAGAAAAGACACAGTCCTATGTTCACCTTTTTGTGATAAAATCTGTAATACAATAAAAGGACTAAACATTTGCCTCAAGATGTTAGGAAGAAAATTGAAGAAAAACCATATGTTGGTCTATTATTTTTCCAAACTATTAATTCAAGCATCTACATGTAAAGGTCATCATTGAGACTTTGTAGCTTCTTATCATTAAATTTAGATAACAAATATCAGTGGAGATAAACAAATAGAACATTTATACATACGCTTCATCATCATCAGACTCTTCAGCATCAGCTGTTTGAGGGGTTAGTGGTGGTGAATCAATCAACGACAACGCCTCAAATGTTGGTGAATCTGTAACTAGCCTGCCAAGCTCACTGCTGCTCACCATGCCAGGATGCTCTTCAGCCCTGAGCAAATCATTTTACAAAACAAAATTGCTCAGTCAAAAGAATAGGCAGAAGAAAGGATTCTATAAAAATAATAAACAAAAGTTAGATAATAATAAATAAATAAAGGTAAAATAATAATAATTATGACCCTTCTGCCGTTTGTCTTCTGGGTCGAGACCGCCTTGGCGGTCTGAATAGAGAACACTCTGTCGAACACGGGTTCCCCTTTCAGCTCCAGGATGACTGTTCATGTAGGAATCGGCACATTTTGTTAAGATTACTAACAACAATAAACCATGTTGATCATTGTCCATGGAATACTCATTATTGTTTGTTCAGATTTTTCAAAGATAAAACATTAATTTGAAGGGGACAACAAAAAATTTTCCAACCACACACTTCCTCTGTTCCTCACAATTAAGACAGACACTCATTGCACAACATTTGCCAGCAATTATGAACCTTACACCACATAGAGTCCTAGAATGCCTCAAAAAGAGACATGAAGCATTTTAATCCTCTAAAAATACCCAGGCTGCTATTTAGCAAGCTTTAAGGGTCTAGGGAAAGGTGGCATAGGTTATCACATTCAATATCATCCGAACAGATATGCATTTGTTGTAGTACAGTGCACAATACATGCTATTTCTTGCAGTCCGAGCCCGTCTGCTAGTTTTTTTTAAATTAGAGTGTGGAATGGTTCTCTACTTTTTGTAACAGCAACCAATTACAAAGAGGTACAATCTGCTCATCAACAAACAAAAAGTGATCTTTTTGGTAGCAAAATACAGCAGGATATTTTCCAACATCATAACCGGGCAAGGGAACCTAAGTGCTCAAGCAATTTTACTGTCCAGGTAATATCTGTGTGCCAAGAAATAGTGATTTGCATCCAGCGTCTTGCTCACTTTATAATTTCCATTGCAGCACCGATTTGGAGTGAAATTACAAGAAAAGCTACATTGTTCTCGGTAGATTCGTACGAGATGGCCTAGGGCAACTGAATCGGAAGAAACGAACTCACTCGGAGCTGGGTGGAGACGAGGAGGATGCGCCAGGCCGCCGGCGAGCTTGGATGCTGACGTAGTCCCTGTGGAACTCAACCCACCCTCCCTCCCGTCTGTGGCAACTGAATCGGTTCGACGGCGGCGGCGAGACGCGTCGTCGTGGTCGTCCGAGCACAAGCTCTCGCAGCAATTGGTGGATGCAAATTGCTCCTCAGGAAACTCCCCGATGGAGAGACAGATTAAAGTTCCAATTCGATCGGACTACTAATCGTGAACGTTTGCGGAATACAAAATCGATTTCGTTGTACGAGTTCAATTACAATTAGGCATCAACGGAACTGCCCGTTGATCCGTCAACCGGATAAACTCTGGAGCACAAAATCCCCCAAATCTGCCATAAACCCTAACTAGTTCGTCAAAGATTGCCGTACTGCCGTCTTCAGAAGTACGTCAAGGTTGGCGGCTGTCGCCATGGCACCGTTTGCGCCTTGGGCGGACATCCCCTCGGAGCTCCTCCTCCTCATCAGCAATGGCTTCGGCCTCCTAGAATCCTACATTCGCGCCCGCGGCATGTTGCACCGCGTGGCGCGCCGCGCTCCCGCCGCCGATCACCGTCGCCGTTCCCCCGACGCTCCTCCACGTCGCCTCATCCTGGACATGCCGGCCTGGGAGTACCACCCGCTGGTTGGCCCCGTGCAGCTTTCCGCCTTATTCGTCTCGGCGGAGCGCTCGTTCCACCTCGGCACGCTTCCCATACGCGGTCAATACGTCGGCTCGAGCAATGGTTGGTTGGCTGTCCACACACGTTGGCACTCGTCGGGGACCTTCCTCGTGAACCCTCTCGCGGGCGACAAGCAGATCCGTCTCCTCCCGCTGAGGAACGACGACACGCCAGTGCCCAAGATCGTGTTCGCGCCGAAGCCCACGGCCGACGACTACGTCGCGGTGGCGATCTGCGATCTGCGCAGGCTCGCCTACACCAAGACGCGGGACATGAAGTGGATGATCCTCGACGTCTCCATCGGGGAGGGAGACCGGTTCGTCGACCTGGCCTACGACGCCGACGCCCGGCAAGGTCTACTGCGTCACCATGCTGGGAGACGTGCACGTGCTCCACATCCCCCAGCGCCAGCGACGGAGGCCCATCGTTGAACCCTTGCAGGCCGCCGCCGAGCGCGCCGGCCTGCAGTACAACCCCGCCACCGACTACGCCCCGCCCTACGACACCGCTTCCAAGTTCACAGACGCCAAGAATGTCTTCTTCTTCGGTGGCAACCTGTACCAAGTGTGGCGGAACACCAGCAGCAATGTCGTCCCTTCGAAGATGCCGGGCGGTGGCAAAGCGAAAAACGACATGATCTTCGTCCTCTCGCACGATCCCGAGCGCCGACCATGCTGGGATGTGGTGAAGGACTTGGGAGGCTACTCGGTGTTCGTCGGCAAGAACCAACCTGTGGTGCTGCGACCAGAGGATGCTCCGGGGTCGGGGCCAACTGTGTTTCTTTGGATCAATGGGGAGTCGAGGAACAAGCCGATGGTGTTCGATATGGCCACTGGAATCTCAACTCTTCATCCCTCCGCCCGACAAAGCACTGAATCCCTCGTGCGGAGACCATTCTGCGGTACTTTTGAACATCGAGGACAATGGAAGAAAACGAAGTATGGCGGAGAGGATTTGTGTGTGCAAGTCTCCAAGAGTCGGAAAGCGCATTAGTACCAGGGAGACACAAGTGTTTGCTCCCTTGCTCATCTCAGCCAGCTTTCCGGTTTATTTTCCTCATAAAACTAACCTCAAAGCTGGACTGTTAGTTTCTGCAGGCTGCCAGAAGCTGGAAAGTTGTCGCCAGAAGCTAAACCAAATAGGTCCAGTGTTCTCTACAATTCCGATGACTTGCCATGTCTTCAATTCGGGTAGACATTTTTTTCATTAGGTAATATCATGCAATCTTGAGTCATTTGGTATAAAACTTAGTTATGTTGACTGTTCCATAAGTGAAAATGCGATAGCTGATGGGAACACGTAAATAATTTTGGTAAAGATGATTAGCCGGTACTCCCTCTATTTTGAAATATATGGCATTTTGGTCCTTTTGGATAAGCAAATTAGCTTATTTTTTAAACCTATTTTCAGTACTGCAATTAGCCCTTCGTCGTTTATCATTTAGGCTTCTTGATAGTTTCTGCATTATTTTCACAACTCGAACCATTAGTTCTGAGGATATTATTTCCATCTGAAATCAACAATTGACCACATCATAATTGTAGTTCTTGTGTCTCAAAATGACAGGATTGAGCAAAACAAGTGACCAAGATTTGCCAGGATACAGACCAAATGGATGTCCCAAGTTTGGCTCGGCTATGTCCCATGGAAATTTGCTGATCAGAAAATAGTGCTAGTCTGCAGTGCTGTACAGAATTTATACAATAATATATAATAAGAACAGCTTGGGGAAACATTTACAGTAGTGTCAACATCTGTTCTGAAATCTTTGTGCAGTTGGAGACTTGGGAGTGCAGAAGGTGGGGAACGTTTGAACTATGCCACTCGGGTTTTCAGAAGATACATCTCTTTGGTGTAGGAAATATTCGTGAAAAAGAAAAGAGCATCTGATCAATAGTTCAAGTGACGACATTAAACCTGAAAAATGCTGGCATCAAGCTTTATCTAAAACTCCAATAAAACTATCTCCCACTGTAGAATTACATTTTGGAATTACCGGCGCTTTGATTGGTTGCAGCCACCGGTAACAGCAACATACCACTCGCGACCCCTGGCGTCGTCGTTCTCCACTGTATGCTGGCCTCCACCACGAATTCAAAGCCGCCGTCGTCTGTCCACCTCCACTACCGCACCCACCAAGCCCTTAAATCCGACATATTTCTCAGTTGTGGCCACATCGCCACCGCCCTCCCCACGTACGACGCCGAGACAGAGCAGGGACAGGGAGGCCGCCGCGCTCGCCGTCCACGCCTCACCGGAGCAGGGGAGCGTTGTCCTCCTGCCTGCTCGCCACCGACCGAGCGTGGATCGAGGAGGGAGAGATGGCGTGGGGGCCGCGCCTCTGCTCCGTCCGCTGCCACCAGGCGCGCCGTTTCCGAGCCGCGCCGCCGCCAAATTGCCAAATTGAGGAGCCACCGGGGAAGCAGCGGCGTGGAGAGAGGGGGAGGGGGAGGAGGGATGACGTCGACGAGGAAGCTGCGCCGCGCCGCTGATTAGAGCCGCGGCGGGTCCGATTCGGCACGGTGCGTCCGCCTTCGCCTCTCGCGGTGTCGCGGGCTCACCTCCTCCGCCTCTCGCGACCGCCGCCGCTCCTCCTTCCCCTGCGCTACTCCTGCCTTTGATTTCCCGCGCGCTGGCCTGAGGCCCGCGCCGCCACTTCAACGCCCACGCTGCCCACACGCCCGCTCCGCCGGCAGGCACCGCCTCGAGGTGGATCTCCGTCGCCGCGCAGCCACCTTCCTGAGGAAGCCTCACCAAGCCCGCTCCGATCCGTCTCGATTCAGAATTCAGAAAGGGAATCAGGATGGAGGCCGCCGCCACAACGCTTCCACTACTGCTGCTCCTCCTCCTGGCGGTGCTCCCGGCTCCGTTGCACGCCTGGTTGAGTCGACGGCCATCTCATGGTCTGCCAGATCGCACAGGCATGCCAGCTTCTTTCTTTGCAGTCTATGAATCTGTCCACTCTGCACCTCGATTTGCGTTTCTGTTCTGACTTCTGAGGCACATCGCTGCGATGTGAATGCTGTTCCAGGGCCGTCTAAGTGGCCCGGCGGCGGCGGCGGTGAAGGACCTGCTGCCGTCCTACGCCGGCAACAACCTCAGCAGCCTCTGCTCCTGGGCCGACGACGTCAAGTTCCGGTACAAGTGGTCGTCGTCGCTCCACTACATCGACACCCCCGATGGCCTCTGCACCTACAGCTACAACAGTAAGTGGAAACGTCACACGTTCCGAGTTTCTGAAACTCTGAATCTGACACGCAAGACCTGATGATCCTCCTCCTGCCGTCGTTTTCTGTTTTGTCAGGGGACTGCTAGGATGAGGATGGCGTCAAGGGCTGGTGCGTTGTGGGCGCCATCAACAACTACACGTCGCAGCTCCTCACCAACGGAAGATCTTCTTCCCTGAATGTAGTGTTCAGTTCTGCAAAACCCTGAACTTTTTCAATCGTTAAACAGTCACTGATGAACTTTTCTTTCAAAGAGAGAAGTTAGGCAACACGACAGTCATAAACATTTCTCTGTACTGCAGATAACCTGAGACAAGCGCTTCTTTTCCTTTCACACTTCATCGGAGACATACACCAGGTAGAAAGAAACTACAAACGAGATTGATGTGCTTTGTTTGATGTGTGTGTTCAGTACTGTGGTTGATCACTCACACTATTGACTCTGCACTTAACTTTGCGGCCACTTCATGTGGGATTTATCTCTGACAAAGGAGGGAACACCATCGACATCCACTGGTACAGAAGGAAGACTGTTCTACACCAATTGGTTACTGCTATGGTCCTGCAATCTCAAGGAACCTAAATGCTGTTTTTGTTTTGTTTTCTGCACCAAGTGTTCAGGTTTGGGATGCCAACATCATCCAGACGGCTGAGGACGACTTTTATGGAGACAGTGTAGCCGGTTATATCGACACCCTGAACAAAAACATAACTGTATGAAATGAAACTAGGATTAAATGTTCTATAGATAGGGAGAGAGAGTCCGGAGTCGCTAATCAGTGTTAATCATTGAGATCTTCATTGGCTCTGCAACAGGGAGGATGGTCGGAGCAATTGAGACTGCCTTTAGAGGGGAGAAAGAATGACATGTGGGATCCACTCATATGAAGAGTTCTATTATAAAGAATCCGTTGGTTGACTTTTGAGTTTAGCAACCTTTTTTTTTATTAGCTAGCCTTTAAATCTTCAAATTTAACAAAGATTATTGTTAGTCTTTTGGAGATGCTCTAAACACCCTCAAATCAGTGTGTTGTGGATCCATGGCAATTCAATCATTTCCTCACATTTTTTTCTGTAATTTGTTCCACAAGAGAATTCTCGCACCAACATGCAATACATTTCTCCATACCCGCGGCAACGCGCGGGGAATCCACCTAGTTAGTTAGAAACTTAGAATCAACAGCCCCAAACACTAGTAGGAAACACTAATAGAACTCTTGATAGGCTTTGAGGGAAAAGGGGCAGGAGAGCCGATGCTATGAGCTTATCCAATACCCTCTTTTTATATATATAAATAAGAGTGAGCATATCTTCTAAGATTACAGAGCCACCACCTAAACAGCGTGGTGAACAGTGTCTCGAACCAGAGTAGGAAGGGCAGAACTTAACCTGCTTTTTTTTTTTTGAAAGCGCACCCATTGGCACGTGCTTCATTAAGGGAAAATAGAGTTTTACCGTCGCACACTTTTAGCCAAAACAATTGGCGAAGCGAACGAAAAACACACATACAAGAATCACCGGCTAAAACGGTGGTGCGTTACGGTTGTACTAAAAGTTAAACTAATGCGCGGACGAGTGCAAGAGGGCGGCGTCCGCGCCCTCTGACTCCATATCGAATCTCCCGGTGCCCGGCCAAAGCACCGGCCGCATCAAGGGGGGAAGATCTCGCGCATGCGCTTACGCTTGCGGATGAGGTGGCTTCACGAAAGTGGTCCCGGAGCTTACGCCGTAACTCGGGGCGGCGCCGCCTCGACCGACGTCCCTCAAGCTTGTTGAGCATCTCCAAAGAACGTCGTCCGCTCCCGGTGCTCGGGAGGAGGGTCGTGCCCGTTGCTTCGCCAAGATCGAGACTTCCAGCACGCCGTGCTTGCCAATCTCTCGATAGGACCTTGGACGAGCGAGGGATGGGCTGGCGGCCGAGGACGGGCTCATCGAGCGGGAGGTGATCGACGCGATGAAGTCCGGACGGAAGCGGCGGTGGGCGCGATAAGTGTGCTCTCGAACCGATCCCCCGAGGCAACTGGGTCCGGTGGTAGTTGGGTGTCCTCGCGTCGGGAACTCCCGACTCATCCCGCAGCGACGGGGAGAGGGAAGGATGTTGCGCACATTCTCCCCGCTCGGGAGGCGGCTCGGCATCCCGGAAGGTTGCGTGGAACCCGCAGGCGTGTGAGGGTCGGGGTAGATGCCGCGAGCACGGGCGCTTGACCCACTTTGCCGGATCGACACGCCGCGCTTCTCCGCAGGGCGGTGATCGCGGAAAGCGTATTTTGCGCGGCGGCCGCCGGCCGCGACGCGTACCCGGTCGTCGGCGACCACGACGGTCCTCCGCTTGCACGGTGCAAAGATCGGGCTTTCCGCCAAAGGCATAGTCAACTCGACGGAAGGCGGATCCGGCGCCGAAGGAGAGGTGGCTACCGGTGGAACATCCACCGAGGTAGTCGAAGAAGGAGTGCGAGGAGCGCAAGGCTCGCACGACCGCCGCACCGACATGTCGGCGCCGGGTGGGTGAAGCGGCGACGATGCGGGACGGCAGGAAGTCCGTGGGTGCGGACCTCCGGCATCCTCCGGCATGGGCGGGCCGCGAGAAGCCCCCACCCCCGGACGGCGAGAGGCATGGCATCGAGGCATCCGCCAACATGGCGGCGACCATGCGCAGAGGTGAAGGTGGCTCCGGTGATAAGTGGCAACGGTGGCACGACGAGGGAGGCCGCAAGCTCATCAACCATCCGGTCCACCCGGCCGGGAGGCACCAGAGCACCGACGACACAAGCACGAGCGGGTCCGGAGAGGAAGCCCCCAAGGACGGAAGCTTCGGGAGGGAAGCCGCGAGCTCGTCGAACATCGGGTCTCGCTTTCGAGGAGGCGGAACGTCGCCCCAAGCCGGCCGATCACAAGTGGGTCACCGAAGCGTGCCGCCGTGAGCCCCCTCGTGGCGATGGCCCGACACCAATCCCCGCCAGAGGTCAGGGTCAAGTCGACTTGATCCGACATAGGATCTCGCCCGACGAAGAAGGTAGGTGTCGGCGACACCGGCCCACCCACCCGCCCGTCTGGGGTTAACGGCGGCCCGGGCGGTCCCGAGCCTGAGCAGGGAGGCTCCGGGCCCGGGCAACGATGCCCCGGCGCCCGCTCACGAGGGTGTGCGGGCGGGAGGCGACGACGATGCTCGCGGGTCCTCGCCCGCGTGCCTCGCGGCTTGGGCGTAAGAGAGGCGGCAGGCGGAGTAGAGCGGGCGGCGACGTGGTCCTCGGCCCACGGTTTGAAGCATAGTCCGACGAGGGGCGCGGCACCGCCGTCGGCGACTTAGGATGGGCGCGAAACGCCGCCGCCGACGCCGACGCCTCGGGCGAGAGTGAAGCCTTCGTCGCCGGCGATGGGCGCGACGATGGTGAACGCGACCACCGCGCCGGCGCCAGAACCACGCGGCGGCGGCGAGGTCGACGGCGGCGACAAGCCTTTGGTGGGCGTGGGCGCACGTGGGTCGGGTTGAGTGCCGAGCCTACGCGTTCGGGCACTGAGCCATGGGGCGCCAACGGGGCGATGGGACGGCCGACGACGACGGGCGGCGCCGTTGGCGCTTGACCGGCCGATCCGGCGCCGGGCAACGCTGGCGAGCCAGTCCGGGCTTCACCGGCCCCTCCGCGTGGTCCACGACAGAAGTCGTGGAACGCCCGGGCGAGTGGGATCGGACAGCGCCGCCGCGACGCCGGTGGGGGCCTCCGGCCGACGGTTGTCCCTCGTTGTCCGGCGATCGGAGAAGTGGCCGTCAACCCACCGCATTCTTTGGTCTCCCCAGCGGAAAAGTGGTGGAGGTAGACGCCAACGAGGGAGCAAGCGGACGGAGTCGTAGCCTCGTGAGTAGTGGGTGAAGCCGGCGGCGACGGGTCGGAAAGCGCAGGGACGCGCGAACATCACATCCACGTGCACCGACCGGCGAGGCCGCCACGAGTCGGCCGGGCGGCGCCACACGCCGCTCCAGCGAACTCGGCGAGGCGGTGACCGCGATGGCGGGGGCGGACGCCCGGACACCACGCCCGCATCCGCCCGGCCGGCTCGCATCAGCTCGCCGGCGGCGCCGCAAGACGCAGCTCCAGCGGACTTCGGCGACGAGGTGACCGCGAGAGGATCCTCCGCGTGGGGCGGCGGCAAGACAGATGCACGCCGAGGGCCGCATGGGCGACGACGGCCGACACCTCTTCCGCCCGGGGTCGGGACGGCGTCGTGCCCCCCGAGAGTGGTCGGCCGGCGGCGGGAGGCGCCGCCGCCGGCGGCGGCGGCGCCGGGGTCCGGGGCCGAGCTCCTAACGGCTCTCTCGCGAAGTTACGCTACTATCTCTACGTTATTGCTCTATTGTCTCGATCGCACGACGACGACGCCTAGCTTGCTCGATCAAACCTAACATTTGACAAATCGTTGAACTTAACCACGCTTAAATAGGCCAAATTAACTATTACATGAGTGGTGCACTAAGATAATTGATTGATGATATGATTTTGTGAGCCAAGACAACCTTTTTGCTCAACATGGCTAGGATTATTAGTCATTTGAAAATTCATGTAGTTCTCAATTAAAGTCTTTAGTGTACCACTGTAGCTCTAGGTCGATCATGTAATTCTCCTCGACCACACGAAAGTGTAACGAATCAGATACTCTTCTTGTCCAACGATATTATGCATGTGGCATTTTTTTTATATAAATTGTTACTCTATTTTTTAGGAGCTAAGAAAATCTAAAATCATTGGGAGTTGCTATATCTCTTTCACAAGAAATTTGACTAACATTTCTTGCAACAAACTGGACCCTTGGATCATCATCCAAGGGTGGGACTAGTTATTAGATAAATTGACAATTGACAAGACAGCTAGTGCAACGCGCACAGAGTGCTTGCTAACGGGCCCGCTACAGTAATGGGTATCAGATCTAACCCGATAACCGGTGCTCATTTGGGTCACGTTGCACCATCTGGACCAATAAACAATAATTACAACACTGCCACTGAACCCTCCAGTAAGAAAGAAACACACTCAACACACCGTTCGAAACCCATTAACAACAAGTCAGCTCATTTAGGCACGATGCAGCCATGGGACCAACCCTTTAACACAGAAATTACAACTCTACCACTACACCCTTCAGTACCTTGCTTCTGTCCTTGTTCTCGTCCTTGTTTGTCCTTTGTAAGATGCCCACAATTACTTCTTGTTATGCAATGTACGATCGGTAGGAATCAAAATTTCATATAATCACCACAAAAATTGCAGTTAACTATATTTGCAGTTTAGAGTACAACAATTTGCACTGTAGTTATGAAAAGCAATCTGTAGCTTACAGAAAATTCACAAATGCATCCACTGGATGAATCTAAAACAATTGCAATCTATATTCCAGTCCATCTGTTCAAGTAGAAGGTACTGTAAAATCTCTCTTTTAGAAAGCCAATTAGTAATCCAGTGATTTTTCTAGGTGCACCAGGACATATCCACAGTAAAGTAGACCACCAGACCAGACATGGATAAAGTTCAAATACCATGCAGCAATTTGGTTTAAACAAGCTTACCAAATCTTTGCAATTTGAATTCCTTCAGGAAAAAGGCCACCACTGCATAAGACAAGACCACGATAAAATTCCAATAAAGAAAACATTTAAACATCAATATATAATCCAGTTTTTGCAGATCCAAACCTGTTATTCGCAGATCCAACACAAGTGATTTAACATTGTTGTTCCTTAATGTATTAATGGCTTCCTTAACAGATTCTGTAGGAGGGTGATGAATGACATAATCAGCACTTCAGCAGGACTTAGCATCTGAAAAAACATCATGATGCTTCACAACGACATTATAACTTTCTCAAAGTGTCAAACATGCAGCATTTTGGTTAAATGTTGTCAATTTGATGTAACCGATCTTTTGAGCTATCTTTTGAGCCTGAAATCTCACACATCCTTGACCTCACTGGGTTTAAAGTGACTGTTTGTCTCCTGGAAATAATAATAAAATGGATTAATCACTAGTTTTCAGTAAATGGGTTTTATCCTTTTTTTTTCTCACTATGTAAAAGGCGAATAGACAAATCCACTAAACTTCCTTCAGGGCCCCTAGCAATTCAGTTGACAGAAGAACATCACCTCTTATTATTAAGAATATATAAAAAAGCCTACACCTAGGGCAACCAAAACCAGGGAATACAAGTATATAATTATCTGTATTCTTTGTAACACTGGATTCTAGACACTTATTTATAGCTACATAGCAATGATAGTTGGCCTTACTGTAAGCGTTCTGCGGCATCATATATATCCATGTCTTCAGTGCTTCTGTCGTCAATTGCGAAAATGATGTCTCCAGCATCATATATATCCATGTCTTCAGTGCTTCTGTCGTCAATTGCCAAAATGATGTCTCCAGGAAGAATGCCAGCCTTTTCTGCAGGACCACCAGGGGTGGCTGTCATGACAGCAACTCCTGAAGGTGATCCATTAATTGCCATTGGGTAACCAATCGATAAACCTATGCCTGTGAGTGCGCCTTGCATACCAGACTTCCTTCAGAAAAGATAATGGCCTGCTTTATAAGACAGATTACACTAACTAATTGGATCAAAGGCTTTTATGGGAATCAATGACGAGTTTTATACCCGCAAGCTCTTCAATTTCTCAAGCTCCAAGAAATGAGTAAATGGGTCATCCAATGTTGAAAGCATTTTCTTGATTGCTGCATCTGTAATTCAGTACTGATTAAGCAAAATAGTCATATGGAATCGAAATTGTACAGTGTGATGTTTTGCTTTCACAGAGTTCTGGATCACAGAATTCCCATAGATAATTAGTAATATACTAACACTGTAGTTTGATAATTTAGCTCCTACCGAAGGAGATACATTGTAATCTGTCTGTGATCTTGGGGCAGTATGTGATGGTTGTTTCCTTTAAACACTTAAAATAGTCCTTGGTGTATGACAGATGTATTTAAAAAAAACTTCATTAAATGACTGCCAAATGCCTAGTTACTCTGACCATTAATTGAAGTGCGGTTGTGATACTGATGTATGAAAGGCAAGGTTCTAGTTCTCTAGTTATGAAACACAAAGTTGGGGCAATATGCAGGAATCATATGGTATTGAACGGTGTTACAGAAAATTCACATAACAACCATGCTGATTTACCAAAATCTAAAACACCCTATCGAAGAATATTATAGCTACTAAACTACAATTGCATCCATTGGATGAAACATATGCTGCCTACAGCATAAAGAACTTGGCCGGTGGGGAAAGACTGCCAACACGGTATTGAACTGAAGCTCTCAGTCAAACCAACCAAGAAACCTGAACCCCGGCTTCACCCTATAGGGCCTCACCTTAACTTGGGTTGGCGACAACTGCAACTAGTATGAGGGCCAAACCAAGTACAGACGTCACAGGCCAGCGCTTTGGTTGCCAACAGTCTCCCACAACTAGGGAGCTTACCGCTACACTACAAGAAGTGTTGCCGCCAGTATACATTAAATGCTAGTGGTGTTCCAGTAATACACATGCATTTTATCTAAAGCAAGGTCTGTAATATATCTGACAATTCCAGATGATTTTGATGATTGAAATATACTATAGAAGTTAGACGTACCTTTACACCACTCAAAGTAGCAGCAACTCCCCTGCCAGGTAGGAATTCAAGACTTTCTATAGTGACCACTGAAAGCTCCTTTCCAATAGAGTGGTCTAAAACAGCCATGTGATCATGCAAACTGTATGTCAATTATTAGCCATAGATTATTCTATAAGTTTCAGTGCATAAAACAAAAATAAAAACAATAGAATGCATAGTAATATAAACTGCAAGCCCCTAGTGCACCTTCTAGCAACACCTAGAAAGCCCAATTATTACAGAGGTGTACTCATGAGAAATAAGAATGCACGTAATCAAAATAAAATGAACAGGTTGGCTTCTTTGAAAGTTATCTATTTCTTGTACCTTCCGATAGGATGTGTTGTTCCTTTCTCAAAATTTTTCCCCAAAATGAGGCCATTTAAATAATCAGTGCATGCAATCCTGTAGCGATCATGGAGCGTAAGAATTAGAAAGCATAAGCTGACACCTCCTACCTTTACTATAGTATCTTGTAAAAAAAGGAACTCCTATAATCCTCTGTTCAGGTAGCAAAAAGAAGTGTTGACAAATCCTACACATAGCCGGCTTATCAAAAGTATTTAGAACATGTGGACAAATCCTACACACAGCCACAGCCACCCACACAAAAATAGTGTGCATGCAATCTGAACGAGAAGAACCAACCAGGAAGGAGTAATGAGGGTGGTGGTTAGAGACCATTGATTGATCTCCTTGAAACTAGGCAGGCAAAGAAGTGAAGGAAAGGGCCCCAATTACTGCTGCTGCTATCAGTTTGGACTGGAACAAGATCCTAACCTAACACAGCGGCTACACAACCCTCCCTATATCATATATTCAGTTCAGAAGACACAGAACTATAATGTCTATGTGACACTCTGGCCAAAGAAGCCAGACATTTTTGGTTCAGTGTTCAGAATGCAAAGATAATAAAATGACCAAGACACAGGTAAGGGGTGTTAGACCAGAACTACAGAACCAATCCCAACACAAAGGTGGAAAGTTATATTTTCAAATGCAAAGGTGACAATCAAGAAAAATATGGGCACAGCTATTATAGTGATGATCAAGAGAATCACCTAGAAACATAAGATGACATCTTCAGTGATCATGAAATTCACGTTTATATCCTGCAGCAAGAACAACGATAGAGGTTGGTTGGTTACAGTTGCACACACCGACAGACAGTTGGATGGAAAACCAAGAACAAAATAGGATTTCATTATTCATCCTAGCACCAGTCAAAAAAAAAGGCGAGACATTGAGGCAATGCTACATAAAGAATAGCAGGTGGCAGGTGGCAGGCGGTATTTTATACTTACTAATGACAGGGAGGTCCATTTCAAGGCCCACAAGCTCCACAAGCTCAACAATTTTAACACAGAAAACAAGAGACAATAAACAATTTTTTTCTATGGAAGGACAAAGACAAAAGAGGGTGGTGTCCTAGCACAAAGGACAAGATACAAATTTATACAATTTAACACAGAAAATAAGAGACAATAAACAATTATTTTCTATGGAAAAACAAGGACAAAAGAGGGTGGTGTCCTAGCACAAAGCACAAGATGCATATTTATATATTTGTACCACAAATCACAACTAACAATTTTTTTATGGAAAGACAATGACAAATTAAATGTGTGTGTTCTCACAAAAAATAAGTAATAGATAAAAACAATTCAGTACATAGAAAACAAGATAAAGACAGTGGGTAGATACAAGGGGCATGACAAGGAACTATACAGCACAATCAACAAAAAAATACAATATAAGGTACAAGACAAGGGACAATCCAAACACAATTCGGAGGTCCCTGTGATGACTTCGCGTCTCGGCCTCGAGGGCCTAACGGCCCACTCGTCCTCGAAGCGAAAGTGTTACTTTCAAAAGGCGCCTTCAGCGCAAGGTTTATATAGGGAATCAAGCGATGTCATTTTGTACTATGTGATCTTGTATCGCAGGGTCCCTGCTTGTTTTTAAACAATTTATTTTTATTACAAGGGACAATACAGGGGCAATACATCAGACATAATTTAGCATGTATGTGCCAGCCAATACCACGGCTAAAAACAGAGGGTGGGATTGGTGTGGCACTAGGAAAAGGCCTAGAGACAGAAATGAAGGTCCTAGTGGACTACTCTGTTCCTCTCCTAGACATGTGTTTCCAAATAATGCCAAGATCTAAAATTGTAAATGCTGAGAACTACAATTGCACCACCTAATATCTACAATTTACATTATTGATGACTGCAATTTGTGTCTCCTCATGTTTTACTTGCCAACAATGCAAAGCCCTCTGAAACTCTAAACAAAAACACCACTTTTGGACTTACAATTACCATTTTTAATATCTTCAAAAATGCTAGGGGCATATCTATCGCCTACAATACTCTAGATACACACTAAGATACAAATGGCCTGGGTGCAAAAGTGAAAATATCTTAAAAGCGTAGCTCTTGGTAAAAGGCAGTCACGAAACAGGAATAGAGAGAGCTAGAGCTTGGTCATCTGACTGCTTGAGCTTGAAGATGGAGAAGGGGATGTCTATAACTCTACATACAACAAGTTTCCAGACAGACAAGAACTGTGTATTGCCTAGTGACTTACAATGACCAGAGCATATGCAATCACAAATGCTTTGAATGCAGGCCGGAAAGGAGTCATCTCATAGATGCAATAGAATGGACATTGCAGGAGTTTAGCAAGATAACAGACACCCAGTATTGAGAAGCAATAATACTATATGTGTATATAAATACAAAATGATGTGAGCATAAATAATAGTGAGACCTAAATCTGATATAAACCTGACCTAGCATTTAGAAAATTCCTCCTTGGACCACTGCTCTCCTCTAACACCAAACCTCTAGCTTCTCTGCCATCTACTCTAACACAATACCTCAGCTACCAGAAATTACACATTACACATGTAGAAATTGCAGCTAATGTAACCTGCAATTTTAACATAAAAGATGTGCAATAATCATCAATTTGTGAACTACATATTGAGCACTAGCAACTATGTTCTTCAATAACTCAGAAAGAAACACTACCTATTAATTGCTTGAAGGAACCGCCGGACATTAGCTCCCTACATCTCATCAACTAACTGCACAAAAGATTCATAGTAAGGTGGCACCTGAAATTAGCGATAAAAAGTGTATCGGACCAATATAGAAAAAGACAGATCTGGTGTACCAAACATATCAGATGTTGGCACTTCCACGTCTCTACTCATGAATTAACAACAACATATTGCACATGATCGCAACAGGAATTACAGAGCTCGACACTTGCAATTTACATTATAGTAGACTGCAATTATGAAAGCTGATTTGAAACTTTAGTTTAGTGTTTCCCCTACTGCACAATTCAAGATCAGAATTAAAAATTGGCCACTATAAGAGGATGAACAAAGCTTTTATGGTCCCAAATGATAGATCTTTGTCAAGGCTAATGACAAGTACTACGGTTCCATGCAATTCAAAACCTAAAAATATGGTACAGTAGCTCTACACCTCAACAGCTACCATTTCGATCTAGACAGACAAAGTTGCATACTTATGGGACAGTGACGTTTAAGACAGAGGTGCTTACATAATAGATATAGCCTGGGTGCAGAAGTGGTCATATCTGGCAGTCAGCAAACAGGAATAAAGAGAGCTAGAGCTTATAGGTCCTCACATTGCTTAAGCTTAGTGATGGAGACGGGGATGTCATATACTGGGGTTGACAGCACCAGCAACAGCCCAAGGCTCGAGATGCTACAAGGACAGCAGCAACCTGAGGAGGCTTAGGAGTTCATGGCCAGCATTAGGCAAGCCCGAGGAGGCCTAGAGGTTAGTGACCGACATTAGGTGGCTGGGAGTGTTAGATATTAATAGCAGTCAAGAGGGAATTGAGGAGCCAAGAGGCTGGGCGACAAAATGACAAGGAAAATGGTCCAATACCAACATATTGCATATACTCTAAACTAAATTTGCACGCTTGGATACTTGCAATTTACATTGTAGCTTACTGTAATTATGTAACTAAATCTTTTATTTTGATTAATTTTCACGAAGGTTAATAAAAACAAACCAATACAACCACTATATAGAAGAAATACAGAAACATAAATTTTATTAGAGAACTAAATGAATAAGCACCTAAACATACTCTGTTGTTTAAAAATAAAATTACAAACCCGAGAATATTTAAAAAGCCCATCAAATTAAGTTAACCCATGCATATACTGTACAAGATTGGCTCAGCAACTGCACAAGACAATCAAATGTATATACTGCATACCACTCACTATAGAAACCCACCATCACAATGGTAGGAGCAATCAATTACAAGGTATGAACGCGCCTAATGCATACCACTCACTACAGAAACCCACCATCACAATGTTAGGGGAAATCAATTACAAGGTATTTATGCCACAACTGCAGGAACAGATGTATTGACTCCTACAGGTGCTGCAACACATACCACACAGCAGGCTCACAGATAGAACCAGCTGTGCACCAATGACCAGTGTCAACAAAATCTTGCAGATGCAACCACATCAGGTATGAACTCTCCACATGCTGGAGGAAGCATGCAGACTCAAAATCATAGCCAAGCGCATAGGGTCAATGAGGCAAACCTGAATCCAAACACTGCCCACCTACCAGTGTTGCTACAAGGACCTAAATGTTACAATGACGCATCTACACCTCCAGATCAGCCATCACTACAGCCAAAAAACGCATGACTAGGAATTTTCTTTCTCAACACTCAGATGCGTCCTCCACATCTAGAGAGAGCCACGGGCAAACAGAAGAATAGATACCAAATCAAGTGGAGAACGATGGGATCTACCACATATGATCATAAAATGGAAGAAAAATTAACCAACGACAGCGAATTGACGGCAGAGAGACCCTTCTACTTGCACCACTGCCTGTGAAGCAGGGAAGAGGGGAAATGAAATGAAAAGTTCACACAAACATGCTGACATGTGGGTGCACAAGGTGCAGCGTCGCCAGCTGCTGCAGCGTGGCGATGGACGCCAGGATCTGGCCCTAGAGACGGTTGTAGGGGAGCGACAGTGCCTGGACCTCGGATAGCAGCGAGAGCTCTGAGGGAACGTAACCGGCCAGCGAGGCGTTGGCAACCTCGACAACGGAGATGCGTACGGATTCGCTGGAGGAGAAGATGATGCGCCGGAGCACCGTAGCTCTGAACGGTGGGAGGCTGCCAGGGAGCCGGAGAGACGGAGGAGCGGGCAGATATAGGTCTGGACTCTAGAGGGAGTGGGAGGGAGAGACACAGAGGACAAGCACTCGGGCTGGTAGGGTGGCCGTTTGCAGTCTCCAGTTCTCGACCCGATAAGAAGGGCGGACCCGACAAACACCACAACGTGTTGCAAGAGATGGAAGACAGATTTCTTTCAACAGACGTATAGTCAACAACTAACTGCCATAAACTGCCATGTAAGACCTTGCCATTCACATTACCTAACACAAAGAGACATTACATAAAACTACAAAGGCATAAACTGCCATGTAAGAAAACAGCCTAATAAAGGAAGTCAAATATCAAGTGGCTGATTTTCCATATAGTTGTCCTAGGTCAGTTCTAACTTTAACAATCTGACACAAAAGAAAAAAAAAATAAGAATGTGCATTGTATGAGTTCTATATAAGGTAATGGTAACTGGTATTTGGGTGCCTAACTGGAAAAGAAAAGGAAAAGGAGACAAACAAGTTCAGGTTTCATTTTATATCTAGAGCTCTTCCACTTAGTATCAAACAAACAAAATATTGAATCCAGGTGACATGAAATCACCTTAGACAACTTCTCCTCATACAATGCTGCTTCTTAACCATGGCCATTGGTTGTACCACTCACTGAACTCATAGTGCCCTTTCACTATTTCCTACCAGAATAAATCAAAAGGCCTTGTAAGAACTTCAGACTAGTTTACATAAATGAGAATAACTATATCTGATGCTGTGAGGGAGAAAAAACAACAGGACAGGCAAAGTAAAGATAGAATCTCAGCAGACATGCACAGCAAAAGAGCTGATGGTAAAATCATTCACAACTTGCGATTCTACAATTAAGCTAGCATTTGAACTCCATGTTGAGTTCATTGAATGAAGCAAAGTTATGCAAATACAGAGTGTATTGACAGTAAAGATAGTATATCATGCTCAGAAGCAAACTAAAAAAACTCACAGAGCACATCCAGTATCATGACATGTTTAGAGGTAAACTAAAGCAATTGCAGCAGACATGAAGTATCATGACATATTTACGATTATACAATTTAGAGGTAAACACTACCAACTATGGCAATCTTAATGGACAGGGTAGGCAAAAACATCACAATGCAGCAATCTATGACATCAAGGGTATCGAGTTTTTGCCCAGAGTCCCAATAAACAGCCAAACCGGTAAACAAAATCAGCAGCAGGAGAACTACCAACAGCACTAGCGCTAGATCAATGCTACCCTATACTGCCACATGCGAAAAATCAAGACAAACCAGGAGCGAAATGGAAAAATCAGGAGGGGAATCTCGAGGGGAAGACACAAAATATGTGGATCAGTACGGAAATTAACAAATCAATCGAGAGAGGGGACAGATCGAAAGGAAGAAACCCATTTCTGCTCGTACTTGCCGCGGGCCGGGCGGGCGGCAGCTCGTCGCGGACTCGCTGCTGGTCGGGTCGTACTCGACGGCGTCGGCGGCTCGTGGCGGCCGTGTCGCGGTGCTCCTGCTAATGGGTGGGAGCAGTTTCGAACCGCCGCTTCATGGCCGGCTCCGCACCCATGTCCTCACTGAAGCATAATAAACACGGAATGAACTACAAATTCAATCCAGGAACCAATGAAATCCTAAACAAGCAAAACCTACTTAACGTGAACAACTACAACATGAACAACAACATCGAAGACTAGATCTATAGTGTGGCGACTGGAAAATTGGATGACCAAGCACCACTGCCCAACTTAGCCACAGATCCATTTGTAACAAGCAATCCAACGGAAACAACTAACAAAATCAAATAGAAATAAATTGAATCAATAGGGACAGGGGATTTTCAATCAACAAATCTCGACAAAGCGCACACAGAACATAGCTAGCTACTGACCTCAAGATATGGCGGAGATGAGTGAGCCGCGGGCAGCCTCCTGAGGCAAGGCGCAGACACGGAGCGACATCTGAAGCTGGGGTGCTTGTGGAACGACGGGATCTGAGGCCGGATGGAGCCTACGAGCAGCGCGCTCTCGTCCGAGTGACCGAGCGGGCGGCGGCGGCGGTGGCTTCCAAGCCAGAAGAATCCGATGCCGGGCGAGACCTACGCGCAGCGCGCACTCATCCGAGTGAGTGAGTGACTGGGCGGAGGGCGGCCGCTTCTGAGCGAGAAGATGGGGACAGAGGGAGAGAGGGAAATGACGACGAGGGCGGCAGAAGGCGCTCGTGACGCAGCAGTGGTGTGCGATGGGGGAGGACAACCCACGACAGGCTCGATGGGTGTTAGCGGGTGGCGGGTGCAGTCAATCACGCCGGACCCAATAAGAAACCAAACACTGCATGCGGACCCAATACAGACATCCATCCCACAGATCGACTCCGCTCGCGCGTGTCGCAAGAGAAGGAAGAGAAATTTCTTTCAACAGATGGATAGGAAAAGTGTAAATCATTTGCGCATATAACAAATATAAACCCAATAATTGGCCATTAGTTTAACGGTTTAACCATATTAATTGGAGAATGAACTCTTATTCGAGTAGGACAAGAGTCGAGGACTGTTTGGTTTTAAAATGTCCTAGGATTTTTTAGTCCAACAACTTTTTAAAAAGACTCGTATTTTTAAGGACTTCTAAAAAAATTTCTCATGTTTGGTGTTTAATTAGGGACTTTTTTTCAGTCCAGGGACTGCAAACCAAAGAGGACACGCATACGAAATACTGCCAGTAGTAGAGTAGATATATACGGAGTACGTACATTGGATTGTAAAAGTTCCCGAGTTTCCCTGTAAATACATAACTTTTTTTCTTTTGGAATACATAACTCGATCGGTTCGTTGCCCGCCGCCATGGCGTCGTCGGGGCCTTGGGAGACTCTTCCACCGGATCTCCTCCGCTTCATCACCAGCGATGGCTTCGGCCTGCCGTTAGAGTCCTACTCCTGCATCCGCGGCGTCTGCACGGCGTGGCGCTCCGCCCTCCCTCCGCCGACCCTTTGCTCCTCACCGTTTCCGGCGGTTTCGACGCTCCCCCGCGACCGCCAGCAGGTCGTCGAGCCCGGGCAGCTCGTGTACGCTTCGTTCCTCACGGCGGGCCGCTCGTTCCACCTCTCCGTGCTCCCCACGGGCGGCGAACTCGTCGGCTCGAGTAACGGCTGGATCGCCGTCGACCCCGTCTGGCCGGGTATCTTCCTCCTGAACCCTCTCGCCGGGGAAAGCCGGGGGTTCCACCTCTCCCCGCTGAGGAACGGCGATCAGCCGGTGGTCAAGGTTGTGTTCGCGCCGAACCCCGCGCCCGACGACTACACCGCCGTGGCGATCTGCGGCCCGTGCAGTGTCGCCTACGCCAAGGCACCGGACTTGAAGTGGACGGTCATGGAGGTCGCCGTGGCAGATCGGCGCGACCAGCTCGTCGACCTGGTCTACGATGGCGGCGGCGGAGGCGGCGGCAAGGTCTACTGCGTCACCAGGTACGGGGACGTGCACGTGTTCCACGTCCCCGGCTGCCGGCGACGGAGGCCGACGAGGGTGACGCCCTTACACTCGCAGGCGGCCCAGCGCGCCGGCCTCTTCGCCCCGCCGTACGACGCCGCGTGCAGGCTCACCGGCGCCAAGAACATCTTCGTCTCCGGCGGCGCCCTGCACCAAGTGTGGCGGAACACCAGCGTCGGCGGCCGGTCCGGCATGGCGAAAGACGAGGTGTTCGTGCTCAGGTACGACCCCAAGGCCAAGCGGCGGCCGTGCTGGGACGCGGTGAGCGACCTGGGAGGCTGCTCGGTGTTCGTCGGCAAGAACAACTCTGTGGTGCTGCGGCCGGAGCACGCGTCGGGGGTGAGGCCCAACTGTGTGTACTGGATCGACGAGTGGTCGAGGTTTGAGCCTATGGTGTTCGACATGGCCACCAGAACATCCACCACGCTGGCTGCCGGAGCACGACGGCTGGTCTGCTGGTTCTTCTTGAATGACAAGGTTGCGAGCATCGACGGCGATGGAAGAAAACCAGAAAATGGCACATAAGTGAGGACAAATCCCAAAATCTCAGGTAGAATGCTACTAGTATAAATCACGGAGGTGCTAACGCTCATCAGTTGCTGTAATTTTACTGTCCAAACGAAGAACAACTAGACGTTTTCATGCAGCCGGAATGTAGGATCGCTTATATAAATTAATTAGGCAGGACAATGTAATCAGCATGTTTGGTTTCTTTATGCAACTTCAATCTAGCATCTCCAGCTGGTAACAAATTAAATACGTGCATGTGTTGTGGACTAAAGTTTAATTTTTCCAGCTGATGATAAATTCCCAAACTAAAAATCCTATGTATCTCTAAACTACAACTCGGCCGTGGGCCGATATACCAGCTTGTTGCCCCGCTCATCTCTTTTCTTCCGACCCATCTCAGTATTTAACTCAGCCCGTCATGTTTTAGAAAATGTGGAGTACAGTGTAGGTAGAGACTTAATTTTTTGGTATTTATGTGTCAATTGTAGTTGCTTTAGGAGTTTCAAGTGAACAGAGCAAAGCATTCTGCTATGAGCTAGAACGATATCTTTTTTGCATTATTGCCTACACTAGGAAAATACCCGTGCATTGCAACCGGAAGACAACCTTTCGGTAGTCTTTGTGTTTCTGACAACGATTTTTCAGTGAATAAGAAACGGAGAACTCAGGTATATCTTGAACCAACGATTCACGTGATTACGTCAGCAATCGGAGGCACAGGATCGTGATCACGTCAGCAACCGAATGCACATGGACATCATTTACTACGACTAATGCCATAGTCACTCTACAGCACGGGTCAGTTGCCAGAACCATTTCTCAAGAGCACAAAAGGCAAAATAGCCTAGTAGTAGGTTAATTCAGCAACACAATTACCCTGAAATCATCCTAAGAGCTATCCATCGGGTTATCAGTCCAAGCTTGGTTGGCCTTGGCATCACCATCATGGACGGCACTAGGGGTATGCCATTGTATGCCTGGCATACCCAAGATTTGAGAGGAAAATGGTGATCAAGTTACGTGTTCCACATCAAGCAAAATATCAGAGATGGAATAGGTTGGAATTGGTCGATTCAGTCGCAACAACGGGATCAACATTCAACTACTGGCAACGTTGCAGAAGGAAATACAATAAAAGCGAAAGAAGAAGATTGGATGGCATCATGATATATTGGTGGTGGCATGTCTGGAAAGAGCGAAACCGACGGACTTTCCAACAGAAAATTTTAAGCGCAGAACAAGTAGCTCGTTTGTGCAATGACGACATCACACAGCAAAACATTGCAACATCCCTTGACCTCGGAAATTAGTCCTTTCCTTTATTTAACAGTGCAACGGAGCAGTTCTAGTTGAGTCCGTGGACCCTTCACAGTATATATTTGCATATATTGAGCACTACCAACCAAAGAGACAGTGGATCCACTAACCAAACCTTTCACCCACAAGACAATTAGACCAGTTGCAAAAGAACAGATTACCTGAGAGGCAGTCCGACTACGACTGACAGCGATGGATTCGAGTCGTACGGCTTGCTTCTTTAGACGAAGACCCAGCGATAGACGATGAACTGGAAGATATGCAAGGACAACTTGGTGCTCCATTGCAGCGCGGCCGGCCGAGGGGGCTCTGGATGGACTCAGGCAGTGCGACGCCGACGGAGCAATCGAAGGGGAAAGGAGGATGAAGCGACTATTGGGAGGGGAAGCTTGGTAGGTGAGAGAGGGCAGTCAAAGAGACCTGACCAACCGAGAGAGCAACAGAGAATCCCAGAGGGTGGGCTTGGGCCAATTTTATACCAGAATTCGGTTCTACCGGCCCGGGCAGGCCCACATTACAACTGTCTACTACCGCAGGACTGGAACACGGGCCCAAAATCAGGATTTCTGAGCAATTAGTCTTTTACCCCTTTTTTCTTTTGTTTTTTCGGGGAGACAGTAGAGTTGTACTCGTGCAGTGGTTTTTGTGCAGTTGTTGGTGTTGGTATTTTTTTCCTTCCAGTAGAGTGTTGAGTGGAAGTCGAGTGGAAGTCGTTTTTGTAAATGTTTTTTGTTTTCTTTCGTCTAATAAAAATCCGGCAAATCTTTTGCCGCCCTTCTAAAAAAACAGGCAGGCTGCAGGCCGCATCAGCTGCTAGCTAGCAGCTTGATTATGTCAGTTTTGTTCTATAGAGTAGAATAATGAATAGGATCATGACAATAACATCCTTTCCCCCCTTCTGCTCCTGCATTAATTTTAAGAGTGCTATCTATTAGTATCAGGCCAATGTGAGTGTTATTTTAACTCAGCGCGGGTGATATATGCGTTTATATAGTGGCCCTAGGTGTCAAAATTGAAGAGCTCCGCCACCAGAAGAGTAGCTGTTATTGCTTTGTAATATTTCTTAATTATTAATGTTTCGAACTTGTAGTTAGTTTGGTTACGATTATGAATTTCTAATGGCCTATGGACTTCCCAAATTTTGTGTATTTGGCATATCCAGCCAAAAATTCTTGACTTCGTCATTAATTAGGTTGACTCCCGCTGTCCCCTCGGCCCCGAAAGCAAAATTCAAAGGGAACATCATTTGGGCTGACTCGCTCAAAAATGGATGGCGCGGTCATTTGGTTGAACATAGGTGCTTGGGTGTCACCTGGTGCACAAAAGAAACATGTCACAGTTAGTTTAGTAGAAGCATTTTTGCTGCTGGCTAGAGGGCTTTGCCCGCACAAGCATAGGTGGATCGTTATAAGCAAGTAGCCAAGTACCACAGGTGATCTACTGTGTGTCGTCTTTTGCTAACGAAAAGAACTCGAATGTCTGCTGTTGTTGGTTTACTCCGTTCTGTTCAGTCATATTTTTGTTTCATTCAGGCAAGAACTCAATTGCCCATTTTGCTCAAAGGTGATGAATACTTTCGGGAAATTTGTTCATTCAAAAATTCAATGGTCCAATCCGTTGTTATTTTTCTAGATTTTTGTTCAATCAATCGTCCTGACATTTTCAGAGTAGCTGGTCCAGAAAGGGTGGGTTAGCTCAAATCACGAACCGGCTGGCGTGACGAGTAGGAAAGCATGGTGGATTAACTCAATCACGAACCGGCGGCCGTGCACGGTTAATAAACTAACAAAGCTGTTAATAAACTAACATAGCAATGACCAAGGACTCGAAAGAAGTAAACTGCAAATTTACAGACTGGTGGCTCAGTTGAGCTTGCATGCACACAGAAAATAATCACCATATTACCCGACAAATTTACATCTATTTAATAGGGGAAACTGTACATTATTTGGACTACAAAACCACATTGCAGACATGGAAAACATAACTGAGAAGAAAAAAGAAACAATATCCGCCAAAACTTTTAACTGATTATCTATCGTCAAAATATAGAAGGGCTTTCATTCCTTAATGAGGCGGATATATCTGTTTATTCGACAACTACAAGAACAGTATTTGCTGTGAGGAATCACAGGATATACTGACAACAACCTAAAACATGCTTCAGTTTATCCTTTTATGCCGCAACAGGCTGAACGAGCCCTGCCCCGGAAGGAGTGATGTCGCCTGCAGCTTTCTGATCATACCTTGACAAGTACTTGTCTACCGCTGCAGCAGCCTGCCGCCCCTCCGTGATAGCCCAAACCACCAGTGATTGTCCACGTCTGCAGTCCCCGGCTGCAAACACACCATCAACACTGGTCGCAAAGTCTCCAAACTGCGCTTTGAAGTTTGATCTGTTGTCCTTCTCCAAACCCAGTTTCTCAGCGATAGTCTGCAGGAAGACAAGACTGTTAATTGACGGCATTTCTCATAAATGGTACTTTAGGCACTAGAGCAATGGAAATTGGGCACTAGAACTAGAATAGTCTTGAGGGGTACGAACCGCTTCAGGGCCCAAGAATCCCATAGCTAGGAGGACGAGATCAGCCTCAATAATCTCTTCTGATCCTTCGATCTCCTTGAGTTGAAATCTTCCATCTACTTTCTCCCACTTCACACGCACTACCTCAAGGGCCTTCACCTTGCCATTTTCATCGCCAATAAAACGCTTTGTCAAGACTTCATAAGTTCTTGGATCCTTCCCAAACTTGGTAGCAGCTTCTTGATGACCATAGTCAACACGGAAAATTCTTGGCCACTAAAAGCAAAAAGGAGAAATAAGCAAATAAGAACACCCAAGCTGGAAAGATGCACAAGCAATGATATATTCCTGCACTCGGCAATCTAAGGATAAATACAGTACTCTGGAAAACATGAAACTGAAAAGGGAGAAAGATAGTCACCTGGGGCCATGGGTTGTCAGCAGCTCTATTGCTTGGTGGTTTTGACAGGAGTTCAAGATTTACAAGGTTGGTGCAACCATGCCTAATAGATGTGCCAATGCAATCTGTTCCTGTATCACCTCCACCAATAACCACCACCTTTTTTCCACGGGCAGATATATATTTACCATCCTCCAGGTTGCTGTCAAGTAAACTTTTGGTATTTGCATGGAGGAATTCCATCGCAAAATGAACTCCAGATAGCTCACGTCCAGGGATGGTGAGATCTCTGTTAAGGACCCGCTCAAAGGTCAAAATACAGCACAACTATTTCAAGTATATGTCACATCATGCTGTTTTTGTTGCAGTTATTGAATGATATACCATCTGTATCTTACAAATAAATACACGGATATATTTAGGAGCTAGTATAAAGCAAATTTCATAGTTTGTTACCTTGGTTTTGTTGCTCCACAAGCCAAAATAACTGCATCATTCTCAGAACGTAGACGTTCAATTGAGTACAAAGGATCACTACCAACACTGGCATTCACAACAAATGTGACACCCTCTTCAGCCATTAAATTAACACGGCGCTGGACAACGCCAATTTTATCTGTCTTCATGTTTGGCACACCATACATCATTAAACCTCCAATTCGGTCCGCACGTTCAAACACAGTTACGAAATGGCCCATTTTATTCAGTTGATCTGCAGCAGCCAAACCAGCTGGTCCACTGCCAACAATGGCCACCTTCCTTCTGTAATAGGAAGATTTCATTGTTAATGAGCATAACTGAGATACTACAATACTGCCTAGTAGTGAAATTAAACTGCAAACAGAGAAAAATAAATAAATAATAATTTAAAAACTTAAAAGTATATACCCTGTTCTTTGAAGTGGAGGTCGTGGAACCATCCATCCCTCTTCGAAACCTTTGTCGATGATTGCACATTCTATACTTTTGATAGACACTGGATTCTCATTAATCCCAAGAACACATGACCCCTCACAAGGAGCAGGGCAGACTCGTCCAGTAAATTCAGGGAAGTTGTTTGTCTCAAGTAATCGATCCAATGCTTCACGCCATCTGTTCTGGTGAACTAATTCATTGAATTCTGGGATCTTATTTCCAAGTGGACAACCAGCACCTGAGCTTTCCTGTGAAAGTAAAAAAAATGTTACAAAAAGAGTTCCAAAATCTTATCATCAGTAGATAAGAAAAGGAACAAATTGCATTACAGATACTGTAGAGAAACAGCAACTTCAGTTCAGCATCTGATTATCAAGCGAGGGGACCAGGCAAATCCAATATGCAAGCTACAGGAATCACATTTGCATATGGTTGCGAACTGCAGCTATGCCAAAGGACTGTAGAGAAAGGTACAGACATGGAGCAGAGAACAAGCATTGGTGATCAGCCGCTGAAACATCAGAGAGTGGTGGGCACAGCTAATCAAACCTCCCAATCATGGCAATGGCAACAAACGAGCAACTCTGACAACCTACACAGTTTGGAACCTATGGAAGGAAAGATGCAGGCGGCGTCTACGACAATAAGGCACGCTCACAGGATGAAATTTTGGAGATGATCACTAGCACTGGAGGAGTTGTAACTAAATCTCCAGTCTGTTTTCAGTTTGTCCTTTTTATTGGTTGGCTAGTTTTAGTTTTGGTTCTCCTTTCAGTGTTGTAACTTCCATATGTAAATATACTTTTGCATGGAAAGAGAATTAAAATATATAATCCCATCGTCCTGAATAAGGTATTGAAGCATTCCAATTTTGTCCTAAATTATAGGGTATTCTAGGTGAATTAACTCCCCAAATTTGCAATCACATCCATACCTACCATTAGTGTATACCACCAAGCTCAAAATATGATAAGAACAAAGTCCATCTATAGTCAAGGGAGGGTTACATGCATCATTTGCATTACACCAAATTCCTAGGATTCCTTATATTTCAGGATGGAGGGAGTATAAAATAATAAACAGAAAAATAGAAATATCACCTGATGACAGAAAGGAGTGCCACAGTCCATGCAACGTGCGGATTGTGTGTTTAATAGTGGGCCAGGTGTTGATTCAATTGCAACTTCCTTATAGTCTTTAACACGCTCTTTTGGGTCTCTGTAAGAAATACTCTCTCGCTCATATGTAATAAAACCTCGATACTTCTTGGCATTGGCAACACGTGTTGGTCGGCTTGCTGACTGATCAGGTTGTACTTTCTGTACATGAAAGTTTATACGAGTAGTCAATGAGAGCTTCAAAGAATTGGAATTTTATTATTGGCTGTTTCTGATAAAAAAAATATCCGTGCAAGGATTTAATTCTCTATTGAATGGAAATAAATATGAAATCATAAATAAACTAGCAATGTTTAGGTATGATGAATTACAATGCTAAGTACGAATCCGTGGCATGAAAACTGAAACAGAGTTGCCACATGAAAATGTATCTCACCTTAGTTGTCACAGAAATTCCATTTGCCATCTTAGGCTCCTTTGCATTCTTAGCAACAGCCTTTTCCGCCTTCATGTTCTCTAAAACCCTCTTATAATCCCTTGGATATACTTTCACAAATTTTGGAAGAAAATTATCAAAATCAGAGAGTATGTCTCTAGCCAAAACACTCTGAGTGTTGCGACGATGTTGCTCAATCATCATTTTCAATGTGATGATGTCATCCTCTTCCTCCACATTATACAGATCAACTAACTCATTGTTGCAGCGAGAACTGAATTTCCCATCAACATCATAAACATAGGCAATGCCTCCACTCATGCCAGCAGCAAAGTTCCGCCCTGTTTTTCGAGGATAACCACAGTGCCACCAGTCATGTACTCACATCCATGATCTCCAATTCCTTCAACCACTGCTTGAGCACCTGAGTTGCGAACACAAAACCTTTCTGCTGCCATACCATTGAAATATGCCTCCCCCATGGTAGCACCATATAGAGCCACATTACCAATGACAATATTGTCCTCTGGAATAAAAGAACTGTTCCTTGGTGGATACACAACAATTTTCCCACCAGATAAGCCCTTACCGACATAATCATTGCTGTCTCCTTCCAGTTCAAGAGTGATTCCAGGACAAAGAAAAGCGCCAAAACTTTGACCAGCACTTCCAGTGAACTTCACATGAATTGTACCAGCAGGCAATCCATTCATTTGATAACGTTTTGTGACTTCATGACTGAGCATAGTTCCAACTGCTCGGTTCGTGTTCTGGATTGGAGTCTCAATGAAAACACGGACTTGCTTTTCAATAGCAGTTCTTGACAGATCTATTAGTTTGTTATCTAATGCCATGTCTAGGCCGTGGTCTTGCTTCTCAACACAGTACTGAGCAACACCTGGGCGAATCTCTGAAGCTGGTTTCAAGATTAGTGAGAGATCAATGTTCTCAAGTTTCTCATTGCTCTTCACTACTTCTGGATCAACCTCAAGCATATCAGAACGTCCAACCATTTCAGAAATGGTGCGGAACCCAAGGTTTGCCATGATTTCTCTTAGCTCCTCAGCAAGCATGAAGAAAAAGTTAATGACATGCTCTGGTTCTCCAGCAAACTTTGCTCGAAGCACTGGGTCTTGAGTAGCTATACCAACAGGACAAGTGTTCATGTGGCATTTTCGCATCATAATACAGCCAAGTGTGATCAGTGGGGCAGTGCTGAAACCGAATTCCTCTGCACCAAGCAAGCAAGCAACAGCAACATCTCTACCAGTCTTTAACTGTCCATCTGTTTGCACAACAGCTCGACCACGAAGCCCATTTGCCACTAGAGTTTGATGTGTCTCAGCCAACCCAAGTTCCCATGGAAGTCCCGCATTCTTGATACCTGTCCATCTTGATGCTCCTGTGCCTCCATCATGGCCAGAAATAAGAACATGATCTGCATGTCCTTTTACAACACCACTAGCAACAACCCCCACACCAGCCTCAGAAACTAGTTTGACACTGATACGGGCTCCAGGATTTGAATTCTGCACAGGCAAGAATATCACTATCATTGAACAACATTTGCAAGTTGGAGATTCACAAACATACAGGCAAGTTCACCAGTAAAGAGTAGTAAGGGTTGCCCTCACAGCAAGTGATCCACGAATATTAAGATCAATAAGAGGACTTTAGAGATCGATAAGACAGGGAGTGTAAAAAGAGCCAACAGCAACGATCAATGAGCCATGGATCTTGTGGGTATAGATTAGAGAAAACAGCATTAATCTATTAACAATTTATACCTTAAGATCATGTATAAGCTGTGCAAGATCCTCAATCGAATAAATATCATGATGCGGAGGTGGACTGATCAGTCCTACACCAGGTGTGGAATGTCTTGTGACAGCAATGTCACCAATAACCTTGTGGCCTGGAAGCTCACCACCTTCACCAGGCTTGGCACCCTATAGAAATTTAAGTTCAAAATACAGTAAATCCAAAATGAAATATGGAAAACCCATGTTCTTTCAACAGGATGTAATCATTGTTAATGGCTGCATAGGGCACAATGTTGACAAAGTACCTGGGCCATTTTTATCTGCAGCTCATCTGCATTAGTCAGGTAATAGCTGGAAACTCCAAACCGTCCGCTTGCAACTTGCTTGATCGCGCCGTCTTGGGTTCATTGAGCCATCTGGAAGTGGATCCATCCGAGAGGGCTGTTCCCCTCCCTCACCTTCACAGATATATTAAAGCAAGTGCAATTGCATTTGGTCACATAGGTCAAAGACTTAGGAATAAGTAATATTAAGATCTAGAAGTAGTGGACTAGTGGCCTCCATGCTGTTGTAGTAAAAAATACTACTCATGTTCTTGACTACAATATGAGATAACAAATTAAAGGAACATTGCATGTAGCAGTCTGTAGGAGGAAAAAACAACTATTCAAGTATTTCTAATGAACCCCAGAAATTTATAGATGTCCTCATCATTTATGTACTACCGTTTAAAATAAAATAAAATTACAAAAGGCAAAAAACTTGTCTTGCAAATCAGTATGATATTTTTCAAAAGCTAGTATTCAACATCAACAAGATGGAAAGATACCAGAAGGCATAGGATAAGTTTATCTAGAAAGAGCAGATATGCAATGAATAGTTTAGTTTAATTTGATAACATATAGTTTAATAAAACATGATTGTGTCTAAAATGTTGAGTTCAGAGGACAGGCTCACAAAATAAAAAGATAGGCAGCATGCCATTCATGTTTCAGGAAAAGAACAGCACATCACTCTTACAAAAACTAGAAAATGGTCCATACATCCTACTTTGTTCAGATGGTTTTTCGTGCAGCTAATGTGCCCCCCCAAAAAATAATTACTCCACATTTATAACAGAGAAATGCTACATATGGATGAGAACATACCTGTATTAGATTTTCCTCCAAGTTTGTTCATGGCAATAGCAAGGGTAGTATGTGCTTCCAATGAAATAGAACCATAACTCATCGCTCCAGTACAAAAGCGTTTCACTATCTGACTTGCAGGTTCAACCTCATCCAAAGATATCTTGTCAGAAATATCTTTAAATTTCAGCATACCACGTAGATTGCACGCCTTGTTGAGCTCCTGAATTCGTTTTGAATATTCTTTGTATGCTGCCCGGCTGTTGACTCTAGCTGCTTCTTGTAATTTTCCCATTGCAAGTGGGTCGTTGAGATGAATTTCACCATTTTTCCTCCAGTGATAATCACCTGGGTTGGGAACGGCCTTTGCATCTGCACTGCCAGCTGGAGGGGTTCTTGATGGGAAAGCTAACTCATGAAGACGAAGAGCATCTCGTGCAAGCATTTCAAATGTTGCACCCTCAATTCTACTAGGTGTGCCCTCAAAGCACTTGCCAATCACTTCGGAAGAAAGACCAAGAGCTTCAAAAATCTGTGCACCTTTGTAGGATGCAAGGGTGGATATTCCCATCTTCGCAAGAACTTTCATCATTCCATAGTTAGAAGCATAGAAATACTTCCCCATCAGATCTTCCTTTGAGTAGGGTTGTCCATCACCATTGGGAGGAATCTTTCCATCATTCTGCAAGCACCAAATTGCTTCAATAGCCAAATAAGGGCAGATAGCATCAGCGCCAAATCCAACCAGGGTGCAGAAATGGTGCACTTCACGAGGTTCAGCTGACTCAACCAACAACCCTATGCGTGTCCTCTCATGATTTGCAACAAGGTGCTGATGCACTGCTCCCACTGCTAAGAGAGAACTGGCAGCAACACGGTCCGGGAAAATCCTGCATAACAATTTCAGGCAAACAAATAAAGTCAGATCTCCATGGTGCGAAACTTTGATGGAGTGTCATAGTAATTGAAGTGTGTAAAGTAGGAGCTATTCTCAAGCTAAACAAAAAGGAATAAGCAGATTGTGCAAATGAAAGAGCAACTAATAGTGAGCTTGAAGATGTTTGTAAGCTATAACAAATTTTAAGAATGCATTTAACTCATCTGTGGAGAAGTCTAATTAATTGTTGGGTGATCGGTATAATCATATAAGATATAGAACAAAAATAGACTACTGTTAAAAAAATTCTAACCTCTATCTGAGAGAACCAAAATAGTGTAACCCTTGTGTATGGCTTCACGAGCTTCAGCACAGATTCTGTCCAAAGCTTCTTCCAAGCCCTTCCTTCCAGATTTTTTTGGATAAGTTATGTCAAGCACTTTGCTTCGCCAACCTCGATAATTCATCTTTTAATGGCCTCCATTTCATCAATAGAAACCAGGGGACCTTTAAGTGCAAGGCGGTTGCATTGTTTTTCAGTTGTTTCCAACAAGTCACCTTCTGGGCCAATCATACACTCCATTGATGTAACAATCTTCTCTCTAATAGGGTCAATCGGAGGGTTTGTAACTTGTGCAAACATCTGCTTGAAGTACTCAAATGTCAATTTCTCCCTGTTTGACATCACCGCAAGTGGTGTATCATTTCCCATGGAACCGAGAGCTTCATCTCCATTCTTAGCCATTGGCAGTAGCAACATGTCCAGGGCTTCCACCGTGTACCTGGTGTACATCAGTTAACTATTAGCAAACCTTGAATCGCCAACAGGTAGATCAGTTAACTATGAGCAAAACTTCCTTGCTTACCCAAAGGCCTTCAGTGGTGTCAAAATCCCATTGATACCAACATCATCCTTGTTCTCATTCTTTTGCTGCACCAAATTATAAGAGTTGTAAGTGCAAAATTACTGATTTTGCCCAAGTTGTCACTAGTAATGTTAGTGCATGGTGAAGGACTTACTGGAAGTGAGCTAGAAATGCTTGGAGCAACTCTATCAGTTTCTGGCACCGATTCTACAATATCCTTGAGGAGTATCTTTTGTCTCTTAAGCCATTCCCCATACGGGTGAGCTTTAGAGTATTGTGATTTCAGGGCTTCATCATCAACTACAGTGTGATTCTCAAAATCAACCAATAGCATCATTCCAGGGTTTAGCCTGCCTTTTCTCAGCACGTCTTCAGGAGGAACATCAACAACACCAACCTCACTACCCATGATCACACGCCCACTGTGTGTCACATAAAACCGACCAGGCCTCAAACCATTACGGTCCAGGGTAGCTCCAAGGTAACGCCATCAGTAACTGTAGGTGAAAGACAAGTTAGGATTGAGTAGATCAAGTAACCGGTCAGAAGAATGATCAGACAAGGAAAGTGGAATAGAATATATTTACAAGATATTAGAGCTGGTCCATCCCAAGGCTCCATAAGTGCTGACAGGAACTCGTACAGAGCTTTCTTCTCAGGATCCATGTTTCCATCATTCTGCCATGCCTCAGGGATCATCATCATCACAGCTTCTGGCAGGCTTCGCCCACCTCGGACAAGAAGCTCAAGAACATTATCGAATGCGCCTACAGTTAAACATTTTTTTCCACGTAATAAGTTTCCAAAAGATAGATAGGCATTTTTCATTTGCCAGGTGTAACTGCGCATCACACAACACTGAAACATTATGTGCTCATACCAGAGTCAGAAGAGGTAGCATCAACAATTGGCAGAAGTCTTGAGAGCTGCTCCTTTGATAATCCAAGCTTCTCAGCCTCTAAGAGACCCTCACGTGCTGTCATCCTGTCATAAATCAAGATTACTTAAAAGATAAGCTAAGGACCATAAAATCAAACAGCATAAGAATATGGAGATGACTGTGTTCACACCAAATTATGAAACTATTGTTACAGCAGATGTAAAAAGGTTTAGCGAGATTACCAATTCTTGTTTCCTCTAAGGGTATTGATCTCTCCATTATGACCTAAAACACGCATTGGTTGCGCACGGTCCCAGCTAGGAAAGGTATTTGTGGAGAACCTTGAGTGAACCTGTTTAAATATATGGATTTAGAAATCATATTGCAGGCATAGTTTGCAGCTTTAAGATGCTGAATAGAACATCAGAATGAAGCACTAGCACTACCAAAAAGAAAGCGTCAGTTGCACAGAATTTCATGCAAAACAGTTGGGAGCCCTAAGCTACCTCAAACCAAACACATTTCCTTCCCACCACCTAATCGGAGGTCACATCCTGATGAGTCGGGCATAGCAGTCGGCCATAGCAGAACTGCAGCTGGACTCTGCAACATGGTTATCGGGTATCAACTAATAGAGATTTCTAATACTTCACTTTAAGGCATCAAGAACCAGGACTGAAATAGCATATGAGTAGAGCAGTGATGTAAGACAGTTCAAAGTTTGATGCCTGCAGGGAAGCGTATCTTCTTACAACAGCCTTGCTATTATTGGTTGCCATCTGCCAAGACTATGATCATGACAATTTTTGTGTAGGAGTGTCAAAGTTTTGTATTTACCAGAGCCATATAACTCTTGAAGTTTTCATGACCTAGGTCTGCATAGTAGTACCCCTTGAGCTGGCACGGTTTAAGCTGACCCTTGTAAACAATAGTCCTGTAATAAAGAAAAAAAAACTTCAAATGAGAATTATTCATACAAACAGAAGCCAAAAACTGTGCTTAGTGGGGACTACCTGATCCTTTTCAGCCATGAAACCAAATGAAATCAACGCATACTTGAAAAGTTTTCAAGTGAGAAAGGGGACGCACCTTGAAGACAGAGAGCACATGTAGAAATCCCTCTCTCCTCCACGCTTAATGTCCAGAGCGGCTCGGACGGAGATGATTGAGAGTCTTCTAAGGATATATAGCTGCGACAATTCATGAAAATATGTTAAAGCCAAATCGACCACATGTGCTGATGTTCAATTACATCTAATGGTATGGAATTACCTGTTGCTCAAACTCAGCCTCTGATCCTGAACTCTTGGCAACAAAAACCTGCTCAATGACTGGCTCAGTCTCGAGTGCAGATTCACCCAGGTCTGAGTTGTCGGTCGGAACCGGACGCCACCCGAAAGTACTACATGACCCAGTGATTCCGCGACCTGCAAGGGCAAGATCATTAATTGGAGAAATGAAAACATGCAAATCCTGCATTGCTCTATCAAATTTATTAACAAGTGTTACACCAACCTTCTTAAACTCAGCTTTGCCCTTCTCGCGACGCTTTTCATCAGTTGGCATAAAAAACATTCCAACAGCATATTCGCCTGGTGGTGGTAGCTCAAACCCAGCATCCTTTGCGACCTGCAGGAACACCAAAGCAAAAACATTGAATTAACTGTCGAAAAAAAACCAGTTCGCTTTCTTCTATTTCTTTTTTGTTGCAAAGAAACTCACCTCTTTGAAGAAGTCATGTGGTAGAGCGACCATGATACCGGCACCGTCTCCTGTGTTCTTCTCGCAGCCGCAGGCACCACGGTGCGCCATTCTCTCAAGCATCTCAATAGCATCATTAACCTGGGAGGAAAAAAAAAAAAAAGGAGAGCAAAATTGGCATCCCGAACGTGATAAATCAAAATAGTGTAACTGCAATACATGTGGCATCGCCTCTTTGAAGGAATCGATGAAACTCACAGTCTCGCGCTTGTAATCGCCAGAAAGCTCAGCGACAAACCCAACGCCGCACGCGTCGCGCTCGAACGAGGGATTGTAGAGCCCAATGCTGCTGTTCGGGAGCTTCGAGAGCGGCTTCACCACCTCGGCGTCGCGTGCCGCCGCGCGGGGCGCCCGCGGAGCGACGCGCTCCTCGGTGCGCTGCACGCCGCCGAGGAACCCGCTGCCCTCGAGGGAAACGCCACCGTAGGCTTGCCAGCCCGAACGGTACGGCGCCGCCACGGGGCGGCCCGCGCCGGGCCCGACGACCTGGGCCCATCGGCGCCGACTTCAACGCTGTCCCTTGCGCCGTCGACATGGCTCAGTAGCAAGCCTGAGTACCTGCCATGCAACAATCAAACGACGACGAGCATCAGATGGTGTTCGCTTAGCGATTCGTCGATCCAGGACGCCATGCGGGCCAAAAAAAAAAAAAAAAAAAAGAGTCAGAAATCGGGGAAAAACGTATTAAAAATAGCACCGGAAAAACGAACAGAAAGCTCAAAGCTGTCCCCTTCCCTACGCCCACATGTCAACACCATAAACATCCACAAAAGATTGTGCGCCCCACTCTGCAGTGTAACAGAGCACTCCCAAAAGGAATTTACGAAACAAACGCCTCAGCGGCGGAAACACACGCCCAGCCCCAGGGAAGAACAGATCTACCAACCCCGCACGGCGGCGCAGATTCCTCCGCCGCCGCCGCGACACGGCAGATTCACGAAGGAGCGCACGCACAGAAGGACGGACGCAGAATCATACACCAACGGATCGAAATAAACAAAAACAACGAGACGGCCGCGCATGCCACCAACCACGCACGCACGCTACAGACGAACCAAACCGCCAAGTTGCAATCCCCGTCGGCCTTTTTTAGCGTAATCGCGGGTCCTGGCAAGCAGGGGGTGCAGGGAGCGGATACCTCTCTCTCTCTCCGTCTAGCCTGACGGAACCGATGGCCGCGTTGTGGCTCCGACCTTTTCTCCGCCGCTACCTTCGCGGGCGACTCACACCCGGGGATCGGTGCGTCTTAGATTTTGGCTGCACGCTCGTCCTCGGCGGCGGCGCGGCGGGGAGGGGATCGGTGTCGTGGGTTGGTGGGAGCGGGACGCCGCCTCCGTCGCGGGGTGCCCTTCCTCCCGAGCGTCCCTCGCCTTCCTTGACCTCTCCTCCGGTTTAGTATAGGGCGTTGGGGAGCATTCGGCGCCCCTGCATTTATAGAGGGAGGGAGGGTGGTGGTGGTGGTGAGCTCGCCCTCGCCGCTCCTGCCCTGCCTGTGCCTGCCAACCCACCAGCCCCGGCCTCCTCGTCTCGCGTCGCGTCCCCACGCGCGCAGACGGCCCCACTACCTATATTTTCGCCCTCTTCTTCTCACAAATTCTGTTCCCCTTTTTGTTTTTCATTTTTTTTTCTTTGGTTATTATTTTAAGTGTTTTGTTGCTGTTTGGTGATGGTATCTCTGCCATACTTCATATGGGTCCCCGACAAAATCAAGATTCATGGGAGTGGGCACGGCCCGTTTGTACCCTTTGCCTATATGGTGCTTTCTTTTTTTATGTATAAAAAACGAAATGTGTTAGCAAATGATACTTTGTATGTAAACATATAGCACTTTTTACATTGATTTTTTGAGATATCGATACATAATAAAATTTGAGAAACATATTTAATTTTTATTTAGGTATCTTTTTTGAGAAACATATTTATTTTGACATAATCTGCATAACTTGCTTTCGTTTGAACTTATCGGCGCAAAAACTATGAGTGTTTTGGCTAAGATTATTGAGGACTAAAAATTCATATCACTTTAGCTCACTTTTTACGGTTTAAAATTTTTGTGAGGTGATCTAAAATTTAGACGACACTTTAGACTTTTATGTTTAGAGACTCAAAAGTTAAATTGTCTAAAAGTTTTGTGACTAAAGTTTAAACCATGGAATTCAAATAGGACTTTATTAGAAAGATCACCACAGAAATTATAAATTATAAATAAATATAAATAAGAAACTATAAACACTATAGTAGCCAAAATTGATGACATCGGATACAAAAGTAACATAAGAGTAGACGAGTAGTACACTACCGGGACAAAAGGTGCAATTCGTGAATTGTTATCTCCAAAGGATGCTTTTGAAAGAATCTTTTTGACCTGAAATAAAAATTAGAAGACAGTTACAATTTTGCACTCTTCTATTTGCCATAGCGGCAGTGCGGGCCCACGGCCAGATCAGACGGGACGGGGACTTGTGCTGTCCACAGCATCCCGCCCTTGCGCCGTGGCAAACAACAGCCGCCGGTTTCATGTGGGGCCCGAGATCCGACGGCTGCGGTCCGCCCCCGCGGCACCGCGCCGCGGCCGCTGCCGCCCGCCTCCGTCTATGCGGAGAGCCACAGCCGCCCGCTTTGGAGTTGGAGGTCACCACGCCCCTTGTTTGTCGCCCTTATCTTGTTTACTTATTTTAATTATTTACCATATCTCTACAGCGGATGGATTTGGATTAATTAAACGGTCGTGTAAAAATTCGGAGCCTTGTTTTTATCCGACGCTAGTGTGGCCTACGAGTACTTCGTCCCTGTGACCCTGTCCCGAACGCAGAGCCAGAGAGGGTGGCAGCATGCACCGGGATGCAAAAGGCCGGCATGGGGCCTGTGCGGGGCCCACGTGTCGGGCAAGGTAGGTGCCTTCTGGGGAGAGCTGCTTCTGCACGTGTTCTGGTGAGCCCTGTAGTCGATCCCAGATTCCTAGATACCTGACCAAAAATACTAAGCGCACATGGGAGCTCCAAAGCCTCAAAATGGTGTGGTTCTCCAGCTGAGGTAACCAACAATTGTGCTTTTGCATCATGATAAATTATTACAACTAGCATAATAGCACGTAATGAACTCGATCGGTCCTGAATGATGCTCGGGAACTTTTGTTTGGTTCTGGTTAAAGTTTCCATAGTCAATTGATGTTTTGAACATTATAAAACTTCAAGGGTTAAGTGCGCTGATTTATTAAGTTTTCATGTTATTTTAAAAAGAAAATACTATAAATTCTCATAGCAAACATATATACAGTATAATGTGTGTGGGGTTGACCGTTGATGCATCAAGCCTGCTAAAGCATGGTACAATCAATATACTTTGCTCTATTCATAAAAAAATATTTGTAATTAATACTCATATCACTATTAGTACTCCTGTTTAGTCAATTGGCACCACATCCTTTTATTATTAAAAAAATACAATCCCGGGGTTCAATTTGCTATGTTCGGCCTATCATTATTTGCATCATTTAAAACTCAAAAGAGAAGTCAACCCAACTATCTTCATGAATATTATTTTCAAATTGGGGGAACATATTATAGCATGCCCATTGCTGTCACCAAGGGTAAAAGGTAAACGAGCAGATTCAACAATGGGCTTTTTAATAACACATCAATGGAGGTTGACATGCTATCTATGGTATTATCGCCTCTGTTTTTCTTCTCTCCTAAAAAACAATGTACTTTGTTATACTATACTCCCTCCGTATTGAGATTGTTATTTTGGACTCCGTGCCATTTTGTTTGTCTTATTAAAATTTTTATATAAATATTATTTATTTTATTACTTACTTAATCACCGGAGATACTTTAATTATAACTTATTTATTTTATGATTTGCTAAAATATTTTGAATATATGGTCAAATATAGTACTCAAAAGTCAAAAACGACAATCTCAATTTGGGACAGATAGAGTATATTTGATGTGGCTCGATGGCCAGTATGGATGGATAGCTTGCTAGTAGATACCTATCATAATCATGTGCTAGTGTGGTGGTTGATGTAAAAAGCTTGCATGAAGAGATAGGTTTGCAAGTAGGGTTTGCTTTTTTTGTACCTTGTTTTTATTTATAGGTTGAAAATAGTAATGGCAATTAGTAGGGGATACTGGATATTATTGTGCATGAAGAGATTCAAATTTAGTGGAGGGTGATTTAGCAAAAGACGGCTTGTATAGCTTGTATTTTAAGATAGATAGCTAGTTGGTTTGTTTTTTATAACAAATATAGATATAATTATAGAAATACACATATACATATACAATTATAGATATACAAATTTTGATTTTGATATAAATATAGATATAAAAATATACAGCTGCATATTTTGATTTAGATATAAAATATATATAGATATAGATATGATTTATGAACCGTAGCATTTTGTGGCACCAAACGGGGGCCTCAATGTGACAACATTTAAGTTTTTATCTTTAGTTCTCTCGAGTAGAATCCCTAATAATATTGGGATTACATCCTGTAAATATTTGACCTCCATAACGGCTACATTTATGGTTACAAAACCATGGGCTCAGTTTTTCAACAAGATGATAACTAAGTCAACTCATGCGAAATATTTTTAGATGAAAGAGGAACTATACTCCGTATTAGATCATAGCTGAGTACATCATCATATTACAAGCACTCTGCAATACAATACGATATCTAGAAATTGATCTACATCTATATTGTACCCACGCTTCGTATAGCTCCAAACCTCAAATCTAAACCGATATGGCAATTTGTATGGGTAACCACGGTCAAACATTATGCAAAAGCCTTGATAACAGATGATCAACGAAGCGACAAACAATATTCTTGTAGGTGGAGTTGAGGAACTTCTTCTTTTCTGTCTCTCCCTTCTTCTTTTTGTGTCATCAAAGAATAAAGAAGACCTTTGAAACTTATTCTTCCTAATCCTTTATCGTGATCAAACCGGTTTAACCGGGAACGAAACGCAGAAGGGACCAGAGAAAAAAAACATATGGCAACAATATCATCTCCATCCCAATGTCATCGTTCATAAAATTAAGTCTCCATGTTACCATGCCAAAGAAGTTGTTGATGCAATAGTTGTCGCCCTCATCTTTATAGAGTCGCTATGGATCCACCCTACCCCTAGCCGCCACCGGAGAGGAGATGATAAATCCCTAATACCAAATACAAAACCCGAAGAGATCCTAACCCTAAAATACTCAATCCATTGCAAAACTTATTAAAGTAATGGATCTCCATTCCTTTCGCCTCCGGCCGCGATTTGGGAAAAGGGAAGGGATCAACGGTGGTGGAGAGGATGTGGCGTGCAAAGGTCGCCGCTAGGGTTGTGCGAGAGATCGAGATAAGCCTCAACTTTCATGGAACATTTTACGGTGAATTTTGGGGATGTTTGGTTCGTGAGTACGTTCGCCACGCCAAGGTTTGGCCAGCCACGCCAGTGGGCGGTGGCGGCGGCGGCCAAAACGCTTCGCCTAACGTTTGGCGAAAAAGCTAGAGCGTCCCGCACAAACGACAAATGCGGACAGCGAAGCGACAAAAAGTGGCGGCCACGGCCCTGTTCGGCAACCAAACGCACGCGTCGTACCAGTGGCGGCCACGAGGGAGGCAAGGCGAGGCGTGGCGCCGAACCAAACGCGCCCTTACACAAGGATGAATTGATAATGATGTTTTTAAATTTGGTCCCAAAACAAAGGCTACCATCCTACCTGTACTGTATACCTACCTGCCATGCATTAACCTACAACTACAAGCCAGTCGATCAGCAGTCACCATTTTGTTTGCTCCATTTGTTTGCCAGAATTCCCTGTCCCGGACCCCCCGGCCCTAACTCAACGGATCAGCATTCCATTGGCTCTTGAGTACAAGCAAGAGACGGTGCTGGTTGTGATTGGGGTCGTGGTCAAGCTAATGGGTCCCGAGACATTTGACAAGCGGCCATGCAAGCGAACAACACGTTCCAGCCATGGACCGACCCCGTGCAATGGCCAGGCCCGCCGAGGGTCCCCACGGCGGCGGCACGGTCCAAACATGGCAGCACTGAGCATTGCCATCTGCCAGTGCTCCCTGCTGCTGGCTCATGAGCATGGCTCATGGGCATGGGGGGCACCGGGCACGGATACAATGGTTGCATTTCCCATTCCGGTGAGCGTTTTGGCCCTTTTGGGGGACGAAAAAGAATGGCTGTTGCCTGTTGCGCTGCCTGCTGCGTGCGATGTAGCCTGCGTCACCTCAGGCCTTGTGGGTGGAGGGAGTCCTTGTGGCCCCTGTGGGTGGAGGGAGGGAGAGCAGCTGGCTGCTGGTGCTGTGCTGGTCACGGAAGCTAAGCGATTTCTACAGTGCGATCGGGCGGTGCGCTTCCACGTGACGCTCGGCTGGCTTGACTCACAGTCACACCCTCCCTCGCACTCTCTCTGTTGTCTCACTAGGCCTTGTCCTGTAGTCCTCATCGTCGGTGCAGTGCAGGGTGCTGCACGTTGACTCCTTCCAGATGAACAGCAGCAGAAGATGCGGCTCTCTTGTGTGGATCGGTTATCTTTTGAAAGAGAACATTTGCCATTGCCAGATCGGTGTGTTAGCAGATCTATGGACTACTTTGCCGTGTCATAAAAGAAAGAGGGTCCCTACTTGCTGAGTTGTTGCCGATTCCCATGCTTATTTCTAAAATTTCATCGTTTCCAAGGCAAATGTAAAATGTTTTGGTTTTTTAAATAATAAATATACAATTTTTACTATGCACTTAAAGTCTTAAACAGTTAAACACTCTCTGTGTCTTCAGAAAAGTCAAGACATTCTCATAATTTAAAACTGAGGAGTTTAAGCATACGCGCGGAAGTGCATGTGTATACGAGCAGCTGCAATCGTATTGTTTTTATAAATATAAACCATATACAGTATAAATTCATCTACCAAAAATACAGTACTTCCTCAATAGTGGCAGTCTACGAACGATTTCTAGTTCGGTTGGTACTCCTTTTTTGTCAAAAAAATACTTGGTACAGTATCAGTCTAGTACGAACGAGACTGTAGCAGTATTTTCCACGACGTGGTGGGCCCCACCCAACTTTGAATTCCAGGACGTGTCCTGGCGACCAATCATTTGCGCATCTGCAAGTTGGCAAGGAAGAGATCTGAATGCGAAGGGAGAAGACAAAGTTGCCCCTACGGGCTACGGATGCAAGACGGGGAGAGGAGGCTACCTGCTTATATAAGCACCCGTGATTATCACAGTAGGAGTACTACTGTGGATATATTGCATTGATTTCACAATATACGCGCAGAGAAACAATTCTTTTCGCGGGGACAAATACAGGTGGTGCAGCTCGATGCTCGCCAGGCGACGAGATTCGCCACCTGTCACGTCCCGTGAGGTGCACGTGAGATGACCATGAGAGCCTTTTGGTGTCGGCTCGTGGCGTTTGCTAGGCGGCCAAACGGGATCAAGCGACACATGTTAAGTGGAGCATACTCTTCCTTAAAATATACATAAGCACTGACACTAGGCCCCCTCTCTCACCCACACTTTATGAAGGTTGGTCGACTGCGCTTATATCAGCTTGTTTCGGTTTATTTTTTCTCACACAATACGATTAAATTAATCGAATCACCGAACAACTAATTTATGTAGTAATTTATAGTTTATGTAGTTAATTTGCCACGACAAGAATATGATTCTGCATATCTACTCAAACCGTCTTAAATTGATCAAAATTATCAAAAAAATTCATACCTATGAAGTTCATTTTTAAAACACTTATATGTTGTCATAAATATTGATATTATCGGTAGTAAATGTACTACCTTTGTCAAAAAAAATTGATGCAAATTTGGGTTTCAATTAAGTTAACCATTCTAAATTTTGACTTTCAACTCTCAAAATATAAACCATTCTTTTATAAAAGATTAATAATTATAGAGCATAAGTATACCTTCACTTCACCAAGCCCAAAGAGCCATATGATCCACATCAGTCCAAGCAGTCAAGCTTCCTCACTGAAAGCACTTCCATCTCCACCCAAAGGGTAGATTTTGGCTCACTTGGAAAAAAAGTATCTTCATTTGAAAAAAAAAAATAATAATTTTCGTGAGGCAAAACAATATCCTATCAAGCCTTCTACTAATGTTTGCCACCAAACTACTCTACGCAAGGCTGGACAAAGAAAGGTTTTGTTTGTGCACTACAACAACTCAGCTTACCTAGCTGCCTCAATCAAATGTTAGGTGACTTCCAACTCACAAGCTGTGGAATCCACATGTCCATTCAGATAGAAAGAAGAGGATCTATAAGGAATCACACCTACCGCCGAGGAACACAAGAAACCATCAGACCACAGCTAGCTCCGGTTCCTCACTTTGTGAACTCCAAATTTGCTATTGGATACATAAAACTTCTTCGATTTTTTATATGGAGCAACCAGATGCAAGATCCAACCTGCACTAGTGTTTTTTTTTTGGGGGGGGAACGACCTGCAATAATGTGCCTGAGAAGCTCAATCTAAGATTTAGCCATAAACAAACAAAACTTTAGTCTGAGATTTTCTTTCAGAGGGAATGGTTTTGAAAAGTCTAATCTGGTTGGTAAACCATTGATTAATGTGCACACGCACCAAACACAACGTCAAAATCGCTGTACTCTTGGTTGTTAGTATGTCGCTTTTATTCGAGGTTTTAGCAAGGCAAAGCCACCTGCCTCCCATGTTCCCATGGTGCGTGTGGGAATCTGGAGGTAGGCAAGATACCATGTCGTCATCTTCCATCAGCACTCTAGAATCTCCATGTTAAATAAGTGAACATATGCACTCAACGGAGTCGATCAACATCAAATTGAATCGATTTATACTTAAGTTCTTTTACGTCTCGCACTTATTTTAAATTCCCTTTTTTTTTCAATACAATATGGTGGTAATTAAAGCACTTACCTAAGTTTCATCCAAAGCAAATCAATTGTATCTTATTTCAAGTAATTTGCATGGCTCTATAATCGAATGTATGCAATCGTCCAACCATTGCAACTGAGTTAAGAACTAACTGGAGCCATTGCGCCCCTTGTAGAGGATATGCAAAAATGTTTTGGGGCGACTACGTACTAGTATAAAAATGAAATTGTTCCTCGTGAGCCAAAATGCCTGTCAAAGAGAAGCAGTCCCAGCTAACAGGTAATTATGTTTGTTGCCTTAATTATGTTCCGTGGGACGTGGCAACTTTTTTTTTTCTCTCTCTACCATTCCTTTATTTGTTGTTACTAGCTCCCTCCCACCCTTAGTACTTTCATGGATGACCCACATGAGTCGAGACCCAAAACCCACATTTAAAAATGTTGTCAAATTCTAGTAAAATTCCAAGGAAATGCTATAAAAATTTAAAAAATAACTCAATGCCAACTATAACTCTTATATATTTGATGAATCCACTCAAAAATTGACAACAGTGCAATAAACAGGGTCAACAATGTAAGGGCAAAGGTGTCTTTTTAGTCTTGACTTAACACCGTTACAAATTATAGATGGAGTAGGGTCATGTCGTTGCTTCAGGTTTGAAAAAAGGGGCAATCTTGTAAAAGGGGGAAAAGGAGGGCAGATGGGTAGTTGGAGTTCAAGACAGGGACATCCATGCAATTGTGCCAAAAAATTATATACTTTTATGACATAAGACATACTTTTGTAAATAAAATTTATTGTGATGCGTAAATGTGAGCCTGTGCATTTTGTGATGCGGTGCAGCCATGTGACTCGTCGTCCACCTTTTTAAAATCTCACAACAGATGTAGACAATATATCCAATCCATTTAAGTTGTGTTAATCTCATCTAAATTATTCATACGGGTTACTGTCAGTGTTCTAAAAACTGGGGTCCTAATCCACCGACTAGTGAAATTTGCGCTGCGTGTTCCCCACCCCAGATGGTGTACGGATAGGATACAAGGAGACACAAAGGTTTATCCTGGTTCAGGCATGGATGCCCTACGCCCAAGCGGTGTGGGCTGGCCTTTCTCCGCACGGGAGGTGTTCGTAATAGGGGTTTACAAGCAAGTGAGAGAGGAGTCAGGGCTCCAGGTCTCGAGGGAGGATGAAGAAGACAAACAGTGGAGATGAAAGTTTGTTCGCCTGCCTTACTAGGTGCTGGACTCCCCCTTTTATAGATCAAGGGTGGTTCCAGCTTACATGTGAACATGCGCTTATTCTATGAGATACATCATGGTCCCGTGTTTCTTGGGCGACATTAATGCTCTGTTGTCGCCGTTATCGTCGCCAAGGGCTCGACCGCCTTTGTTGCTTGTCTTGTTGCGGCTTCCCGAGCCTGGGTGCGTCGCCCCGAGGTCCCTCTCTGAGGGCCGGTCGCCCGTGGTTATCCTTCCCACCGTTCGTCCGTACGGGCGTCAATGGGATGGATTAGGGTCGTCATGCCTTGGGGCGCAGTATCCTCTCGTCACGGCGCAACAGGTCATTTTGGTGGTGGCGGTGGACAGGTGATAGGGTAGCAGAGTGTCAGGCGTGCAGGGCGCCCCGCACCGAGCTCCTTAAGTCAATAAAGCTAGCCTCGTCGGGTCACATCACCGGGTCGAGGGCAAAGAACGGATTCACGCGGGATGTCAGGGAGGCATTGAGTGTCTGTCCTGTCACTGATAGGGCGGTGCCTGAGGCTATGTGATGGGTCCTATGGCTTCGTTCGCCAGGCTCGGACAGGTCTCGAGCTTGTCTATGGGTCCCTGTGGCACGACCGGTTAGCCTAGAGGCATTACCCTCGGGCGAGCCGGAGCTCTCCCCGAGGGTCCACCACTCCCGTAGGGCACGGTTCGTTCCCAGCCGGAATCCCTACGGGTCCGTCGGCCTTAGTGATAATGATAACCGATTAGGATGGTTATTATTTCTTTGTGGGGGGCCACTCTTTGACCCCCAACAGTTACTCCTTTGTAAATGGATTATTTACCTGCAAACCTTATTCTCTCTTGCATTTAGTATTTAGGGCTGAAAATTCCTCATGCAACTTAGATTGTCACAACTAAAAAGAACCCCGAGGTCGGGTTGGGTACTCTCTCGTAACTAGTATCATTAGAAAGATTTTTTAAACCTAGTTTTTTAACAGATTTATTTAGAGATATAAATGTTGAATATATTTTTTATAAATCAAGTTAAATTTGTGACATAGATAAAAGGGACGGAGGGAGAGTATGTTGGAAAGAAAAGAATGAAATGAAAGGAAAGCATAAGAGCAAGACCATCTCGTCAACCATGTGGTCCTCGCGCCATGTTGCTGTTGGAACGCCAACCCTACGGGCGGTCTGCCGATCGGTACTCTCTCCGTCCCAAAATAGATGTCATTCTAAGCTTCCGGAAGTCAAGGTTTCAAAGCTGCCGACAATTATATATTAAAATATATAAACATTTATGCTAAGTAATTAGTATCATTGAAAAGATCTTTAAGTCTAGTTTTTTAATAAATTTATCCGGAGATATAAATGTTGCACGTATTTTTCTACAAACTTACCAAAAGTTGAGAAAATTTGGCCAAGACGCACCACATAGTGACATCTAAAAAGGGACGGAGGGAGTAGGTGCAAAGAAAGCAACGCAACGAGAAAACGCAACGAGAAAACGGCCCCCTCCCAGCCCCCACACAAAAGCCAAAAGCGGCACAGATGCCCCCATTAGTCTGGCCACTGATAAGGAAGGAGCTCTGCTCTGCAACGATGCCTCTTTGGACTCGATCGCCATTCATGTGTTTCAGGCCCGGGAGCGATTCCCCGACACCATCACAGGAGAAGAAAAAAAAAGCCTAGCCAAAGCTACCGAACGCTCCCCCGCCGGCCACCTAATAACGTGGATCAATTTAGTCGTCGCATCATTGTAGTGTAGTGGCCACAGAATCGGCATGATAGCGGCAGTAAGATTTCGCACCGGTGCTTTAATTTGTTCTTATTCAGCCCAATCCTTGGCTTGCAAGTCTGGATCTCCTTTCGACCTTGGGAAAAAAAAAATCATTAGCATTAATACGAGTGTATAAAATATGCTCCGATCGATCCTCTCGCATCTGGTCTTCGCTTGTTGAGCCCATGTGCTATGCTTCGACGTTGATGTCCGAGCGACCCACTTGGCGTTTAGGAAATTCTCCGTGCTCTCTCGATCCAAGAACCTGAACTGTGTTCTGAAAGAGATCACCAGATTTGTGGCCGGGACAGAAAATTCGCCGAGAAATGCACCCACCCTCTGGCTTGTTCCTTGCACTGATGAAGTGAAGATATTTTTTATTCAATCCAGACGGACATGGGACACTGTTGCCTGTGTTTGATGTAGTACACTTGCAATGTTTGATTAAAGGTCAGATATGGTTGGGTACGATGGGTTGGTTTATCGGTCACTGAGAAGCACTGCCATTTGTTGTTTTTGTTGCTGTTGAAAAACTTGGCCAAGCTGCAGTGTCCGGAGTGATAAGTGGACCTGCCGACAGTAACATCACGAGATTCGTGACTGGGATGTGCAGTACTGTACCATATATATAACTCGTTGCTTGTATCACGTTTGCCTGCTGGGTGCATCAAGGCGAGATTGCAGCTGCAGCGACCCGATCGATCAGTCAATGATGGCTTTTCATGCAGCAAAGGAACGTACCATGGCCTGATGCCCTGATGGTTCGTGTGTCAACCACTATAGCAAGCAGATGACTAGCAAGCAGATGACTTGCGTGGAAAGAAGCTCGAGCTGAGTGAGTGAGTTCACCAGCAGAGCAATATAACTGGGAAACTGGAAAAAAAATTAATAGGTTTGTACTGAAGATGCACTGGCTTGTAACGTTTGTACTCTATGTGCTGTTGCTTTCATTCGTTCGTGTTTTCTTTCCAAGAAGGAGAGGAAGTAAAATGATGCGGCGGCAAGTCGCGCGCAGTTCAGAGTCGCGTGGCAACTGTCGTGCTTATTTTCCCTTGCCTTGATCTACACGTGAATTCTCGGTGACTCTGATTATTCTCTGAATGAAGAGGAAGACTCCAAATCCGATGCAGTCACGTAGGAGTTGTACGTCTATCTTTCCTCCGTCCCAAAAATAAATGACGTTTCGCTCCCCGGTAAAACATCTACCCAAGCAATTATATTTTTAAAATAGGATTAATATTTATATTACATAATTAGTATCATTGGAAAGATCTTTTTGATCTAGTTTTTAACAAATTTATTTAGAGATTTAAATCTTCTACGTATTTTCTACAAATCGAGTCAAACTTATGGTACGAAAACCGAAAACGTCGTTTATTTTGGGACGCACAGGAACGGCATGTTGTCGCTCTCGAGCCAAGACGTCCTGCAGAGGAGCGGCAAAGTCGCAGCAATAGCTACACAAAGTCATACACGTGACAATGTGAGGCATGCCAATGCCATGTACGGAGTAGGTGTAGCCGCAATTAACCAGCTGACATCTACTAGAGTTTTTTGTTTTTATTTATTTTAAAACAAGGGTCCAACCAGCAGCGAGCGAGGCACGCAGGCAGAGGGCAAACAGTCTCTTGCTTGCAGTTGACAAAGCAAGATTCCTTCCAATGATCCAACATCTTGACTTGCCATTTGCCAATGATCATATCTAATTAATTGCGTTGCACCACAGATTCGTGTACAAGTTGAAGGGGCAAAAAAAAAAGAGAAAGAAATATAGGGTCATCAGAAAAGAAACGAGCAGCAACTGGTAGCCGTGACGAGAGCTCATGTCTGTGTTGTTGTCCTTGTCCCCCATTAAAGTAGCAAATGGCAACTCAGACTTGGCATGCAATACATATGTAGTATCTTTTTCAGTTGTGTATTTGTTGTATGCAGTGGATACTACAATATATATAATAAAAAGTAGAAGGAACAAAACAGCAAGTCGTCCATGTTCTACCTCTTCAATTTCTTCATTCGCGCTGCTTGACTAATTGATTATTCCTTCGCGGCTTCGGATTGCCCCGTCCGTCTAGAACCGCAAGAGCTGACTGACACCGGAAACTGGTAGCTGAACCTGAACGGCAATCAGGGCACGGAATCCGCCAACGATCCGAGGGGTCTCCCAGCCGGTTTGCCGGCGCCGGCCCCCACGGCAACGACTTCCTGTGGATGCATAGCGTGCTGCGTGCTGCGTCCTGCGTGCAGCCTCACATGCCACTGTGCACATAGGAAATCCAAATCGGTGTTGGCTACTAGCCAGGTCCTTCTTGTTGTAGCTAGTGGCCTAGTAGTGCTTTGTTTTCCAGGTTGGTTGTTGCATGGTCAAGGGCGGAGCCGTGCATGCATAACATCCAACACGCCCCCGACGCATGCAGGCCGTTTTTTTTTTTTTTTTTTTGCTTTATCCGTCTCGCTCGTCGCCGTCGGCTCGCCTCGTATACACGGGAGGGACGGCATGGATCGTTGTGTCGTCGCATAAAAATTTGCTCCCGAGCGGCGTCGTTTTGCCCGCGCCGCGGCTAGTCGTCGCCTCGTCGGGTAGGGCGCCGACGAAGCGAGCGCGGCGCGGCCTTTGCCTTTGGATTTTTCGTCCGGTGTCGCGTGGCCAGCAGCAGGAGAGGACACCGTTTCTCCGTGTGCTCTCGCCACGAATCGGTGTGCCCAAAACAGAGGCACCAACGCCCGGTTTGGAGAAAGCATCGATCGGTTGCTTGCACCGCTGCTCTCCGCCTCTTTGGTTACTGGTTTCCGGCAGTCCCCACCCCCTCTAGAGCCCAACTGAGGACGGTGTCATCTGTGCGAGCAGGGTTTTGTTGTCATAGCTCATGCATGCTAATGATTTCGTCCTCCATCACCGACTTCATGCATGCCGTGTCAAAAGCAGAATTTGCAATTGTGCCTGTTTAAATTACACTGAATAGTCTAGAGGCGTACGTACGCATGGAATTCTTGAGTGCCAATGAGTGGCAACCAAGGACAGAATAACAGTTTTAGCTTGTACTGTCTGGCTAATCCTTTCCAAGTTGACTTGGTTGTGAAGAAAAGTTCACCACATTTTGCGATTGCGTGGATGAAATGGTGGGCCAATGCAAATGACTGACGACATTTCCAAGGCGAGGCTCCTACTACTGGTTCCCCATTGGAGCTGTGGTCCAATCGACTGGTTCCTCTCTCAGTGTCCATTTCAGAGACGTCGATATATATACCCACTCCATTATCAAGG